>JANJEY010000006.1:29559214-29572701 GCA_024703695.1 Erythroxylum cataractarum
TTTTTCAAACCAATCCTCATTCCAATTTCCTCATTCCATTCCAACATTTCAACTTTGGTATTCAAAACATTTTTCAAACCAATCCTCATTCCATTCTAACATTTTTCAAACCAATCCTCATTCCAATTTCCAAAACAATTCTAAAACAAAACAATCAATATTTACTAATTACTAATTAATCCATTCCAAAATCCAAATCCTCAACAATTTAAACTTCACATTTCGGTATTTAAAAATCCAAACCCAATCGGCCAATCCTTCACAAGTGTACCACCCATCAACAGCACAAATTCAATCCATTTTCAATCCACAACACAAAAAAATCTATTTATTAGCAAAATCAAGATTCAACAACACACCCAAAAAATCTTGTTAACCATCAGGTCACTCAGGTATTCAGGTTGGGGCTTCGGTGGTGTGAGTGAGTGTGACTGCTGGATCGGTGGTTGGTAGGGCGCTGGAGCTGTCTGGTCCCGATGGGGAGGCGGCACGTCTTCGAGTGGAGGAGCAGAGGAGGAGGAGGAGGAGGAGAAGAGAGACGCAGAGCAGAGACCACAACAAAGGAGAGGAGAAGAGGAGGATGAGGAGGAGCGGTGGTGACTGGCGACGCGACGAGGCAGACGACGAGGTAGGCGGCGACAGGCAGTGAGTGAGAGACGATGAAGAGAGAGGGAGAGTCGGGGCAGAGGTGAGTGAGAGAGAGAGACAGTCGAGGGTTAGATTTTTTTAGGGTTAAGGTTTGATTTTTTGCAAAATGGTCCCTGAGAAATTTCGGTATTTGCAGAATGGTCCGGAAAATATCAAAATCTTTGGTATCGGCCAGTATCTATCGAAAACGGCCGGTACCGGCCGTTATTTGTCACCGGTATTTTTTTACCAGTATCGATACCGTACCGGCCGGTATTGACTGATATGACACGGTATTCAAAACACTTATATGAATAGGTTTATCAAAGGTTTTAAAAAAATATATTGTTTAATTAAATGATAAATGAGATGAATCGCCAAATAAATATTGAAAACATGTACCTTACTGGCCGGTACCGATAGATATGGTACGGTATTCGAAACACTGATATAAATAAGCTTATCAAAGGTTTTAAAAAAATATTCTTTAATTAAATGATAAATGAGATGAATCGCCAAATAAATATTGGAAACAGTGAATTAATCATATGAAGTCATACAAGTAAGCCGGTTGAGTAGAATTTATTCATTTGACACCGTATGCAAAAAAGATGGAGGCCACGTCATTGAACTTTATTAGTTAGTGGAACTTACTATTCAAAAATCGCCTGGACAAGGAACTCAAGATCATCTTGTTCGCCAAGTTGTTGATTAATGACTTCGTAGTATCATCTTGTTCGCCAAGTTGTTAATTAATGACTTTGTAGTGAAGTAGCTTCAATCCCAGTTTGTTGTCCGTTTTTCTTTATAAATAGTCTAGTTCAGTTCAGTTTGATAGATCAATTGAAGATTTAAAGCTCTTCGACAAGGTAACATTTTTTCTACTTCCGTTAGTTTAATCTTGAGTGGAAAATCAAATTATTACACTTATGGGTTTTGTGGCTCCTGGGTATTTCTTTTCTTACTTCAGCTAGTGGTCACTTAACTGGTTCACGTTTGTAAAAAATCATTATGGGTGCTTGGAAGACATGTGGAAGAAGTTAACTTGATCGATTGTCAGGTTGGTCATTTGTTTATAAGGTCCTTTCAATTGTAACCGTATTTCTCAGCAGAGTACGACTAGGTTGATGGGTTCGTTTGGGGTTGTTTCTCTTTTGAAACCAAACTACCCAACATTGTCTGCAATTGTATATTGGCGATTACTGGCTGCGCTATTGATATGTTTCAACTATACAAGTTGTATGTTCTGTTCCAAATACTACATGCATGAGACCTTTTCAATATAACTTGTTTCTGACGTGATCAGGTTGCATAGAATTTCTACTGTTTTTCATGGCTTACGTTCCTCCACACAAGCGGCTTTTAAAGGGCAAGGACAGGGCATCGCCAACTCCTGAGTTGCTTGTTCCACAATTTAGGAAAAATCTGAATTTCAAATCGAATGTCTCTAACTTAGGTAGGAGTGGGATGATAGTGTATGCCAATCACGCTATATCTACATGGTTTCCTGTTGGTTTGGCTGAGAATGGCCAGTTTCCTTCCTATATTCATCTCGATCCAATTTCTTTGGAGGACATTGAGCGCAAAGCAGGGGAAAAACCTCTCATCTTGGTTCGTAGTCATTCAGCTGCAGGTTGGCATTCTATATTTCTTGTACCTATCTCTTAAATTTTGTTACTTGAACACAAACAGTTGACATTGACTTTTGTTTGTTTTGAAATTGTACGTGTTGTAGAGGATACTGAATTGAGACAGCTTTTCCCAAGAAGTCCTTGGGTTATTATAGCAGAAAATGTACAACAAAACTTGCTATCTTCTTTCAAAATTTTAAGGAATGAAATGGAGGATCAAGGGGTGGAAGTTAAGCCAACATTGGTTGCCCGATTTGGAAAAATTGTTTTTCGTGGGTAAGTGGTTTAGTAGTCATTGATTGTTTTTGTTTGATGAGCTTGTCAAGCCTCATTGCTGTGTGTTAGATTTTTCTCCCTTTTGATTACTTTAAGTTGCTTCCTCTTGCTCTCCAGTGTAAACTTCCAAATATTTGCTTTTTATTACTTGGCTATTAAATGGTTTGTCATTGTTTTTTCTGCTAACGCTAACTGAGACTGAACAGAATTGTTTCTTTGTATACATTCATTGGACCTAGTAAAAAAAGTTGAGTTGAGTCCTTCATGTCTATGATCGGAACTTGTAATACATAAAGTTTTGATGAATGCACTCTATGTTTCACAGCTAGTTAATCAGATTGCTCTATTTGTTCAGGAGCCCTTCAGCTAGCCTAGCAAGTGTTGAAAAAGATCTGGTTACAGAAACCATTTTAAGGCAATTGAAAAAGTCATTTTACACGAATGTTCCTTCTTCTTACATGGAGAACATCAAAGATAAAGTAGTCCCCATGATTGGACTTGATTTTCAAGAGGAGAAGGACGTATACCATGTTAAGGTATTTTTTAAGCTATGCAACTTGTTCCATAATTCTGATTCGTCACTGACTTGTTCCTCTAACATTTGTTGTAGTTATCTGATAATTCACGACCAGATTCAACAGTTTCATGCAAATGTAGTGTAAAGGAGGATAAAAAACTTCAACTCTACAAGGTAGGTTTTCTGTTGCACAGCTGGACTGTCTCTGAATGGTTATTAAGCTACTTTTCATTAACATAGCAAGATGGCTCTTCATATTAACCTTTCTGTCATTTGTAGGGAATTGAAAAAACTTTTCCCAGCCTCCTGATTTTGAATTAGTGTCTGCAATGTTCACATAATCTACTTTGTTCTATTTTATGACTGTTTGATTAAAGTAAAAGGCACATGCTTGCAGGTTGAATTGAACCAAGTGCGCCATATGGTTACAGATGTATCATGCCTTGACAAGAATATAGACCTAAGGCTCATGTTATGTTCTAAGAGGATCTTAACCGCTTTAACCGTAAGATTATTCACTATCATTTACTGGGAACTGCTAATAGCTAGGCTGTACTGGAAACTGTGAACTGCTGTGTAGTAAACATTCATATACTGTCCAAACCTTAAGTAAATGCATTACCTTTGTTATAAAGATACATTAATTTAGGCCATATTTATTTTTCTTTTTGATAATCATTAGACTGTCCTTAGAATTCGTTTTTCTGATGCAAAGGATGATGAGACAAATTCACTGCTACACAAAAGAAGAAGATATCTTCCCATGTTGATTTATGAGACAATATGGGAGCTTGTGTAAGGCTAGCTGTCACTTGACTCAAGTTATTGATTCTGGAGAGGGTTTTGGGAAATGAATTTGGAAACATTCAAACACTATTCCATCCTATGTTACCCTCTCAAAAAACAAATTGATGGTTTTCACTTTTTCCTTAATTGGGAGAGATAATTCTCTAGGCATATTACAGATCTGGGTTAAAAAAGAAGTGGTTCCTTTTTCAACTAATCTGACTCCATTTGATGAAAATGATCTAGTTTTCTTATTTGTAAGAGATGAAATAAAAAACATGTCTTTCATAAAGTCAATTTACTTCAAACAGAAGACACGATTGGTCCTTCCAGCTTAAAACATATAATACTATATTTCTTTATATTTTTTTGAACAGCAAGCACATTTGTTAGAACTTTTAACATGAGTTTTGTGGTCAAATCACTTTAAATAGCAAGAGCATGTGTTACCATGTTATGGTGGTCTGGAAGAAAATGAAGATAGGTATGTGAAATTTTGAGATCCAATTGGTCTTATGTATTACTGCAGGATGATGAAATGGATAGCATAAGAAACCTGATTAACTCTGCAGTTTTGGATTCGAATGTGAAAGGTGGGTTGAGATGGCAACTGGGGAAGGAATCTTCTGGAGATAGATATACTGTTGTAGGGGTTTGGCACACCATTTCTAAAGCCTACAAAAATAAGTCAATCAGGCTGAAAGTTCGACATGCTGATCGATTTGACTTTAGGAATGCAACTGGGGAAGCTTCAGGAGAAATGTATATCAAGTTAAAAGGAATAGTTATAGAATAGCTGGTAAGTTTTATTTGTGTGGTTAACTTCTCTTCTCTTCGTTTTATAGTGTGATCTGTGTTTACACGAGTAAAGGGTTTCCCAGTGATAATATTTGTTCTATTGCAATGAAAACCAGATCTCTTTCCCCTCTCAATTTCCCCCATTACAAAAAGGAGAAGATACAAGTTTTATACGTCTTCATATTCATTTTGAGCATCGCTTTTCTTGTAAATTTCATATTTTTGTTGTTATTGTGTGGAAGCTGATTTATTGGATAAAGGAACAAACTTAATTGCTAGACTATAGGAGCTTTGTATTTGTTATTGTCGTGATCCTTTTATTAGGAACAGGGTCTGTTGGGCTAACATTTAATTAAACATCTGGATTTGCATAACATGATTTATAGTTTCACTTATAGTTGTTGCTGCATTTCAATCTGTGTGCGAGTCAGATTAATTTAATATTTTACGTACAAGCACATCATCTTCTTAATTCTTTAATTGATCTCATTTCTCTGGTTCATATTGTAATGTATGATGAGTGTAAAGCTTGCTACACTATTTTTGTCAGGGACAAAATGCTGAAAGTAATTCAATCCGTGACATGCTTGAAGACAACTTAAAACTGATATGGGAGCATTTCTTTTGCTGCGAGCGCTTCCTAATGTGAACAAGATGTTTCCTTGTTTTCTTCTCTCTGCGTATGTATAGCACTCTAGTGCATGTTCTTTGTTGTCTTACTGAGATAACTTACATAAAATAGGTGTGAAGTTAATATTTACTTCTGATGTTTTAATGGCCAGTTTTCATAGAACTTCTGGTTTGGTGAAAGAAAGGCCGTGAAGTTGATATGTAATTAGTTTGTACTTGGTATAAACCAAATCTGATCCTATAAATGTATATGGTTTGAAGCTAGTGATATACTTTTTAAGCAGTTTCATGATTCCTTACGTTGAAGTGCATGTCTACTCTCAGAAAAAGAAAATGGGATGTTCTGTCATGGACAATGGCTAGGTATGCAATTTAAAGTGAGAATGGAAATATTATTTCAAACAAGATTTGAAAGAAGTTGGCATGGATTGTAGTAGCCTTACGGATTTATTGTTAAAGGGCAAGTTCTGAATAATTTATATCCCAAGTAGAATAAATAAATAAATGTCCAGCAATAACAGGGTTAGCAGTCTTGGAATAGCCCTATTATTATTATTTTATTACCCGAAAATGGTTCATTCTCTGCTCTCGTTCCAGCAAAACAAATACGTTTGGTACCAGAAATGTTTGTTCTGTAACAACACCCCCTTCTTCTTCATTGTCCTGTAACAACACCCCCTTCTTCGAAAACCTTGTCCACAAGCTTCGCTCCAGAGAAGTGTTTCTGCAACTCCATCAAGGATTCCCATGTAGCCACCGATGGGGAATTATTAGACCATTGCACTTGTACCTGGGTTGCGGTCTTGTTCCGCACCTTTACCATCTTGTGATCCAGTGCACTAGATCCATCTTGTAATCCATCTGGTGGATTACATTAAGTTACTTCAGGAGAGGGTAAACATATATATGTGATTGATAGCTTAAACCTCACTTTTGGACAGGCTGGAGTTGCTACAGTTGTATAGTAAGTTTTGTGAGAAGAAAAATTGAATGACTGTAACCTGTCACAAAAACACACACTTAAAACAGTGGATGCGGTAAGGTTGCTGGATACACAGTCGCCTGGTTTTAAGTTTCAAGCATGAACGCTTCCAAAAAGGAAAGACCGAGCTATCTTGAGACTCTCCTACTTTCAGCTTGTCGGAGGAAATGTTTCTCGTGATTAGCATTCTTATAAATACGTTTGATCTGCTTTCCTATCTCGGGATTGCCATTTGATTGTTTTGCCTGATAGTTGACCATTTCCTTATTAGACAACCATGTCTGAAGAATCTCTTCCATCTTTGGTTCTGGTAAGTAGTGATTTTCTTTCATTTCTTTATTATACTTGTAGGCCTCATCCAACTTTCCATTCAAGAATAAACCATGTATCAGAACCAGATATGAACTTCGGTCAGGACTTATCCCGTTTTCACTCATCTCATTCCACAACTTAAGGGCACTATCAAGCTGACGACATCGACAAAATTTTCTAATCAACATGATGTAGGTGTCATTTGTTGGCCAGCAGTTCATTTTTCTCATCTTATCCAACAATGCAAACACTTCATCCTCTGTTCTCAACATACGGAGGAATGGATGATAGGTCTTTACGTTTGGAGGAAGACCGTGGTGTAGCATGTCATCAAACACCTGTCTAGCCTCATCTATCTTTTTAGCCCTACACAGAGGTTTGATCAGTGAATTATAGGTGACAGCATTAGGAGCTATACCCTTCTCCTCCATTGTTTCCACTAGCTTGAAGGCTTCCTTTACATGCCTACCCTTTGCAAGAGCATGAATGACAGCATTGTAAACTTTCCTGTCAGGTTCCATCCCCATTGACTTCATTCTGTCAAAAAGCTTAAGCACCCTATAAAGATTACCTGTCTTGGAATAGCAAGATATTATACTCGCATAGGACACAACATCATAAGGTATACCCCTCTTTCGCATCTCCCTCCATACTCTCTCAGCTTCACGCGGACTACCAATCACATTAGACCACCCATTGAGCACAATATTGAAGCTCTTAGTGTTAAAGGGAAACGCATGTTTATTGCAAAACATCAAGTGCTCAGCATCTTGCACATTCTTGTATCGGCACAGAGCAGATAAAAGGCCCTGAAACTCATCCATTCCAGCTTCCAATTTAAAACGCTTAAAAGCATAAAAGGTGTGGATAGCCCGACCTACATCATGCACTGCACAATACTTTCTAATCATAATTAACAACGTCTGTGGAGTCACACTGGTCTGAGCCCCTCTCATCTCATCAATTAAGGACCATGCCGTATCAAACTTCCTCATTTTCCCAAGAATAGATATCATGCTATGGTATTCACGAATAGAGTGAGAATAACCTGGCTGCCTTCCAGCCCACAGAAAGAAAGTAAATGAAGCCTCCCAATTGTTCCGCACCCGTGAAAGCACCTCAAGTACCAAAACTTGTGTCACCTTAACACCGCATTGCTCAATCTTGTTTTTCACTTCCACTGGCAATCCACGCAGTATGTTCATAATGATCTTCACATCTTGTACAAGTTGATCATCTTTAATACTCAACTTCGCAACTTCAACAAGTTCATCATCTTTAATACTTAACTTCTTAACCTCATAGTCAGTATCATATGAACCATCTTTGCGCATCTGTGGGTCGTCGTCTGAGGCACAACGAGTATGAATATTCAGGGAGATGGAGAAAGAAAACATAGAAGAAAGTTGAGAACTCATGGGCCTAGTAGGAAGGGTACCACAAACTGGAATTCCAACTTGGAGAACACCAATATCTGATGCATGTAAAAAATTACGAGCTAGAACAGAATACAAACTTGTGGTTGGTCTTAGAAATATGATTCCTCGCATGACTAGAGATAACATTGAACTTACTAAAGATGAACGTAAAGTGTTTGCGGAAATGACCCACTGACGTGTGTTATGTAGCTAAGAAAATTGAATCACCGCGCAAATTTGGCAAGGAACTTAGGAATAGCGGTAGGGAAGGCGGCGATCCACGTTCTCTTACGGCTTCGTATATATTGGAAAAACAAATACAACACAACCTCGATCAAAATTAATCTTCTAAATCAAATTTTGTGATCTTTAGGAATTTTATCGTAGTAGTAATTAGTAATTCAGAATTCTTTAGGCTATATCTGCTTGAACTTAAGGTCTTTATTAGAGTGAAATAATTTATAAACAAATATAATATTAAAAATTATTATTGGAGAGGAATAAAAAGATTCATAATTTAATATAGTGAAATAGTATTTGAAAAAAATTATAATGTAATATAATAAAAAGTTATTTATCATTTTACATTATATCATAAACTTTAGTTTCTCAATTTTATTCTTTAACATGGAATAGGATGTAATATCTTCCATCTCATCTCATTTTATTTTATTGTAAATCATCCTCTCAAACGATGGAATAATATTAAATTTCATCATATTCTATGAATAAACCCTAACTAAACATATTTTTAAATTATAAATAAAATTTTCCTAACTTTTCAATGCAAAATGAAATATTTGAGCCTCCGATTCTTTTATCCTATTTTCATTCTATTTTGGTAATTCGATCTTCAAATTTCTGCTTCATGCTACCAAAAAAAAAAGACGTAAGCTAAACTGTTGTTCAAAACAAAACTTAAAAGGAGTCACAATTAAGTGCAAACTTCACTAAAATTATATATTATTCAATTATTGCTCAAATGTGATAAAAAAAAAAGTAGCTCTAAACTCAATTTTATTTTTTTTAAAAATAGTTGCCCTTCAAGTATGCAAAATGACGGAAAATTTCAAGTACGCAAAATGACGGAAAACAATTGAGTTTTTCAATGAATTTATAGATCAATAATAAAGTGTAAAAACTTCTCTGTTTTTATTCTAATTATAGATGTACAGTTGTTGCTATTCTTATATAGAGCTAGGATACATAGTTACGGGAGTCTTCCTAATTAGGAAAACTCATTATTTGGAAATAGTCCTAATATAGCTAGATATTATAGCTAAGGATAATTTATAAGGATAATCATTTTATTAAGGAACTATCTATTATTACGGGATTCTCTACACTCCTCCTCAAGTTGGTGCAAAGATCTCTATCATGCCCAACTTGCTAATTTGTTCTTCAAATGGTTGTCTGAATAGCCCATTTATGAAGACATCTGCTCTTTGTTCTTTAGTAGGAACAAATGGGATACATATGCTTCCATCTTCTATTTTTTCCCTTATAAAGTGCTTATCCACCTCTATATGCTTCGTCCTTTCATGAAGTATTGGATTGTGTACAATATTAATAGTTGCCTTATTGTCACAATACAACTTCATAGGAGGCTTAACTTCCAAATTTAACTCAAACATAAATCTTCGGAGCTATAAAACTTCACACACTCCTTGAGCCATAGCCCTGTACTCAGCTTATGCACTTCTTCTAGCTACTACATTCTGCTTTTTACTCCTCCATGTGACCATATTCCCCCATAGATAGGTGCAGTAGCCTAATGTTGACCATCTGTCAGTAATGGAGCCAACATAGTCTGCATCCATGTAGAATTCTATGCCTTTTTCTTCCTTATTTTTAAAGAACAACCCCTTACCAGGACATCCCTTTAGATACTTCAAAATTATGATAACAGCCTCCCAATGTTCTTCATATGGTGAGTGCATAAATTGACTTAATAAGCTCACTGCAAATGCTATATCTGGCTTGGTGTGAGAAAAGTAAATTAGTTTCTCAACAAGTCTGTAGTACCTTTCCTTGTTTACTGTTGGATGCATTTTCTCGTTAGAATGAATGTCATTTTTAATTAATTTCTGGATTAATTATTGGGTCTTATACATATTTTTCCTACTAAATTGTTTAGTTTATCTTAATCTGCATTTATAATGGGTCTTGTTTAATTTGTAAGAAATACACTTGTTTTTAATTGAAAAAAAGACCACAAATAGTTGGTGGGACGCGGGGTGAGCTTGGTGAAGAATAGAAGACTATGTGACAATCCACAATTGAAGATACATTAACGTTACATCAAAAGCAATCAGACAAAGAGAAAACAAACCAACATCACGTTGGCAGCAAAGAAAAGAAAGAAAAAAAAATAGGCTCATCCAAAGGGGACCACCACGCATGAAGACAAGCATTAGGAGAGCTGAACGAATAAACCAGAGGGAGGAATAATGTGAGGGACCAAGAGTCCCACCAAGCATCCACTCTTCATTGATTACTCAAGCACTCACTCAATTTTTGGGGAGTTGTCAATGATACACGACAACCAGCACAAAAAGAAAACAATGCAGCAAGCAGCCAAAGAAGCAGCCCCACTCCACATGTAGCAGCTCCACACCAACGTGACAACCCTAAGGACCACAAAAAAAAGAAAACAAAGATTGCTAGGGGCTCATCAAGGGGACCACGAGGCGGGAGCATTGGACTCCAACTACTAGCTGAACGTATACACTAATAAGGAAGAGAATTGGGAGAAGAGAGCCACTCACCATAGGCCACTCCACTCATGCTACATGGAGGGACACACAAAAATCTTGCCAAAAACATTTACAATCATCGTTTGGCAACAAAAAAATTAAGGAGCTATTGGTGATTTTAGAAGGAACGTGACAGCACATACTCTCAAATGTTACAACTCCAAGTGGGACACCAACAGATGAGCTAAAGTGGCAATGTTGAAACAAGCATTCAGGCACATTTGAAGGGGGCTCCAGCTCTTCAACATTACACCAAAAGAAGGCTCCACCAGCATTACAAAAGAGAAAAGCAAGGAACGTTCCAGCTGGTTTTTGGGCGGTGAATCACGTTAAACCACCAAGCTCTAAGACCAACGTTACACCAACGAGACTCCACTCCACTCAAGCTATTTTTCATATTCTATCACACCTAAACTCTTTCCACTAATGTTACATGTGTTGGCAAAATCTGACAAGGAAACATAGAAGAAGGGTGCGAGATGGAGGAGACAGCTTGAAGATTAAAAGCCATGCACAGCAGACCCCACCAGATTGAGATGCACAACACAGCAGAGGAATAAAATAAAACGCAAAAGACACCAGCTGGGGCGCACATGAGGAGAGGAACTAAATAAAAATGACAAACCAAATGCTAGAAAAGGGGAGTTGTGCGTGAAGAGCCAGAGCAGCGTGAGTGTGTGTGAGTGAGGGGTGTGTTACATGAGTGAAGTTGTTGGTGAGTAACGTAGTGTGTGTGAGTGGAGGGAGGAGCTGTGCATTAAATGAAGAACCAAGAAGTAGCGTGAGAAAAGTGTTAGAGAGGAGAGCTGTGCGTTTTAGTGGGGAGGAGCTAAAAAGAAAAAATAAAAAAGAGCATGAATGGAGAAGCGTGAGCTGAAAGGTGTGAGTAGCCTTGGAGATTAATTAAATACAGCACAAGCAAAAGGAAAAGGAGTGTGGATTTAAGAGGCTAGTTGGGTGAGTGTGTGTTGTGCACGTGTGAGGTTGAGTGGTGAGCTTAACGTGAGGGTTGGAGAACAAAGTGAATAGGAGGGTTGTGCCTGAATTGAAGGTGAGCAGCGTGAGTGTGTGCTGGGCAAGTGAACAGGTGTGTGCGTGAGTGAGGGAACAAGTGAGCAACGTGAAGTGTGTGTGAGTAAGTGAAGAAGAAGAGGGCGTGGATAGAAAAAAAATAGAGAGCTGAAAGAAAAGAAGAAGAACGTGAGCTGGGTGTTGAATTGGAGGACAGCACGCTACAGAGGCCAGGACGCCGACAAACCAAACAACAACGCTACAGTTGAGAACTTCAAGCAAGAGGCTGCCCATTAGGCTGATTCACCAAGGACGCAGACGCGAACTACACATTAGGGGGAGGCGCAAAAATAATACACGCAGAGAGGGAGACCCGAAACTCATTCAATTTCTGTTCTATTATTTAATTTCTCCTAATGTTATTTGCTGAGCATAATTTCTGTGGTATTCTTCTTACCATGAGTGAGTAGCTTCCTCAAAGCTTCAAGGTTGGGGTAAGCTTTTAGCTAATTTTTGTGGACTGCATTTCGGTTGATTTATGAGTGTGAATTTATAAGTTTGATTTTTCTGTTTTGATATTAATTCTGCTGGTATTGTGTTTGGCCAACCACTACTAAGCGTTAGTTGTTAATTGAAGAACCGATAGGTGAAAATTAATAACGGAACTCCAAAACATGGAACTTATAAATTTCAAATTTAGACATAGACTGAATTTATGAGAGAAAACCAGGCGAGAAAAGAACATAATGGGTTATGCTTGATTGTTAGGCTACGATGGTAGACTAGGATTATTGCGTAATACTCCTTTGATATCTTGAAAAAGGATATAAGAAACTCTAGGCTCAACCGTCTATCAACCAAAAATTTGCCTAATAAATTGATCAAGGTAAAGTCCATAAAAAGCGCTATAAGTGGAATCATCCTTGAAGCTTACCACATTCCATTCAAATTGACCCCTAGAAATATTCGCAATTTTCATTAGCTTTGATTTTGTTATTTTTGCTAGTTAATTTTCTTATTTTAATTCCACAATCGCTAGTCCAATTAATTAAGTGATCCAAGCCTAGTACTTACACAATTAATCACTGTGGGACGATATTATACTGTACTACTTGAGACCCGTGAACTTGTAGAATTTCATCAAGTTTCTTGACGCCGTTGCCGGGGAGTAATCCCTTAGTAATATTAAGCGACTGATTGTTTGGTTAAATTGGACTTTTTTTTCTCTTTTCCTTTTTTTATTTCTTTTGTGTTTTGTATTAATAAATTTTGTTAAAATTGATTTGTGTTTTCTTTTATTTTATTTTTTCTCTTTACTGTCTACTTTTTATTTTGCATTTTCTGCACTTTGCCTTTGATCTTACTGTGTTTTTCTTCGTCTATGCAAAGGGTTGTCAGTGCTGAAGAGTTATTGTTTGATTCTGAAATCGAGAAGACAGCTAAGGCATTAAGGAAGGAAGCGAAAGCTAGAAAAGCACGGGCAAAAACATCTAACACACAGTCTGTGCAGGAACGTCAGATCGAACCCAAATTTACTACAAATTTTTCAACAGAGGAGACAATTGATTCAGAAATGGTCGAACAGAATTAGAGAACTATGAGGGACCATACAGTCCCAGATTTTGGGGAATTTTGCCCAAGCATTACAAGGTCTCCTGTGCAAGCGAATAATTTTGAGTTGAAACCTGGCCTTGTACAAATGGTGCAACAGAATCAGTTCGGAGGGCACCCAACAGAAAACCC
>JANJEY010000006.1:29574646-29597776 GCA_024703695.1 Erythroxylum cataractarum
CAAGTAACAATAATTCATTTAACACACTAAGCCATAGCTTCAAATTCTTAACAACTATATGTTCAAGAACAAAAAGATAGTGTAGGAATCTTTGTGATGTTTAATCAAATGTACCATTACTATGATAAGATATAACTAAATATACTAGATGTTTAAGATTTTATAAGGATCATTTACTTGGTAACATGACAATTTTTTTCTTAGTAGAAATGTCTTATAAAACCAACATTCTTGACTTATGTGGCTGATGCATGTCGTAGCAAACAAAATTTAGTTCTGACAACTAACAATTCCTAATAAAAATTTCAATAAAAAATTAAGTATTGAACTAAGGAGATTCTAATCCAAAATTTGAAGATATCAAAACATTTATCACTAATGTGCTTGTTATGTAAATATAATGAGAACTGAAATAATGATTAATGAAGATGCGATGAGCCGATGATAAAAAATATCCCTAGAAGAATTGAATATTCAAGTGTAAAGCAAGACTTAATAGTTATGGATTCTTTGGGTGGAGTAATTCAACTCTTGTAAAGTAAACAAATTCTTTAAAGAATCAGAGCAGTCAACCAAGATAGCCGGTCAATTGCAAAAAGGAAAAGGAAGAAAGGACCCTAAGCAACTCCAAGAATAGTCAACCATCTAGGGAAATTGATCTGATGCTTGACCAACCAACCGATTTGGTCTATTGACTTGCCCAGAATCCTACCAATCGATCACCTAGGCAGTTTAACGACCCATGACAACTAACATCTAATTTTTCACACTTGGAAGGACTCTCAGACCACCAATGGCTACTTGAGCCTGTAAACATAAATAGAATCTTTCCACTTGGAAATAGCGACAAGAAAAATGCAAGCAACAACAAAAAGACTAATTCAAATACTGTTCTTGTGAGTTGAAAACTATATTAAGATTGCTATATATATGCACTTTGCAAAAGTGCCTTGATTAAAAAAATTTCAAAGCTTTTGAGAGTGATTCGTAGCACTTGAGAATTGTTATAGTGGTTTGATCTCCAGACACTGAAAAAGATTCAATAATGGATTCTAATCTCAAGTATGGTTTGGAAAGAGGACAATAGGTTTAAACCACTAACCTTTAATAAATTGTTAAAGTTAGAATGATTAAAGGAAACACCTAATTCACCCACATCTTAACATATCATATAACTACTTTCAAGGCTTAACATGCAACTTTGTAATTGCATGTGAAATTTTGACAAATTGAACAGTAAGTGCATCCAAGCAAAGACATCAAGAAAAGTCATGATACAACAGGTGATCACACAGCAAGCAATTTACCAAACTAATGAAGAACACGTGTAGCAATATCAAAAATGAGGTCCAAGGCTTAAGCATACTTGTAACGAATAGATAGATCAAAGAAAAAAGAAACCCTATTCATCTTCAAAACGTAAGTGATGTCCCTGTTTAAATCTTGGAATCAAAGTACTCCATTCACTAATTGTCAAAAGGACAACAAAACTTTTAACATACCAAAGGAATGATTTAATACAAGTACAAAGCCAATTTCGTCACCCTCTGCAAGCCAACAATTGCATAAGATTAAAAGGCAACATTACTGTAAATTACACCACCATTAACAACAAAAATGAAGAAAATGCACCAAACTTAAGTAGTGATATTAACAAAAATAGCATTACCCCTCTCTTGTAAGCCTGGCCCATATAATCAATCCCATTCAGCCAATGGCTATGAAAGCCAACTGCAACCATTGCAGCCCTTGAATAAAACTGATGCCCAACATCAACACCTGCCCTCAATTAAAAGTATCTAGTCAAGCGCGCATGTTTAATTCCAAACCCCCTCCCCCTAAAAGTGAATCAATTAACAGTTATCAATTTAAACAAAGAACAAACAAAATTAAAATTAACAACACAAAGATCCACAATTTCATTGGGATATCTACCAAAAAACCAATTATAATAGCTATTTTAAGCTAGCATTACAAGTGAAGCAATAATAATTATTGAATCAAATATCATTAGTGAAACATAAACAATACAAAAAAGTTCTGACATTTCTTCTAATGCATGAATTTCCCACATATTTCAAATTGTTCTTGAGATATCAAAATTAGAACTAAGAATTGCAAATGTACAATTCCCATCACTATCTATTCTTAACCATTTGTTATGTACCCTAACGTAGGATTTAGTCAAAGGTCAAGACACATGAAAAATCACCTCTTTTCCCCTAGCCGTGTTTCTTCTCTTCCTTTGAAAAACCCATGTCAGCACGAGGAAAAGACCTATCCTTGATAAGATCTCATACTGTTACTGTTTTTCTAGTCTAGCAACTGTTTTTTTCTTTTTTTTGCTTATCTCTTTACTAACCATCGCAGCCTTTAAATAGGCTTAAGGGATAAATCAACAACCCTAATTAGGAATCCTAATTAGGTATTGTTGGTAAATTCAGAAAACTAATATTTAGTAGATAATGATCCCAATAAAATAGGAAAATCTTGTCCTAGGTTCAAGATATGATAAATCAACACCTAAAATAGTTAAGGTGTTACAGATTAGTAGAGATAAGTAGTTACTATACTGATTATATACTGGCTATATTGCAATTAGGATATTGATTCTATACTGGATGTATTTTTCCTATTTAAAATGCATCAATCAAAGAATAAAATTGCAAAACTTTAGTTCTGGTTTTCCTATCCAGTTCTGTCAATATGGTATCAAAGCATTAGGATTAGATCACAAATTTCAAGGCAGCCATGGTGGGTTGTGGTTTGACTTAATTCAAATGACAGTAGTGAGGCAACTTTAGAAGCAGGAAGTAGCATACTTCCACCGATTTCTATGGGAAAACTCTCTCCAAATCATCACTCATAAGTTGAATGGAAAAAATTACCTTGAATGGTCCCAATCCATATGTTTGGTGATTGATGGCAAGGGGAAGCTCAAATATTTAAATGGTGAGGTCGAATTACCAGCTGCAAAAGACCCTTGATATCAACAGTGGCGTTTGGAAACCTCAATGGTTATTGCATGGTTGATCAATTCTATGGAACCAACAATTGGAAAGCTCCTCATGTTCATGCCAACAGCTCGTGATATTTGGGAAGCAGTTAGGGAAACATATTCAAATCTGGACAACCACTCACAATTATTTGAATTAGACACCAAAGTGTAGAAAATGCAACAAGGTGAGCAGAATGTAACATCATATTATAATGAAATGATGTCTGTATGGTAGGACTTAGATTTGTTTGATGAAAAAAACGGGGTAAATCCGACTGACAATGCTTAGTACAAGAAAAAAGCTAAAAGAGGACTTGTATTTTCTTCTTGGTTGGAATGAATAGAGACTTGGATGAAGTTAGAGGTCATATTTTAAGAAGAAATCCTCTACCGACCATAAGAGAAGTCTTCTCAGAGGTACGGAGAGAAGAATCAAGAAGACAAGTGATGTTGAACAATGCTAGTAAAACAAGATCAGAGAGCAAAGGCTCAACTCTTGAGACTCGAGGAGCAAACTGCGAATGAGAAAAATGTAGTAGAAAACTGAAGCCTTGGTTGTGATCATTGTAAAAAACTGTGGTATACTAGGGAAACTTGTTGGAAGCTGAACAAAAAACCAACTAATTGGAAAAAGAAACCAAGCAATGACACCAAGACAAAGGGAGAAGTGAAGTGAACAATTCTAATCCAAGGTAGCAATCACCTTCAAAATCTCTTCCTTTCACTAAGGAACAAATAAAACGTCTACACCATATGTTTAAATCTCAAAATAATCCTAATCCGTCATGTTCTCTAGCTAGGTAATATTTTTCTTATGTCTTTGGCCTGTACCAACACTAATGGCCCCTGGATATTAGATTCGAGTCCCATAGATCACATGACTTGTATTCTACACTTTTTTCTTCATATATTCCAAGTGTCGAAAATCAAAAGGTCAAAATTCTTGATGGTTCCTTTGCTTCAGTTGCTGGAAAAGGAACAATGGGTATCTCTCCTTTCTTAAAACTCAATGATGTCCTTCACGTTCCTAGCCGATCATATATTAATGGCTTGTACAATATTAATGGCTACCTTATTGTCACAATACAACTTCATAGGAGGCTTAACTTCCAAATTTAACTAAGACATAACTCTTTGAAGCCATAAAACTTCACACACTCCTTGACCATATTCCCCCATAGATAGGTGTAGTAGCCTAATGTTGACCTTCTGTCAGTAATGGAGCCAGCATAGACTGCATCCGTGTAGACTTCTATGCTTCTTTCTTCCTTTTCAAAGAACAACCCCTTACTAGGACATCCCTTTAGATACTTCAAAATTCTAATAACAGCCTCCCAATGTTCTTCATATGGTGAGTGCATAAATTGACTTACTAAGCTCACTGCAAATGCTATATCTGGCCTGGTGTGAGATAAGTAAATTAGTTTCCCAACAAGTCTTTGGTACCTTTCCTTGTTTACTGGAGTATCATTTTCAGGTTGCCCAAGTCTTTTCCCTTGTTCCACTAGTGTATCACACAGTTTACAATCACTTAAACATGTCTCTTATAATAAATCCAAAGTATACTTTCTTTGAGTCACCACAATTCCCTTCTTGGATCGAGCTACTTCCATACCAAGGAAATATCTAAGCTGCCCTAAGTTTTTTACTTCAAATTCCTTCCCGAGCTTAGTTTGTAATTTCTCTATCTCCACTTGATTACTTCTAGTAATTATGATATCATCCACATACACTATTAGGACAGCAATCTTACCTTCCCTATTCTTTTTAGTAAACAGGGTATGATCTGATTGGCCTTGGAAATACCCCTTGTTTGTTACAAATTTGGTGAATCTGTCAAACCAAGCTCTCGGGGACTGTTTTAGTCCATAGAGAGACCTTCTAAATTTGCACACCTTGTCTCCAAAGCTTTTCTCAAACCCAGGAGGTGGCTCCATGTACACTTCCTCTTCCAAATCACCATTCAAGAAGGCATTTTTCACATTTAGTTGTATTAGAGGCCAGTCTAAACATACAGCCACTGATAATAGGATCCTGACAGTATTCAACTTTGCCACTGGGGAGAATGTCTGTGTAGTCCACCCCAAATGCTTTCCCTTTTATCATTACAATAGGAAGAAAAATATCACCAGGGAGATCATTTGAGTTACTTGATTGGGTGCTATTGATCTCAGTTTCGGATTGAGAGATATCAGGACTTAGATTCGAAAATGATAATTGGGTTGTATCAAAGATTACTTCCCTTGCTCCCCTGCTATATACTGCACGGTGGAGTGTTTTCTGTTTTTCAATTTCCTTTTCAACATTGTCTTCTTCCTGATTTTCTATTTCCTCCCCCTAACTAGTAATCTTCTCTACTGTTGATCCTTCTAGGTTTAATATCTCAATTTTTTTCCATTAGACCTCTCATCTTCCTTACCGAAATACTCCCCCTAAAGATAAGTGTGGCTATTCAGTCTACCCTTAAAAAATGTAACATCCATAGAGGTTAAAAACTTTCAAGATATTGGATCAAAACATCTATATCCCTTTTGGGTTCTAGAGTATCCAACAAAAAAACACTTAATAGCTTTAGGATCTAGTTTGGATTTCTTGGGATCATGGTTATAAACAAACACAGTGCTGTCAAATATTTTCAGAGGGACAGGTGGGTTCAATTTTGTGTTAGGGAAGAAAGAAGAGAATATGGGGTTTGGAATTTTAAGGTTTTGGAGGGAAGTCTAATGATCAAAAAGTTGGCAGTGAGAACTGCTTCTCCCCATAGGTATTTCGGGACATGTGTTTGAAAGCTAATGGCCCTAGCTACCTCTAAAAGATGTCTGTTTTTTCTTTCTGAAATTCCATTTTGTTGTGGGGTGTAATTGCAGGAGGTTTGGTGGATAATCCCTTTGCTGTCTAGGAAATTTTTTACTGCCAAGTTCACATACTCCTTCCCATTATCACTTCTTAACATTCTAATCTCCTTTTGAAATTGAGTTTTCATCATGTTATAGAAGGATACTATTGTGGCACAAACTTTCGATTTATCTCCTAAAAGAAACACCCATGTGACCCTAGAGCAATCATCAATAAAAGTGAGGAATCGCTTTCCATAGGTGTTTAAGTTTTAGAGGGACCCCATAAATCACTGTGTATTAACATAAATGGCTCTAGACATCGATTGTTTTGAATTGGGTAATGACTTCTATGAAGTTTAGCTAACTCACAACATTCACATTGAAAACTAGCACTTTTATTGATAGATAAATGAGGTAGCACACACTTTAGGTATTACAAACTAGGGTGTCCTAACCTATAATGCCACATCATTATATCCTCCTCCTCTTTATTAATAGTAATTTGACAGCTCCATTCTCCATGTTCCTTGCCTTCTTCTTGCAAAATGTATAAGTCTCCAATAACCTTAGCAACCCCAATCATTCTCCCCGATTCCAAATCTTGAAACATACAATGAGTTGACCAAAAATTAGCTTTGCAATTCATATCTTTGGTCAACTTGCTAATAGAAACAAGGTTATATGAAAGATTTGGAATGTGAAGAACATTTTTTAGTGCTAAGGTTTCTGAAATAGAGAATGTCTCTTTCCCTGCTATTGAATCTAGGGACCATCTGCAATTCGGATTTTCTGGTTCCCTATACACAGTGAGTAAGAGGAAAAAAAATTGAAGCTACCAATCATATGATCAATGGCTCCAGAGTTAACTATCCAAAAGTAGAAGGATATAGAACAAACAAAGGCTTTTGGAAGGATTATACCTGATTGGACTATAGAATAAGAGGGTTTTTTTTAATTCTCATCTGGAAGAAAGGTGTACAGATGATCAAGCTGCTCCTTTATGAAAGGAAATGTCTTGGTTGAGGTGGAAGTGTCCTGGTCATGATTAGGCTGATTCCCAACTTGCAAAGCCTTCCCTTCTCCTGCTCCACTAGTCCATTTTTTCTTCCAATTTGCTGGTTTGCCATGTATCTTGCAGCAGGTATCTCTTGTATGCCACAGTATTTTGCAAAAATTACACCAAGTTTTTTACTTGTTTTTACCTTTTTCACCCTCACTATCACTAGTTTTTAAGACCAAGGCTGAGCCTTCATTCTGGAATTCTATAGTTCCATTTTTTCACAATATGACACTTTTCCGAGCTTCCTCTCTTCTAACTTCAAAGAAGACTTCTCGGATTGAAGGTAGTGGCCTTCTTCTCAAAATCCGTCCCCTAACTTCATCCAATCCTTCCTTCAAACCAACCAAAAAAAACAAACACTCTTCCCCTGTTAACTTTTTTTATCTATATTGGGTTGTATCTTCTGGATCTTTCCACTTTGTTTTCTCAAATAGATCCAATTCCTGCCATACTATAGTCAGCTCATTATAATAGGCAGTCACATCTTGCTCACCTTGTTGCATCTTCCACATTTTTTAGTTGAGTTCAAACAGTTGAGCATAGTTTTCCAGGTCTGAATATGTTTCTTTAACTGCTTCCTATACATCTTTGGCTGTTGGGAGAAAAATAAAGGCCCTTCCAACCCTTGGTTCCATGGAGTTGATAAACCAGGCTGTAACCGTGGCATTTTCCAAGTTCTACTGGTCAAAATTAGGGTCTTCTAGTCTTAGAATTTGGATTGCTCCTATTATGTACCATATTTTCCCTTTTTCTAGTGATTATTAGACGGGCTGATTGAAACCATTCTAGATAGTTTCTTCAATTCAACTTTTGAATTAAAATATGTAAGAAATTTTCTGATTGTATGCTAATTGAATCAGGTTGTTTTTCTGATCCCGAGAGAGGGATAGAGCTGCTGGTGGTCTAAGGGATGAATCGAGATCCCACCATTGCAGCCTTATAATTCATGGAAGAGCGTAAAACTCTGATATCATGTAAAAACTTCTCTATTTTTATTGTAATTATAGATGTACAGCTATTCTTATATAGAGCTAGGATTCATAGTTATGAGAGTCTTCTTAATTAGAAAAACTCCTTATTTGAAAATATTCCTAACATAGCTAGATATTATAGTTAAGGATAACCCCTTAATTAAGGGACTAGATTCTCTGGATACAGTTAAAGCTCAAAAAAGTTGTAGAAAAAACTTCAAAACGGGAGACCATATTATATTGCTATTAGAAGGTTCAGTGTCTAGTGGCACGATCAAAATGAACCAATGGAATTGAATCATTCTCTCAAAACTCCATAAAATCAGAGCACGCGCGCACTGTAATTACAAATGGAGGTGTATGGAGCTTTCTTCTTTTTCCTCCCTACATTATTACAATGTTACAGGACAAAATTAAGACAATCTCCAAACCTATCAGCCCTAGAGACTGCCGTGCCACTGATAATCTCCATTTCGTGGTGAAGCTGACACTTTTTCTTAAAAAGTCATGCTAATGATGAAATGGCCTCTATTGCGCTGCCTAACGGCCATGCTGCTTCAACAAGGGCATCATGGTACTGAACCTTCTTCACTAGTGTAATTTGTTGCCAGCGATCAAGAGCTGTGGATAAGAATGATCACAAGATAAAGATTTCGCAGAATATTCAGAATAGCAAGCAGTAAACATTTTGAGAAATAACCAAGAAGTATGCGACTTACCAAATCCATCCACAAGTAAGGTGTACTGGTATACAAGATCCATACATAAGTACGGCAGGTTACTCTCTTCCACGTTTGGATAGGTGGATTTTGCATCCTTTAGCTTAGTTTCGCAGGCACGCTTAGCCGCCTCCTCAAAGTCCGCAGGACTAACTTTGGCAACAGGGACATTGGAGTCAACAAAGCCAGCCTATACACAGTGATCATCTAGTTAGCATTCGAAACACAGAGGATTCCCAAACTTCAAAAATTTTCCCACGACATGGACTTCAAAACATGTAGTACCTCAGCAGCCCTGTCAAAGAAGAATGAAGCAACAAATAAATTCTTTTGTCCATCACCCCCTCCACCATTCCAGATTCCACCAATTGTACATTTCATGTGTGTGCAGGTTGATTCATTAACTTTGAGAGCCTTCAAAGCCACCCGCCTACATCCTTCTAAGCTTGAACCAGAAGGAGAAGCTGATGCTTGATATTCCCGTCCTCCATATTTGTAGAACCCTTCAACAACAGAATATTTAGTAGTCCAATCTATTGGCAAAGTCGGCACAAAAGTTTGAACCAAAATAATTTCAAACTCCATGTGGCCTATAATTGTGTCAACAGTCAACGATCACATTTGAAACCAACATGTAACATTAAGGTAAAAGTCAATTCAGATCACATATCTTAAACCAGTCACAAAACAATAATGACATGGTCATTGATCACAATTCTAAGGTCAAAATGACAGCATAGCTTAGTATGCGCAGAAGCCCCACTTCATCTTCAACATGACTGTCCTTCTATTGTAGTCATAATGAGATGGACTGGATACTGTTCAGAGATGATACAAAGAAAGGAAATCACCACGCATATAGAGCATCCTACATTTCAAGGGAGTCATTGTACTTTTTCATGCAACAAGAGGTGCATTCAAGAAATTTTGAGAATTCGAAAATACTCTAATGGTTGATATCAATATCATTTTCTTATACGCTGTTTGAATCTAGAGACTCTTATTGTGTGAAATATAACACGATGCCAAACCAAATTCAATTAAAACGAACAACTTTGTTTTATTGCATAACATCAGGATAAGAAAAGAAAAAAAGATGAGCAGAATGGAGCTAGCATTAAAGCACAATGCCTAGAGCTGATAGATTTCCACTAACTTACCATCAAAACCATCCAAGATGCATGGATTGAAAGTATCTTCAGAAACTTTTAGCATTTCTGCTCGAGCTGCTAACAAGCCATAATGCAGGTAACTGAAATATTGAAGATTTGAAGAAAATATCAACCAAAGACATCCAGTTACTATCCCACAAGAATAAAATGTACAGAACATTAGAATGTGTCACAAGGTTCCAAAATAGGGTCATATGTAGCTTCAAACAAGTGAGGACACAATTGCAGATGACTTGAAGAGGTAATAATTGGCTCCCTTCGGAAACCTTATCTTGAAATCAAAGTTACGCAAAGGATGTGAAGAAACCTGTGCACATAGAGGTAATAATTGGCTCCCTTCAGATGCATTTTTTTAACATATGTATCCTCGCCATCTGTTACCCTAGGGGCATTTGTACCTTCCTTCTCAGAAATAGCATATGCCATTTGGACAGATCCTCCACCCAGATCAACTACTCCAACTGTACCTGAATATTCCTTCCCCAGATTTCCTAATAGATAGTTTATGGTCACCTGCAAATTGACATGCAGTTTAAGAAAGGATCTATGCATAATGGTAAGACAAATGAAAAAATAAAATCACCAAATGGAGAACTCTTTATCTTTCATTTTGGTGTTTTTTCATTTCCCTTTGTGTGACTTAACTTTCCAAAAACACAAAAGGATCCATTATCAAATTAGATTCATTAGGCTCATCCATCTTCAGCGCACTATTATCAAATTAGATTCGCTAGGGTCATCCATCTTCAGCACACTTATTATCATCTGGAAAGCAATGCTGCCATCATACAAATGATTGCAATTTTTCTTGCAAGCCTTTTACATCCAATCATCTAATTCAAAAATACCCAATTTATGAAGCTTCAATCACTACCATCATTAATACCTTTCCTTCTGAATAGAAACAATTATGGCAAAGAAAAAAAACTGAAAATAATTTACCGAACAGAAACTATTACAAGTTCTACTAGAAATCTAAGGTCCCAACTACAAAAGTTAACAAAACATACCCACTGATACGAGCCTTCTTGAGAACCATCCAGAACCCTAACCCCATTCGGATCAGATTTCAGGGTGCTTCTATCTTTTAGAAGATCCCTAACCTTACAGGAAGAAAATCAATTGACTATGAGTACAAATCGTGCAAGTACACATGGAATGGCGCGGGTAAAGAATAAACTTACTGCTTGCAAAATCCTATCAGATGCATCACCTCCCAATGCCCTCAAGCCTGCAGTAGCCTACACAAACACCAGAAAAGCCCTTTATAGTGACTAAGCAAATGCCTACAAAAAAGGAGAATCTCGGTGGATGAAAAAGGATCTTTTGTTTTTCAACTCATATGACACCCACCCCAACTCTGACAGGTGTCCTGGATCGCAATTCTCTAGGCACCACACTCTCAGCCTTATCAAGAAGGGAAACGAGAGAGCCCACTGCAGCCTGTGGGTCTTTTGCATATGCACTCAAACCTGGTTTAATCTACAACAAAGAATACCACAGTAAAATCGCAATCTGAATATTGACATATAAACACTGGATCCGACTCAAAATAATTCTGTCAATCCCCAACCCCTTAGCATTTTAATTTAAGTGATCCCTTAAATTGGAACAATATCCACAGAGAATCTTGTTTGGGAAATGATGTTGAAACTACTAACGCTAAGTTATGAGACAGGATAAATTAAATAAACCTCCCGCAATCACATTGTAAATTTTCACTAAGCTTGTCTGTGATCGGACTTACTGAAGTTAGCATTCCGAAACTAGAAATAAATAAGATTCATATTCACGATGAATAAAAAGCAATCAATTTCATTACCTGGACAAAAAGTTCGAGATCCCTCCCGATATGCACGAGATCCATATTATGATCGAAGCAAAAGACGTGAACTCTACTCCCCGAACTCCCGGCGTCGAAAATGACGGCGTAATTTCTAGAGCCTCTCAAACTCTGCGACATCTTGCGGTTACTGATCTCATAGTCCTGCGACCGGGAGGGCATCACAAACAACACAAAGACAACGACAAGAATCGGAATGGAGAGGACGAGAAGGACGCTGCGGTAGCGGTGGATCTTGTCGGGAAATAAATCGTGAGGCGGAGGGCGTTTGAGCATCTTGTCGGGGGAAGTAGCGTCGGCGGCGCCAGATTCGAGAAGCTCGGCGGAGGAAGGTGAACGGTAACGAATCTGGCCGTTATTAGAGGCCTTCAAGGACTGCGCTGGTTCCTCTGATGGATCCAGCTCTCCTTGTTTTTATTTTTCTTTCCCTGTAGAAGTAAAAAGTAAAGAAAACAAGGAATGACAAATCCAAACCTTTTATAGATTGAAACACATCAGCAACTAGGGAGACGATTTGATACACGTATATGAAACGAATGACTGGCTGTCAAGGATATGATTGGAAACGAACGTTTTGTTGTTGCATGTGTCTGTAAGTAGTCGTCGCTTCTCTCCAACAACAGTGTCTTCTCGTGATATTTATAGACGTCTCTTTGTTCGTGGAGAACATACTCAAAGTTGCTTCAACTTGGCATAAACTTTAAGATTTGGGAGATTAGTGCAAAGTTTAAACAAAGAAGGGCTTTCCTTGTTAACCAATCCTCCAAAAAAAACTTATTTTGTAACCCCACATTACTTTCTGCCCGCATCTCCATCGCATTGGTTATCTTTTCTTTTTTATTTACAAGAGGAAAACGAAAAAACAAAGATCTACATTAAAGCCCTAGGGTAGACTGCGCCGAGCGTATCCTGGTGAAGGAGCTCCTGGAGGCCCAAAGGGGGCGCTTAAAGGATAATGTTATAGTCGTTTATAAAGGAGAAAGATAAGCTCCATTTTGCTAACGATAAGTAATCTTGATACCTCAACTAGGCCACTCCGGATGAAACCCGCTTCATAACTAATAACATTACCATTCATCTTAATTAATACAAATTTTCTTTTATAACAAATTTTAAAACATCGAGTGTTATGTTTAAATTTCATTTCTTTAGATTCTAAAAAACCACAAGGCTTACTTAGAAAAGATACCATGAATATGCAAAGAAATTGGTTTAAAGACTGTGTAGAAAAATATGTACTATTAGTTGACTCATTACATATTAATGACAATTTAACTTTTTTATTAAAAGGAAAGAAATAACAGAGTTACAAAACTAGTCTGGGGTACAAAGCCCCGATAAATCCTAGAAGAGGATACAGTGGCATCCGATGGGTGTAAAATCAAAAAAAGTAAGACCGACAACCGAAGGTACTACATGGGTGGCGAGCTAGTCTGCGCATCTATTGCTCACTCGATAAACGTGACGATGAACAACAGACCAATTCCGCGTGAGAAGTTCGTGTATACCCGTGACAATGGGGTGGGAAGTCTGAGCACGAAGCTCTGCTGTCGAAATGAGATGGTACGCAGCCATGGAATCTATCTCAAGTTCGATCCGACGAAAGCCCCTGTCCCATGCTAACAACAACCCTGTATAAACACCCCAAAGTTCAGCCATCAGTGGTTTATATCAACCGAGATTCTGCGAGAAACCCCCAAGCCAGTTGCTGTCCTCATCTTGCAAAATGCCTCCGGCCGTAGCTGATCGGTGAGAGCGATTGCACGCTCCGTCTGTGTTAAGCTTGACCCAACCCGGAGGCGGTGGACGCCACCCAATGAGTTGCTGATGACGAGGAAAGGGGCCCAGGCCTGCTCGATGCTGCCTCACGGAAGCCTGCTGGATCTGATCTGCAAAAGAGAAGATAAGCATGTGAGGAAACAAAGGCCAAGTGAAATGAGCATCAAAGATAGATTTGTTCCTCCAAGAACAGAGGAACCAGCATGTAATGCCAAAAAGGATCGGCCAATCGTGTCCCTGTACGCGTCGATGATGATGCAGGTTGGTCAGGAGCCACTGACGAAGCGGTGTAGAATAAAAGTCCGTGTGGAGAGAGCCAGGGGCAGAGAATCCCACACTTGGCGCGTGCGAAAGCAGTCACGAACAGCATGGAGAGGAGTTTCGTCCGCAGGGCAGTGCGGGCAGGAGCTGTCAGTAGTCAAGTGTCTGTGTAACCGATAATGGTTGGTGAGAAGACGCTCCTGAGCCAGCAACCAGAGGAAGGGGCGTATGCATTGAGGACAGGGCCATTTCCAGATAGTAGGCCAAAGAGTATCGAATGATGACTCAGTATGGCCCATGATCATAGAATAGGTCGAACCTACAGTGAAAAAGCCAGTGCCTGATGGCCCCCAGATCACTGTGTCCTGCTCGAGATAAGGCTTGGGGGGGAAGGTGCCCGCAATAAGGTGACAAATCGACTCGGGAAGATAGGAGTGCAAAATGTCCCAGTTCCAACTGCCCATGGCCTCCACATACCGGTGAGTGATGTAATGAAGAGACCGCTCGGGTATAGGATGGGTAGTGTGAGAGAGAAGCGGTCCAATGCCGCCTAACTAGGGGTCGAGCCAGAAACGGGTCCGAGTGTCGTCGCCTAGTCTCCACTGTATTCCTTGGGTCACGATGGGCCAGATAGCCTTAATGCTACGCCAAACCATTGACCCACCCTTAGTCGCTAGAGCAGGGGGAATGTTGGCAGCGTCGAAGTGGTATTTAGAAGAGAGGACTTGGACCCAAAGGGCTATAGGCTTTACTATCAACGACCAGCCAAGTTTAGTTAAGAAGGCGTCGTTCATCGCACGGATTTTGCGAAGGCCCAAGCCTCCTAGCTCCTTAGGTTGGCATACCTCATCTAGAGGACTAAATGAAGTTTGTCCTTGTCCCGAGATGAGCCCCACAGAAAAGATCTCATAAGAGATTCCAGGTCATCACATAGGCGGCGGGGTAGGCGAACGGTCTGCATAGTGTAGCTCTGGATGGTCGCTAACACAGATTGAGTCAAAGTAAGGCGACCAGCAAAAGAAAGCAGCTGGGTGGACCAGCCGGAGAGGCGCTACTGAACCCGATCGAGGATATACTGATAAGTCCGACGACAAACCCGGTGATGGAGAAGAGGAACCCCGAGATATCGTCCAAGGTCGTGCGTCTTGCGAAACCCGAGATCGCTACTAAGAGAATGCTGCAGTGGGGGAGGGACATTTTTGGAAAAATAACACCGCGATTTCGATGAACTGATGCGTAGCCCCGAAACTGTGCAGAAGGAGTCCAATATGTCTCGGACGACAGTCACCTGGTCCTGGGAAGCATCAGCAAAGAGGATGAGGTCGTCGGCAAAGAATAAATGGGAGAGGGTCGGCCCATACTTGCTTAACTTAATCGGTCTCCAGCGGCCTTGTGTCACCACCTGAGAGATAGCATGGCCAAGGAGCTCCATACACAGAACGAAGAGGTAGGGGGAAAGTGGGTCCCCTTGACGGAGGCCGCAGGAAGGTGTAAAAGTGTCACTGAGTGCTTCGTTCCAATTAACTTGGATGGAGACAGTAGAGATGCACTTCATATTAAGAGTGGTGATCGAAGCCGGAAAGCCGACATCGATGAGGGTATCCTGAATAAAGTCCCGCGACAACCGATCGTAAGCTTTCTCCAAGTCCACTTTAATGGCCATGAGACCTTTATGACCGGCTTTCCGTCGTATGGAATGGATGACCTCCTGGGTGATAATGATATTGTCAGTAATGAGGCGACCAGGCACGAAACTGCACTGCGTAGGAGCCACGAGAGCATCAAGGTGCGGTTGAATCCGATGCACAATGATCTTAGAGAGGGCTTTGTACAGAACCGAGCATAGGGCGATCGGACGAAATTGAGAAATAGAATGCGGAAGTGAAGTTTTAAGGTGTAGGACCATGATGGTGCGGTTGAAAGCAGACTCCCAAACTTCGTAGTGAAAAATGCTTTGAAAAAACCTGGTCAAAGAAGGTTCAAGAGTATCCCACTGGGACTGGAAAAATAATACAGTGAACCCATCAAAACCAGGGGCTTTATTAGGAGCCATGGAGAAAAAAGCGGTCTTGACCTCTTCGGGGCTAAGCGGACAGTGAAGGTCGGCATGAGCTATCTCCGGGAGTTGAGGAAAAAGGTCGCGAACAATCTAGGTATTGGCCACTGGCTCGTCGGAATGGTAGAGTTCCGCGAGATAGGTGCGCGCCAGGGTTCAAAGCGACAAATCGTCAGAGACTACATTGTCGTTGGTGTCCGTTAAAGAAGCTATACGCATCTTACGACGGCGCGAGCGAGTGACAATGTGGTAATAGGAAGTATTTCGATCACCGTATCCGAACCACTGGCTTCGGGAGCGTTGATGCCAGAGTAGCTCTTCCTGGTGGAGGACAAGCTCTAAGTCCGCCTGCAAAGAGGTCTCCAGCTCTCGGAGGAAGGGAGAATCGGTGTCTTCAAGAGGTTTTTGTAAGCCTGTAAGGCGAGCCATGAGCCTCTTTTTTCGGTGGAAGATGTTACCGAAAATAGTATTGTTCCACTGCTGAAGAGTATTCGACAAATTGTGGATCGCGCCACTAAGGTCTGGGTGGTGGGGAGTCCAGTTATCAGCGACCACGTGTCCAAAGTCATGATGCGTGAGCCATGCAGATTGAAAGCGGAAAGGTAGTCTCAGTTGAGAGGGGGATCTGGGGGGAAAAGGTGATATTGAGCAGTCGATGATCCGATTTTAGGAAGGGAAGATGAGTAACTGTAGTGTAGGGGAACGCCAAGATCCAAGAATGGGAACAGAAAGCACGATCCAATCGTGCTTGGACAAGCCCTCGATGCCAAGTAAATCGTGGCCCAGAAAATCCAAGATCTTGAAGGCTACATTGGTGGATGCAATTGCAAAACTGTGTATTGACAATCGATAAAAGGCGCGATCCACCTCGCTTGTCTGCTCCTTCCAATTTGGCATTGAAATTGCCCCCCATCAGCCAAGGATGGGTGGTGACACGAGCCAAGCGAGGGAGATAATGCCACAGAAATCATTGTAAGGCATATGTAGGGCTATCATAAATGGCTGTAAAATCAAATTCCAAGTTGTCCCATTGAATGTGGGCATGGACGAATTGGCGGTGGGCTAGCCGAACTTGGACTGTGATATCGTAGTTCCATAGCAACCAGATATCGCCTGAATAACCTTCTGCTTCAACTCGGAAGGAATGGTCAAACCCGAGATTGCGAATAACTTTTAGTGCGCGCTCTCTGCTAATGCGAGGTTCGACGAGAACAACCAGTCGCGATTGATGAGTACGAAGATAATTTTTTATAATGGGCTTGAAGGTCCTTCCCCCAGCCCCTTGACAATTCCAGATGAAGATGGACATAAAATCGGGAAGGAAAAGGGCTCTAAAGTTGCAGAGCGCCTGAGTCGACTGCAGGCTCAGTCAACTCCGAACTAGACAATGGGGCTTGAGGGGCATTGATGTCATCCATCGAGGTTTCAAAAGCAAACGCTAAGCTCCCTTGTAAAATGGGGGCAACGTTGGCCTAAGGTATTGGCGGGCCAGGTGGATCAATTATGGGTCGAGATAGTGGAGCAGCCGAAGGTTCTCCTAGCGCAGTGGGGCCCTCATCCATAGCGCCGCCTCCCAAATCAGTTGGGAGTGCCAACGAGAACGAGGGATCTGGGATGACAATGTTCGCATGGGACGGGATGGCCAAAGCCACATGGGCGGGCCTAGGAGTGGGGCTGTCAGTGTCCATGGAGGAGGGCTGTGGGATGACTAGGGCTGGGTTGGCTTGGGGTTCAACATGGCCTATGGAAGGAGGCTGGGGCAGGGTGGGAGCATGGACTGGGTTAGGGGGAGTGCAAGCTGAGGCCTGGTGATGGGTCTGGTGGGAGACTGGGCTGGGGCGAGGGGGAATAGAGGGAGCTGAGGCCTGCGCTGGGCCCACGGTTTGGGCCTGTTGGGGCTAGAACGGCGTCGTGAGTGGGGAAGAAGCGTTATGCCTTTTCTGCTGGAGACGAGAGCCTCTTGGTTTGCGCTGTTCGCGACTGGACGAAGGAAGAGGGGCTTTGCCCTTGGTTTGGTTCAGATCCGACTGGCCTTGGGAAAAGAAACGTGGAGCGTCTGCGATCGTGGGGGAACTAGCCGTTAGAGGGGCGAACGTTGGGGAAACAGAGAGGGCAGAGAATCGCGATCCACGCGATGTAGGCGGTGGAGCATAGGAGGAGACGGATGGGTTAGGGGTTAGGGACGAAGGAGAGGACCGGCAGCCGCAGCGTTGCACTTGCATCCACGGTCCGAAGGCGGTTTCCAGTGGTGGTTCAGCGGGGAGGGCCTAGGGAGGGGCCTCCGTAGAGGACGGAGGTGGGGCTGTTGCGTGTCCCTCCGATTTCGGGGTAGTCATCGGACGAGAGGGACAAACAGACGAGCTGTGGACGACGCGACCACAGGTGAAGCAGATCTGCGGCAGTCCTTCATAAGCGACATGAATAAGCTTTCCATCTAATTCCACAACCGAGCGCAGGGGGGAGTTGATGTCCATATTGACGGCTACGCGAGCAAAACGCCCCCGGTAAGCTTGCTGCGTATTGTGATCGATCTTAACTGTTTTTCCCACTAGGTTACCAAGAGCCTCAAGAATGGAGGGGTGGTACCGCGAGATGGGTAGCTCGGGAAACCTCACCCACGCAACGACGTGGGTGATCTTACCGGACGAAGGCCTGAAATCAGGTGTCCATGGTTGAACCGAGAGGACGTGCCCGGCTATGATCCAGGGCCCTTGAGTTAAAGCATGGATGTAATCTGCCTCGTCCCGAAAGTTGATCAGGTAGAATTCATTTTCCAGATCAACAATTTTGATGGGCCCTTTAGGATGCCACATAATTTGGAGCCGCTCCCTAAGCAAATTGAATCCCAATTTCCTTCCTAGGAGCTTGATCACGACTGCTTGTGCCCATATCCTGTCTAATTTGCTCTTGAAATTGGAGGATTCGACACTTAAACCATGGCCACCTTGTACAACGGAGATGTCGCCATCTTGCAGTTCGATAGGGACTTCCTCTGGCCAGGCTAAATCTACCCGTTCAGTTTCAGGTTGTGTAGGTCCGGTGACTGTCGCACTGTAGCTCATCGGTGGGTGTTGCCCTGGCGGGTCTATAGGGGGATCTTCCTCACGCTCCCTCATTTGGACTTTCTTAGCAGTAGGAAGGGTAGAAGTAGACATGGTGGAATCAATGCGGGGATCAGTTGAGTAGAGCAGTGTGTACTGTAGCTGGGTCGGGTTTACTGTAGTAGTGGTTACTGTAACAATGTTTCCTGTAGCAGTTGGTGTACCCGTATGCCAATTGCAAATTTAAAAAAGTATACTCTTGCTTGAAAAAACACAATTTAACTTTAATATGTGAATATCCTACTAGAAGTTAGCACATTCAGTACCAAGTGGAAGGAATACATCACCTTTTTTTAGATGACTCTATTGTTGAGTTGTCCCCTAGTTTCCTCTCTTATGCCGCAACGCAAAGCCATCAGCCCTAAGGCACCATGTATCACATGACTTGCAATTAAAAACCATCTCAAAACTAAGACTCAATGGCATGGTGGAGATGAAGACCTACGTTTATTATGTAATAGGGCTACCAAGGATCACAATCACCTATATTTTATATGATGGAGGAATGGCCTGAAAGTGATCAGAATAGGGTCTGGTGGTTATTGGAAAAGTTTTGGACAATCTGCTTTTTATAGGATAAAACTGGAACATAAAATGTGAAATAATAGGCTGCAGTTAATGGCTTGGAGGCATGATTGGTTAGCGAAACACAAGTGTTGCATGATGCTGGAGGAGCTACTGATGGTGAAATAATAGGCAATGAGCGATGGTGCGAGGGTGGATAGGTGGTGGTTTGTGGCAACAGCAGCATCACATGGGTTTCTTTATTATAAAATTAGGGTTTCTTAATTTAAAGAAACAACATCTTTGGAAACACATTTAAGATTAGACATATCTAGAAACAGGTTTAAGAAAAAGGGTGTTTGGGCATAAGGTTAGCTTATTTTCGATTAAGAATAATGGATTCCTAACTTAGAATAATCCTTGTTTGGGAACATGAATAGGTTTGTTTGATAACTTGGAAAAAATTATACTTAGTGGAATAAAGTATTCCAAGACTACTTTTCAAATAAGATTTGAATTGTTTTAAATTTCTAATTATTCAATTCCAAAATTTAAGTAATTATTTTTATTAATATGGTTAAGAATAATATATATGTTGACTCCCAATTTAGAATTAATTAGCTTTAATTATTGAAATTAATTAATTAGAATCCTTAAAATTAAAAAATATTTTCTAATTAATTACGAAAAATGTTCTTAATTAAATTTATTTATTTCAATTTGATTGAGAGAAATTAAATTTATAATTTTACATTTTAGAGAATCATTGTTCAATTTATTTAAAAAAAATTCTTTATTTATGAATAATAAGTTTTTTGATTTATTAGAAAATGTATTTTTCTTGGTTAAATTTTGAAAAATGTTTTCATTTATTAATTAAGAAAATTGTTCTTTTTTAATATTTTTGAAAATAGTTTCCTAATATATTAACAACAGATTTTATAGTTAATTAAGAAATTAATCTCTAAATACAAAAGACTTTTTAAATTAAATTTAAAAGTGTTTTATTTAATTTTAAAAATAGTTTCCTTTAGTATTAGAAAATTAGTTTTCTAATTAAGTAAAAGTCATTTATAATTATATTAGAAATAATTTTCTAATTGGATTAGATTGTATTACTTATATCATTTTGAAAAAGAAGTTTTTTTCTATATTACAATAAGCAAGAAACATAATTTACGAAAAATTATTTTCAATTAAATTTTGTTAAAGGAGTCAAGATAATTGGAAGTAATTTCTAATTGGATTTGAATTTTTTAAATCAAATTAAATTTATATTTGTAATGGGAATTTAATTTATTTAGGAATCAATGAATTAATCTAATTTAATTTTTCCAAGAAGTTGAAAATCTTATTTTAAATTATGAAGATCAATAAATACATCAAACGAAACTTGATGTTTAAGCATATAATTTGACTATGAGTGTACAAGCTACATGTTTGAATATATGATTGATAGATTATGGATATTGAATTGTAAGTTTTATATGTATGATATTTCACATGCAATTTTTTGTTTGACGAGATGAACAAAATTAAGCCCCTCGTTAAAATATTAAATACATATTGATAACGTGATTAATGTCTTCTATTATTATAAGAATAAACTAAAGTTCAACTTATTGTTAGGCTTGTTGAGCAAACTAAAGATCGATCTTACTTAACTAAATTTGTGTGATTTGGATAAACAAATTCATGATCACATGAATTCAAAAAACATGGTTAGTAATAACATATAAGATATGTCTTGACAAGAGTTGTCACCTAACAAATTTAAGAGTCACATGAGATGTGATTGATAAAGTTAGTATTTATCTATTTTAAGTTTAGTTGATTTATTAAGCAAACTCAAGATCAATAAATTTTGAATAAGACCCTAACCCACTAGAAAGATTAAAATAATCTTTTTGAATAATAGTGTGAGGTTATTTCAAATAAAATAATGTTAGCCCCTGTTTGATTAAGCTTTTGGAGACTCCAAAAGTATTTTTTTCTACTTCAAAAGCTATTTTCAGGAAAAAAAAGTATTTGGCTGCAAACTTCAAAAGCAAAACCCCAAATTATAGCTTTTTCGGGAAGTTGTTTTTTATATTAATTTCCGTCACTTACGTAAACAAATAGTGTCTGTTCTCCTCTTCCTCTTGGGTCTTACGTAAATAAATACATTAGCCGACTCTCTGTTTTGTTTCTTCTTGTTGGACCCTGATCTTTTATTAGAATTTAGAAATATTAAATGAAATTAAATAGGTATTTTTGAGTATGTATATGTTGTGGGTGTTTTAGAGTTAAATAAAATTGTTGTGAAAAGAAGTAGATTTTGGTTTTGATAACTTGGAAATTTTGAATAAATTTGTGTGTGTAAGGGTACCATGACAATTATAGTGAATAATTTGATTTGAATGGATGTTGAAAAGGAAGAAATGATTAGTTAAAGTGTTAAATTTTAGGGAATTACAAGTCTGACTTTTTGAGATAAATAGTAGCAGAGTTGACTTTTTGAGCTCAAACTTTCATGAATTTTTCTGGTTTGATTTAGGCAGAATTAGATAAAATGGTCTTCATGAAAGTTGTAGCTTTTGTTGATAGCTTTCTATCGCTATAAAGTATGACGTGTTTCGATACAAGGATTGAAATTTATGATCTTTCGAATTTAAGTTATTTTGCTTTGTTTTTTTTTAAATGCTCATTAAAGTAAGTTTGTGTGTACTGTGCTTTGAGGTCAATTTTGTACTGATGTGGTTTGAATTGGAGTAAGTGGTCTACATGAAAGTTATAGAGAAATTGCATAGCTTTACAATGATGTATAACATGTTATTTTTTATTGTGGAAATTGGAAAATGTGAAATTTGAAAGTTTGGATGTTGTTTTAGGATGACAAATTTCTGGCAGAACTTTTGATTGAAAAATTGACCTAGTTATAGGTTGAAATTTCCTTTAAGTGCTTCATGAAAGTTGACGATTGTGTTTTTTTCTTTACATTGATGTAAAGTATGAAATTTTTAGATCATGGAATAGAAAGTTATGATTTTTAGAAGTTTTTGTTACTACTTGACATGATCATTAGTGGACAGAAATTTTGAAGTAGTTTTTGACTCCCTTAAAGGCCAAATTGATTTTTCAATCCTTCGTGAAAGTTGTAGGTTGCATTTTGATCTTTTCATTAATATAAAGTATGACATTTTTGATCCTTGGAGTTGAAAGATAGAAATTTTAGAAGTTAAGTTACTGTTTTGAGATAACTAGAATGAGGACAGAAATTTTGATTGAGATTTTGACCTCTTTAGAGATGAAATTAGTTTTTAAGTTCTCATGGAAGTTGTAGAGCTTACTTTCAGCTTTCTATTAATAACAAATTTACAAAATTTGGAATTTTGAGTCAGAAGTTGTGAATTTTGGAAGTTAAGGGTTTTTGAGTTATAAAAAAAAATGAAAAAATTGGATTTTAGGCGTCCTCGCGAGCGCTCACGAGGGCGAGCGCCTCGTGAGGCGATGGCCTCGCTAGGGCGAGTCCCTTGTGATTGTGAGCTGCCACGCTCGCTCGCGAGTGCGAACGCACTAGCGAGTGCAAGCGGGCCCTCTTGCCCTACCTGACCCAACTCTTTACGACCCTCTTTTTTTCTTTTGCTTATATCTTTCTCGTCCAACATCCGATTGACTTAATTTTTGAAGTGTTGGATTCCTAAGCATCCCTCTACGTCTTCATGGAAAATTTGGGGATTTTTGAGATTAAATTGAAAAAGATTGAATCAAAATGAGAGGATTGATTAAAGAGTTTGAGTTGGACATTTTTCTGAACATGCTTAGGTATTTTGGTGATATCTTGATCTGT
>JANJEY010000006.1:29614835-29633537 GCA_024703695.1 Erythroxylum cataractarum
TAAATAAATTTATTTAATTAAAAATAATTTATCTTTAAGTTTTATCTAAAATATAATTATTATCAGTGATAAAAATACAACTACATTAACATTAATAACCAAACAAGTTTTTGTTTTTATTTAAAAGAAAAAAAAATGAAAAATGAAAACTGAAACAAAAAACTACTCCAAAAAAATAAAAGTTAGAACCAAATGACCCCTAATTTGCATAAAATTCTACGAGTTGTTGTGGGATTTTTTTTTAATTAAGAATCTAGAACCAAATTAAATTATACCAAACACAATAAAATCCAATGCTTCATAAATTTGTTTTGATGAAGAGCGTGAAGTTCGTCTACCTCTCTTGACTGGGACAAATTCGATGGCTTGGTTTACTGTGCACTAACCGCTACTCTGTCTCTAGCGGTGTCATCTATGGCTCTCGGATGTACTACTGCTCATCAGCTATGGACTCGACTGGAGACCCACTTCCTACAACAAACGACAGTACAACGTTCTCTCCTTCGTCGTCGACTACACACTACCAGAAAAGGTAACGCCTCCATATCTGACTATCTCACAACTCTGTCCTCGATATCGCAGGATCTTGCCGCAATAGGAGCCTCAGTCCCAGACGAAGATCTGGCTGTTCTCGCACTCAATGGCTTACCAGCAGACTATGAAGCATTTGTCACCGCCATCGAGAATCGCGAGGTCCAACCTTCCTTCACCGAGCTTCGAGCCAAGCTTCTTCTCCATGAGCAGCGATTGTCGACATACCACTCACCATCCTCCACCGATCCTGATGTTGCCTTCGTCGCCGCACAAATCAACACCTATGGACGACATGGTCGCCGGCACTACCGTTCCCCTCCTCAGCATCAGATGACATACCCTAACAACACACCTCCCATTTATTCTGCATCACCCACCTCCTTCAACCGGTCGACCCATCAAACCCAACCAACTCACTTAAACCCATCAAGCCCTCAAGCCCTCAAGCCCATCGTCCAACATTTTCAACCCAAAACCCAACCCCCTTTTCTCAAGCCCATCAGCCCCACCCCAAATCCCACTCAGCCCAATCCAAATTTTTTCCCTCAGCCCAACATCAATTTTTTCAGCCCAACTCCCCTCTCCTTTGTCAAATTTGCTACAAAATGGGACACACTGCTGCCAAATGTCGTTTTCGATATTCCAATTCTAGAAATGCCCAACCTTATCCTCACCCAAACACATTTCACAATGCTTTTTCTGCTATGACCATAAATGAAAACCCAACAACTTCTCATCTCACAACTAGCACTATCAATGAATGGCTTCCTGACACTGGTGCTTCTGCTCACATGACATCAAACCCACAGCTTCTCGACAATGCCGAACCCTATAGTGGAACAAATCAAGTACTTGTTGGTAATGGCAAAGCCCTCTCTATAACTTCCACTGGCACATGCACACTCACTCACCATCCCAAATCACTTTACCTTAATAATGTTCTTCTTGTTCCCCAAATAACTACTAATCTTTTATCTGTTGGTCAATTTGTCACTGATAATCTATGTTCCATTGAATTTAACCCTTTTGTCTATGTTGTGAAGGATCTTCAAACTCATACTCCCCTTCTCAAGGGTAACATCCATGGCAATCTCTACCCAATGAGGATCCCTACCACCTTTCACAATCCAATTGCTCTTACTGCTCAAACGGTCTCTCCTACAATCTGGCATCAACGACTTGGGCATCCTTGCCACACCACAACCTCTCATTTGTTTCAAAGTCTATCTAATATACCTTATGTAATAAAACCTTGTTCTTCATGCCTTCAAGGCAAAAGTACTAGACTTCCTTTTTCCTCATCATCTCACAAATCCACAGCCTTGTTACAACTCATTCACTGTGATATCTGGGGGCCATCCCCAACTTTATCTCTCTTTGGGTATCGATACTTTATTATTTTTATTGATGACTACAGTCGTTTCACATGGATATACCCATTAACTCATAAATCACAAGCCCTAGACAAATTTTGTCATTTCAAAAGCACCTATGAAAACTTATTATCTGCCACAATCAAAATTTTACAAACTGATGGTGCACCTGAACTCATCAAGGGTCCTTTTGCTCAGTATACATCCCATAATGGCATAATCAACCGTATCTCTTGTCCCCACACACCCCAACAAAACGGTGTTGCTGAACACAAAATTAGGCACATCACAGAAACATGCCTTACCTTACTCCTCCATGCCAACCTACCAAAACCATTCTGGTATGAAGCCTTTTCAACAGCTGTCTACCTAATCAACCTTCTCCCTACACCAGTCCTTCTCAATAAAACCCCTCATGAAGTACTATTCTGTACCAAACCTAATCTCACACACCTAATAGTGTTTGGATGTGCCTGCTTTCCCTTCCTTGGCTCCACGCGGTCTGATAAGCTTACTTCTAAAGCTAAACAATGCATTTTTCTTGGGTATTCTTCTCAACATAAAGGTTACCGGTGTCTTGATCCTACACACATAAAATCCATCTCTCCCGACATGTTCGTTTCATTGAAACCCAATTTCCATACAATGACCTTACCACTACACCAACCAAAACAACCTCACCTTCCGCAATCACCTTACCATTACCATTGCAAACACAAATCTTATCTCCTAATCAATCATCATCACACCAATCCTTACACCACCACTCATCTCAACAAACTCATCATCCCATGACAACCCGCACCTGCACAAATACCAGACGACCACAAAATTTTTCAGATTATGTTACCTTTCATACTACCAACTCCTCTACTGATCCTCCTGACCCCACCTGTTATACACAAGCCAAAAAATTTCCCCATTGGTGTCAAGCTATGTCAGACGAACTTCACGCTCTTCATCAAAACAAAACCTGGACTCTTGTCCCACCGCCACTCAATGCCAATATAGTCGGTTACAAATGGGTCTTTCGAACTATAAGAAAACCGGATGGTACAATCGATCGTTACAAAGCCCGTCTCGTGGCTAAAGGTTATCACCAATCACCCGGCATTGACTACACTGACACTTTTAGTCCCGTCATCAAGCCCACAACCATTCGCATAATTCTCACCATTGCTCTTTCCAATTCTTGGCCCATCCGTCAATTAGATGTCAACAATGCCTTCCTTCATGGGAATCTTCATGAACCAGTTTACATGCTTCAACCTCCTGGCTTTGTTGATCCTAAATATGCTCATTATGTTTGTCACCTTCACAAAGCTCTTTATGGTTTAAAGCAAGCCCCCCGTGCCTGGTTTCACCGTCTAAGCCAACACCTCCTAGACCTCCAGTTCACTCAATCCAAATCTGACACCTCTCTCTTCATCCACACTACTTCCACTACTACTACCTTTGTGTTAATTTATGTTGATGATATCCTGGTTGCTGGCTCTTCCCAATCTTTCATTACAACTCTCATAGACACTCTACATTCCACCTTCTCTATCATAGATCTGGGTCCTCTTCACTACTTTCTCGGACTTGAAACCACTACTACGTCAAATGGCCTTCTTCTTACCCAAACAAAATATACAAAAGACCTTCTTTCTCGTACAAACCTTGATCAATCTAAACCCACACCAACTCCGATGACACCTACCTTACCTCTATCCAAAAACCATGGCATACCACTTTCTGACCCAACTGAATACCGAAGCACTGTTGGTGCTCTCCAATACCTTTGCCTTACCCGTCCTGATATTCAATTTGCCGTCAACAAGGTCTCCTAATTCCTACATTGTCCTACTGATGCCCACTGGACTGCAGTTAAACGAATCCTTCGGTATCTCCGTTCCACTATCTCTCATGGTTTACATTTTCTCAAATCACAAACACTTACCCTCACGGCCTACTCTGATGCTGACTGGGCCGGATGTCCAGATGATCGTCGCTCCACCTCTGGTTACTGTGTTTATCTGGGTCCTAATCTCATTTCTTGGAGTGCCAAGAAACAACCTACAGTTGCTCGCTCCAGTACTGAAGCTGAATATAGGAGTATTGCACTTGCCTCTGCAGAAGTATGTTGGATTACATCCCTTCTTCGTGAAATTGGTCTTTCCATCCCGTCTCCAACACTCTGGTGTGACAATCTTGGTGCCACTTTTCTCACTGCTGATCCTGTTGCTCATGCTCGCACCAAACACATTGAAATAGATATTCATTTTGTTCGTGATTTGGTTGCTAAAAAATCTCTCCTAGTTCGACACATTTCTGCCAAGGAACAAATTGCAGATGTCATGACCAAACCATTACCCACCGTAGCTTTTCGCCAACTAAGAGACAAGCTCACTGTTGCGTCAACCTTGAGCTTGAGGGGGGATGATAACGTATACCCTGTGATTCAGCCCCAACGTTCAACTCCATGATTTCAGCAACTTAATTTCAGCCTTAGAATCCTCTAGTGTAATTATATTTCTATATTTATACCTTCATTCTCTGTATAAATAATTGTACAATCGCATACAGAAAACACAATACAATACAAATTCAATTCTCCTCTTTATCTATCTTTCACTCTTTATATATATTCTATATATATATTAATATATATTATAATAATAGAAAAAATTAGAATAATAGATAAAAAAGAATTAGTAGAAAGAAAAATACAAGGATAAAATATATAGAATATATAGAATTTAAAATAGAAAATAAAATATTCAAATCTCTTTCTCTAGTGCAATTATGTTATAATTGTCTTTTATGATATTGCCAAAGAAGCATTTATCGAGAAGTGAGAAAAAAATGAAAATGAGTAGAACAATTATTAGAATCCCAAAATAAATTTGTTAAATGAGTAGGCTTCTCTAGCAGGAATCCTAAGGAGTTAAGTGAAGATAGTTTTGAACAATCTAATAAAAATTTAGGGGCCGTTTGTTTTCTTTTTCTAAGTTTCTTGTTGTAGTTTTTGTAAATTAAGAAACGACTCTTAAAATCATGTTTGGTTAAAAACGTTTCTATATTTCGTTTTTTAAAAAATGACTGCTATTTTACTAAAACACAATAATGATGTTTTATGATTTCTAAAAATAGGTTTTCATAAACTTTTTTTCATAAAAACAATCATATTCAGGTTTTTCTCTCCTCTGCGACATCTTCTGCGTCTTCATCGGTGTTGCAATATCTCTAGGTTTGTTTTCGTATCTATCTATTGTTTTTGTGATTTGTCTTGTCTTTTTTGACCATAACATTTGACCCATAACAAAATAGAAAAACTAAGTGTGATGAAGGAGAGATATGAAAAATGTGAAAAGAAAAAGAAATATGAAAAAATAACAATATTATAGATGTAGTCATACTTACTAAAAACGACATATACAACTTCTGCAATGAGCACAAGCTTTTGCAATTTTTTTTTGTGGTGATAAAGAAGATGATACACTCTCGTTCTTCCTCTGAACAACAATTTTTCTAACTAAAATAAGTTTTCTTGCAACGTGTTTTAGCTTTTTAGTTTTTGCTTTACCTCCTCTGCTAAACATAAAGACGACTTTATCTAATTATTTATAAAGAATCAACACAGAACAATGAACAACTATGAAATAATGTTATTAAAACTTAAGGTTATAGCTTTTTTCTTGATCATCATGTCATTTTAAATCCGAGACAGCTATACCTGTTTTCTTCTTGCTCACATCTTTGTAGCTGTTTTATTCTTAGACCTCACGTTATTCTTTCTCCTTATTCTCACATCTTTATAGCTGTTTTCTTCTCATCCTCGCGTCTTTAGCATAGTGTGGAGCACAAGTGGCACAGAGTGGAGTAGGTGAAGCCTATTTTGTCTTCACTTCATTTAATGTTATTTAATGTAGCAGAGGCTTTATCCTTACAAAAGTAAAACCTAGTCTTCACATCATTTAATGTGGCAGAGGCTTTATAAAAAATGAAGCCTAGCCTTCAAGTGATTTACTGTGAAGCTGTTCTTGTCTTCACTTAATAGCTTATTGTGGAGAATCGAAACATTATGCATTCGTATGTGAGTTCTTCACGTCATTTATTGTGAAGCCTATTCTTGTCTTCACATCATAGCTTATTGTTGCTTATAACCATGGAGAACTGAAATATTAAATGCATTTGTACGTTAGTTGAATTTCATATATATGTAGCCATACTTGTGTTAAATGCATTTGCTTGTGAATCCTGTTGAATTTGATATATATGTAGCCATACTTAAGTTAAATGCATTTGATTATGAATCCTGTTGAAGTGGCTTATTACCTAAAGCTGAAGCCAAAATGAATGAATGTGTAAATAATTTATTGTAGTGGTTTTGCTACCAAGTTTTCACATATAGTGAAATTTTAATTTGTGTACAAGTTTAGACACTAAATATTTTTTTAGAAATTATTATGGTTGTCACATGTTTATTTTAAATTATATTTAACATTTAATACTTTGTAAAAATTATTGTAATTTATGTCACTTATATGTTATTACATTTAGTGATGGAAGGCTTGAATAATATGAATGATTACAATGATTGTGTAGAAGTAAATAAAAAAGATGGGGTATAGAATGATACTATGGAGATGTATTTAATTTCCTTGATGGTTGAAGAAGTGAAGAAGGGAAATTGAACGACTGCTATCTTTTTCAAATTTGGTCGGAAGAATATTAAAACATGGCTTCAAACAAAATTCAATAAGGAGTATACTGATATTCAATTGAAAAATAAGTATAACAGATTAAGAGCTAGATTGAAGAATTTCAAGATTTTACTCAAAGAAACAGGAATCGGTTACAACTCTTTTACTGATGAAGTTAATGCTATAAATGAATGTTGGAAAAATCTATTTAAGTTAAAATATGTCTTTTGTTTTATTAATATATCATATTATATAATATTTATTCTCATATATCATTTTCATCATTACAGGTGCATAAAATGGCTCACAGATTAAAAAAAAAGTATATAAGAAACTTTTAAACTTGTGCTATATTTTTGGAGATACTACTGCAACTGGTATGCATACACATCCATCAACTAAATCTCCATCGAATAGTATAGAAGAGGAACATGGAAATGATATTGATGAAGATTACTCGTATAATAGAACGGAAGATCAAGATAAAAGTTCTCCGTCTAAAAAAAAAAGAAGTCTCCTAAAAACAAAAAGGCAAAGAAGACACATTCTAACATTGTAGAAGAAGCCTTACTTATACTTAGTAAATAATTAAGAAGGAAGGATGATTTATTTGAGAAAAAATGAGTGAAACATCGTTCATTGCATAGAATAAATCTCAAGAGTCTAATATAATGATGGAATGTTTGAATTCTTTAGATGAATTGGGTGTTGACGGTGTGCAATACGAAAAAATTGTGAAGACTTTACATGATTCTCTACTTTATAGGGATATTTTTTGAAGATGACACAAAAAGGAAGCTGGATTGAATTATGTCACTTTAGTTATATTTTCATGTTATTGCATATCAAATTCTTATTGATTTGATACTTTTATATTAAGCACTATTCCATATTTTGAATATTTTAAGTTTGTGCTTTGTATGAATATTTGACTTAATTTTAAGTTTATATTTTGTATTAATATTTTTCTATATTTGATTGAATATTTTATTAATTATTTAATGTTGACATTGTAGATACATAGATTTCTTATCAGATTTTGATTCAGATTCTAATGATGAGTGAAAGAAGGTAATCATTATTTCTGTACCTGGGGGAGAAAACAAATATTTTTATTTACAAAAGCAACGATGTAGAACTTCTGCTATACTAGGTCATGATTGGATATTTGAACTTTTGAATGAGAATCTTACAAGGATTTACGAAAGCTTAAGAATGAGAAAGATAATCTTATTGAGCTTATATGAGTTAAAGAGTTTAGGAGGCTTAAAAGCAACAAATCATTTGACTGTAGAGGAACAAGTAGCAATTTTTTTGATGACTATAGGGCATAGTGAGACAACTAGAGTCAATGCATAACGCTTTCAACATTCGACCTGGACAATTCCGAAATACTTTCAAAAATTCTTATATGCAGTTACTCATCTTGCAAAAAGAGCCATTACTTTACCATCTTTTACTAATACACCTCCTGAGATTCACCACAATTCAAAATTATTTCCATATTTTTAGATACATTCATATATTTAATTATTATTTTAATTATGTCCATATGGTTAAAAATTATTTTAGTATATTTTTAAATTTTTAGGATTGTATAGGAGCAATAGATGGTACACATATATTGATACACATGTTTCGACTGATGAAAAAATACCATATAGGGGTAAAAGAATTAATCCAACCCAAAATATTATGTGTTGTTGCTCATTTGACATGCGTTTTACATATGTAATGGTTGGATTGGAAGGTGCTACAAATGATTCTTGAGTTCTTTTGGTAATAATGACAAATCTATCGAATCAATTTCCTATGTCTCCACAAGTTATTATATTATTTTAAATAAACATAGTAATTATGATTCATTTTTAATATCTTTTTTTAATATTATGTTCTTTCTATGTTAGGTAAGTACTATTTTGTTGACTCGAGTTGCACTAATGTGCCGAAATTTCTTTCACCATATCGAGGTGAAAGATATTATTTGCGAAATATAAAGAAACAAAAATACATTGCTATTGTTTGTTGTGTTATACACAACTATATTAGAATATATAGACAAAACGATAAATTATTTGAAAGTTGTGCTGAAAATGAAAAACAAATTAGGGAAAGTGAAAATGAAGATGCAAGTTCTTAAGTGAAGTATAATATCATTCTAGCACAACTTCAAGATATGTCTTAGAAGTGAGATGAAATTGTTAGACAAATGTGGAGTGTCTTTTTGTAAATGACAGTACTATTATATTTTCAAGAATTATAGTATGATGAACATATTTTATTGATTAGAACGACGTAATATAATTTCTAATTTATGTAATTTTATTATATACAATTAATGTGTAATTTTTAAATAATATTTTATTTGCATATATTTAATTTTAACTATAATTATAATTAATTAATTTAAAATATATAATGTATTATATTATAATTATTACACATAAGAGTATAATTACAAAAAATAGAAACAAGATAATAAAACCAAACATGTTTTTGTTTTCAGTTTTTTAATTACAAATCTCAATCAAATAGGTTTTTGTTTTCAGTTTTTATATTACAAATTTCAACCAAACAGATTTTTTAATTTTTTAAGGAAAAAAATAGAAACCAAAAACAAGAAACATAAACAAAAAACAATAATAGAAAAACAGAAGTTGAACCAAATGACCCATTAAGTGTTGAGATTCATATTTACGAGGATGTTAATAATTTCAATAAGCATGATCATATACCATATGCATCTAATTAGAAAATTTAAGGGTAGATGAGCAACCAATCCTCTATTGGATATTTTTTATCCTAAAAATTGAGATAATCTTGACAATAAAGCAAGGGACATTTTAGTTGAGAAAGGGCGTGTATGAGAACTGAATCTTGTGTTTCTTTTAGACTATATTTTTTGAAAGTTTTCATATTCTTATTATTACAAAAAATTGAGTAATTAGGAGTTTATTAATAGAAAATGGTTGGTTTTCTCTAAAACTATAGATAAACTGTATTGTTTTTATTGTAAGTTGTCAAATCTAATAGCAAACAAAGTGCATTAACAAATAATTGGTTTAGATATTAGAATCATCTTAGTGAGAGACTCAAAGAATATGATAATAATATTGAGTGTATGATGAACATGAAGACTTGGAATGAACTCATAGTAAAATTGAGCAAAAATCAAATAATTGATAAAGATTTGCAACAAGAAATTGTAAAGAAGAAAGAATAATGGAGACAAGCTTTAATAAGAATAATTCTATTGTGAAATTTCTTGCTAAATACAATTTAGAATTTCAAGGATCCAATGAGAAACTTTAATAAGATAATAATGGTAATTTTTGGGATTAATTGAGTTGATTGTTGAATTTGATGTGACAATGCACGATCATGTTATATGCATTCAAAATCATGAAATTTATCATCATTATATTGATAACAGAATTTAAAATGAGTTGATTTCTCTTTTGACCCATAATGTTAGAAATTCTATTATAAAGATCATTAAAGAGGTGAAATATTTTTTTTATAGTTCTTACTTATACCCCATATGTGAGCCATCAAGAACAAATGATAGTTGATATGTAAATATGTTAAGAAACAAAATAAAAATAGAGGAGTATTTTTATAGTTTTTGAAAGTGGATGACACATATAGATTGAGACTTTTCAATGAATCATTGAATGCATTTAATTCTCTTAATTTTAATGTCCATGATATGAGGGGTCAAGTTTATAAAAATGGTTCAAATATAAAGAGAAAGCACCAAGGAGTTTAAAAGTTATTACTTATGAGAGCCTTATATATGTCATATGCTTATTATAGGCTTAATCTTACTCGTGGTGATATTACACATTCAAGTGTTAAAGATATTTTATTTTTGGAGTTATGCAATGCTTATATACATTATTTTCAAATTCTCCTAAAAAGTGAAAGGCTTTACTTGATAATATTACAAGCTTAATCATGAAAACATTGTTCAATACTCGTTACGAAAGTCAAATAAGAAGTGTTAACGCTATTATATTTTAAGCTCCTTAAACAAGATTGGGTTTGGTGGAATTATTTAGTTCTTGTGATGATGCCAAATCAAAGAGTGAAGTAGAAAATTTGGTTAGTGCACTTGAGAATTTTAAGTTTTTACTTCGTATGATATTTTATTTACTATTAACAAGGCGAGTAAAGAAATCTAAGTCAAGATGCATCACTATCATGAAGCAATTAGAAGTTGTGATGATATTTTTGAGTAATATAGAAATGAAAGGTTTATCTCTAGTATAAATATTTTCAAAATTCTCGCATATGAGATGAATGTAGAGTCTACACTTCCAACTAGATGCCGTATTATTAAAAAAGACAATTTGATGAAAATGATCATGATGAAGAAATATAATCAACTGAGGAGTCCTTTATATAAGGAGTCATTTATAGTTAGTTAGTTTCTAATTGTTGTGAATATAAAAATTGCTTCGTTACAGAATATATTTAAGCAATTGACAACATTTGAAAGTATATTTTGAAATCTTATTTGATTTAAAAAAGTTGTATTCATTAGATGATAATAAATTAAGAGAATATTGTACTAATTTTACAATTACCTTTTCTCATGATAATGTATTGGATGTGAATTTAAATGATTTTTTTCTGAATTAAAAGTGTTACAATGATTTTGCCAACTGAATCAATGTCAACACTTGAAAATCTTGGATTTGTTAAAGCTGTAGATTGTTATCTAAACATTTCAATTGCTTATTGAATCTTATTAACTGTACTTGTGACTAAAGCATCAGTTTAGAGAATTATTTCAATGTTAAAATTATTGAAAATCTACTTAAGATTATCAATGTTATAAAAAAAGTTGAATGGTTTGAATATTTTATTTATCAAGAAGGATGTATTGTAAAATATTGATCTTGATACTTTTGTTGATGATTTTACATCTAAAAATGGGCAAAGAAATTATTTTCCACGATCATCAATGTACTTGTTAGTGCAGTTCTATAATTGCTTGTGTTTTGTAATCTGAAGTTACCATTCCATTGTTATTACTATTGTTTTTTTGGTTGTGCTATTTTAGTGATTTTGTTACTGTTAACATTTACAAGATTATATTAGATGCCATAATATTATTTGGTCTTTTTTTTAGTAAGTGAGCTTATGACTTAAGTAACTTATGTATGAATATTAAAATTTGATAATAGAATATACTTTTAAAGTTTATATCTTTACATTTTATCAATTTATTGAGACTTTTTTTTTTTCACCTTATCATGGGCTTATACAATGCTAGGAATAGCCTTGTCTATCATATGTCAATATTTGTGTCATCTTGGGTTTTTGGTCCTATTAATCTATCTGAATCCAAATTGTTCTTCTGTTTTACCTCTTCCATAATGTATTTTGTAATCTCTTTGTCTTTAGGTCATGTATTATTTAAATAGATTCGTTCATTCTTCTTATTTATTCAAAACTACAAATGAGCAAAAACTCATATTACCCATACAAGTTTTTTTGTTTCTCCTAAGTTGATACTGATCCCTTGAAGAATAGATGTTATTAATAATGATTGAAAACCAGATTGATCCGATCGATTCGATCGACATAAATACGAACGAACTTGAGTTCTAATTCAGTTTGTATTTAATACCTTTATGAGAAAAATTTGGTCATTTTTCTCTATTTATCTCTTTATACTTTAATTTAAAATTTAAAATTTAAAATTATTATTATTAAAAATTAATTATTATTTTTACTAAATTTGTTAAATAAATTGAATTTTTAATAAATATATAAAAGTAGTTTTGCTTAAGATAATTTAAGAACGCGGTAAAAAATAATATGTAAATTATAAAGAAGCATGTTTAAGGACATTAAAAGAGAAGATAGAGCATATTTTAGTTTTTACGAATCTTTAAATAAATGATAACAAAGAAATACAATTTTTATTATTTTATTTTGAATTTTGTATTTGAGTCAATCTTAGTTTAATTACTATATTTATTATTAGTTTATTATATATTAATAGGCATTATTAGTCATTTTTATTTCAATATTTTTTTTTCTTATTCTTATATTTTTACTTCTTATTTATTATATATCTATTTTATAACAGTTTAATATTGATTGAATCTTTAATTCTTTAACTTTTTTTATTAATTTGATGTCTGGTTTGATTTTTGAAATATGGTTATTATCATAGCTTATATTATGTTAAATTTTTTGATGAATTAGTATAAAAACGTGATAAAGTTTTTAAGTAGGTACCTAGTGATTGGTCGATTAGTAAGTTCTTTATAAATAAATAAAAACGTTTTAGTCCTTGTAATTGATTAGCATTTCATTTTTCTTGGGCCTTGTTCTTAGAAAAGTTACCCAAGTTTCATGTGTATATTATTAAATTAAATGCATTGCATCCAACAACAACGATGAAAAGCAAAACAGCCAATTCATATGGTCAAATCAGATGGACTTGGACTTTTGTCGACCTATAAACCAACAAACACCAAACCAACAATCTTGCTCAATATATCTTAACCAGTTTAAAGGAAAACAAAACCAACCCTTATCGCCACTCCAAATCTTCTTCGTTTCTGCTGCCGCCATTCCACCACCAAAGCCCCCTTCTGTTCTGTACACATCAAGCTCCCACTACACCCAAGAGTAACAGTCTTTGACAGCCAAGTCCAGTAGAAAGCCATTACACAAAGAAAGGTAACATCTTTCCTGGATATCCAGTTGCTGCCTTGATTGTTTAGTGCCTGTCATAGAAGTTTTTTAACAAGAAATCTGGTGGAAATTAAGCATTGATCAGAAATGGGGGCTATAAAGGCGGCGGCGGGTGACACAGTGCTTACTTTTATGTGGGTGTTTTGCTCTTCCATGTTTGGGCTGTTCACTCACCTTATAGTCACTGCTCTTGGGATTCAGAACCTGGCTTGGGCTCCGCTGATTGTCGTTACCCTTCTTGTTTTTGTGTTTGTATTCTTGTTTGGCTTGATCGGTGAGGCCTTGGGTGGGGCCAGTTTCAATCCTACAGCTACTGCTGCGTTCAATGCTGCTGGAATTGGTGGAGACAGTCTCTTATCCATGGCACTTAGATTCCCAGCTCAGGTATACATGTACACATGCTTGCATCAGCTATGAATTTAGCTTCTTTTCCCTGAATCACTTCTGTTGATTTGGGATCTTGTTATTTGTTCTAAAGGAGGGTCAAAAGATTTGACTGGATTTTAGTTAATTGTAGTCCCTTGATATTTCTCCATCCCCTTTTTAACATAAAATCCAACTTGGAAATAACTTGAAAAGTAAATAGATATCTGGAAGTGAATCGCAATTGTGTAGTAATTGAGAAAGAACAAATTTGAGAAGGTTGCAACGAGGGATCGTTTGAAACGGAAAGAATAGGTGCTATATGTTTGAGTTTTATCTCCTAAAAAGAATAGGTGCTATATGTTTGAGTTTTATCTCCTAGAACTTGATTATGGTTAAAAATCTTCAAATGGGTCGGAATATGTCGACTGCTGATTGTGTTCTTGACAGGCAGCCGGTGCTGTTGGTGGTGCTTTGGCTATAATGGAGGTGATGCCGCCAAAATATAAACATATGCTTGGTGGACCTACTCTGAAAGTTGACCTGCAAACTGGAGCCATTGCTGAGGGCGTTTTGACTTTCTTAATTACCTTTGCTGTTCTTGTAATTATACTTAAGGGTCCTCGTAACCCACTGTTCCAGACGTGGCTTATTGCTGTTGCTACTGTTTCACTGGTTATTGCCGGTGCTGAGTACACTGGGCCGTCCATGAATCCTGCCAATGTGAGTAGTCAAGCTCTCTTTATCTACTGTCTTATCTGTCTTGACAAAGTGTCTGCTTTTGTATAGTGTAGTGATATGGAACATGTTCCAAAGGTGTGAACAGTCATCCTCCCTTTTGCATTGTATTGATTGCTGCATGTGTTATGCTGTTATGGTATGATGAGGATTACGAATCATCTTTAATGCATATTCAGTCAGTCATTTTACCATGTCAACAGAATCTTTTGAGTTTTGAATGCAATGGTCTACCTTTTCAGATATCTGCATTCTTCTCTTGATCTTTTTGTCGGAACTTTGTTCCAAACATTTTGTCTTCAATATTTTGGTCAGCTTTTTAGCATTCATGTTATCTTTTTATGTCTGAAGTTCCTTTGGTGGCACCAATTTGTATGGAATTACACATTGGATACCACTTGTATATGGCGTTGTGAAGTAGATGACATCAACTGCAAATATAAATTGTTGGTAACAAGGTTGAGAGGAAAAGTTTACATCAGTTTTTAACATAATAAATGCCTGAGTTGTCTTTCTTCTGTCCTGGCTACTGTTAACTTTGTAGACCACTCGTGCCTATCTTTTTGTATGTAAGTGTCTTAATGTGCATATAATTCTTTCTGTTCTTCTACTAAATGTCAAGAAGAAGTCTGAAGTTTCAACTCTCTGAGGGGACATTGCACTTTTCCTTGATCTTGCTCATTCTTAGTATACCTATAAATAGTAAAAGCAATGTGGACTCCAATTTATTATATATAAGATGCTTCCCCTTCATTTGATGCTTGTGCTGATCATTACTAAAGGTGAGATTGTTGCAATTGACACTGTGCCTGGCATAACCTTTCGTCTGAGGTCAGGTCATTAAAGAGCATTTTGATAAAATTACTAGTCCAGTAAACAAACAATCTATTTCCTAGTTTGGACACCCTGCTATTCCGCTAGTTTGGAGAAAACAGCAAATAGTTGCTGGATATGTGGTGAAAGAAAAAGAAACATGTAATCAGGTGAGAGGTAGAAGAACCTTATCAGCAAAGAATGAAACAGTCTGTATCTGAGGATGAGGGGCAGAATGAAGTGTAAGCAAAGTTGTTTTGGTATTGAAAGTCTTTATTCATGGGTTTTGCAGCTTACCGTTGACAGTATAACTTTAAGATTTGCTTGTGCTTGAGTGCTTTTGAATCTCGGGTGTAATATGTGCACACATGTAGGTGATGCATACAATATGCTTATCGTTAGGTTGCACTGTAATCTCAAAAGCTAAGCATGAGAGAAGTAACTGTTATTTCCGGATAACAAGTCTCCTTACTATCATTAACAGGTTTAATTGATGCAGTGATGGTGAGAGTAATTGTTTAAACATGTTATGATTCCATCTTGACAACCAACATCATGACATTTGGAAGATTCTATCTTCACCCTAAAATCTTGCACCAGGTGTTTGTGGAATTGCTTCCAAATGCCTCTGAATAATTGGCTTCTGACACCATGGTATTCATTGGATGTATGTAGTTTATCTGAAAAGAGATGTCTTGTGGAAATGAGTTGGAAACCATCTTTTATACTAGTCTATATTTGCTTCTCTTAACTGGTTCTCTTTGGTGCATCTCTGAAGGCCTTCGGCTGGGCATATGTGAACAAATGGCACAACACTTGGGAGCAGTTATACGTTTACTGGATCTGCCCCTTCATAGGGGCAATATTTGCCGCATGGGTCTTCCGCGTCATCTTCCCATCACCGAAGCCCAAACAGAAGAAGGCTTGAACTGCCCTCAGTTACGTTTTGGTTGCTATTGTAATAAAAAACCACATTATTTGCTTTTGGGGACAATCTAGTTGCTGGAAATCCAAATAAGAAGTAGAGCAATTCGGTGTGGAGTAATTACTTTGCCAAGTTGACCTGACTTGTTGACTTGACTCAAAAAATAGTGGTGTATAGGGGTCGTGTTTTTATAGAACTTCACGTTTTTAGAATTATTTTAAATTTGTCCAATTCCTTTCTAAGTTTTCTCCTTTTTCTTTAAGAGACAGAAATAAGACCTTAAACAAGATATATTGACTATCAAATCCTTTAGAATTGTTCAAAAAAAGAAGAAGAAATATGTTTTGAAAATAATGCTAAAAGTGAGCGTGCTCTGAAAATAGACTTTCTAAGAGTTTATGATATAGTGGTAAGGCCCAAGAAGCCTTTAAGTTCACTGTGTTCATGGATGGGATCGCATACTGCTTGTAAACATTCCCACCAATGGCGGGTTTAACAGACACTAGTAGAGGTTCCAAGGGGCTCAAAGAAGGAGATCCCATCTCTCCATCCTATTCTCACTGGTTATTGAAGAACACTTCAATGACTCAGGGCTATGATCATGAAAAAACCATTTTGGAGACAGAGAGCATTTTAGCAAGTTATGATCGTGGCCTGTGCGACAATAAACGTAGACTAGCTTTTAAAACTCAACTTTGCGGGATTATTTCGAACTTTTGAACCCGAGTAAAACTTAGTTTTTACCCTAAATAGAAAAGACTACAGAGAGAATTTTTTTTTTCCTAATTTTCGTGCCTCTATTTTTGCTACATTAGGAAAGATCCAAGGAGGGGGAAGAAGGAAGAGAGGAGAGAAAGAAGAAGGTGGAGCTTTAGCTCCTTCAACCTCCAATCCTTCAAGATACTTTCTTTCTGTTCATCTTTTATTTCATGTATTTGATGTATGAGATGTGATTGATGATGAAGAATCTTTGGTTAAGGATATTCTAACTTTTTTTTAGGAATTTGTTATTGATTTAATGTTAATCTAGCTACTTTTGTTGTTAATGATGATAAGTGTTGTGATTATTTGTTATATGTGCATATTTTGATAACAAATCGAGAGAGTGAACCAATCGCAAAATGATTAGATTGGATAATGAGAATTAAACAATTTAATAGATCACGCAAATAACAAAATCGATAATTCATGCGAAGAGAGATCTCGTGTGAGGACCGATAGTCTATCAGAGGACTTAAGATCTAATTTGATATGTAGAATTTTTGTTAATTAAGAGATTACAAATTTTATAATTCAATTAAGGTTTATAATTTAGAGTTTAATGATTATAATTCGAGAGAGAGTCATTCACCCTTTGAAAGTCTAAGGCCGATACCATATTAACTCAAAAGTAACTAAGTTAGGATTAATGATAGGATTAATTTGTTAATCTTCCTTGATAAATTCCCATTGTTATTTGGTGGCGCTCAATTTTGATTTCTTGTGTTAATTTTATGAATTCATTTTCAATTAATACATATCCCACTATTTACTTTTTAGTTTAGTTTTTATTTTCATTTTAACTATCCTTTTAAACCTTAGACAACTTAGAATTCGATTAGTTTACCATCTCCTCGAGGGATTGACACTTCTTATACTACATTCACGATCTACGCATTTGCGGTATATTGAGGGATAAGAAATTGTAAAACTTGTCGCTCAATTTGATCCAACATTCAACAAGCAATTACTGAGAAATGTGGAACCAAATGGTAGGTTTAGGGGTCATTCTAAGTATAGGAAGTTCAAAATCCTTAGCTTGAACTTTACTGACGATCTTTTAGTACTTTCTAAGGCAGATGAACATTCAATTTCCTCTATAGTTTTTTTTTATTACAATGGAAACAGAACCAATAACAAACTAACTAACGTAGAGCTCTGCAGTACACAACTCCTTGCTGGTCCCTGTGAATAATCTCCAAAGCTGACAACAGAGGCTCCTGAAAAAAATGAACTCCTAGGTTGGCTAGGACTACGAGGGATGCCAGGTTGTCCGCACACTAGTTCCCTTCTCAATGCACATGTTGTAGCTGCACTTCCCTAGCTTTTTGGAGGAGCCTACAGATACCTGACAACAAAAAATTAGTAACATCATCCACTATATTGAGAGAGGAAAGAAGGGTAATGACTTCCAAAGAGTTCACTTCGACCATGACTCGGCGGTATCCTAGCAACCAAGCCAAAATGAGGCTCGAGTGGACTCCCAAAAGTTCTGTCATAAGTGGAGAGCTTCTTTCAATGTGCTGAAGAAAACCCCCATACCACTGTCCATGCCAGTCCCGAATGAGACCACCAACGGTAGCTACGGACGACGCTTGCTTGACCACTCCACCTGTGTTGAGTTTAACCCAGCCTTCTGGCGGCCTGGTCCACCCCATTGGACTACCCGCCGATAGACCCTGAATCGGAAAAACATAACTGCAACATCTCATTATCATAAGGCAAATACCCGAACACCCGAAGGACATTCAAGTACATACCTTATGATAATGGTATGTTGGAGCAAAACATA
>JANJEY010000006.1:29648896-29673831 GCA_024703695.1 Erythroxylum cataractarum
TGTATTACGCTGCATTTGAGAATACTGTTGAATTTCTTTGAATGAGAATGACATATGTTTTATGAATTTGAGATATGAAAATGCATGTTGAGAATGCATGCGATGGTATATATGAGTATATGTTTATGTATGTGTGATTCGAATATGTATTTGTATGGATGTTGGGATCGGGTCTGACGGTTTATGGAGCGCCCGATGCTGGTGCTACCCGAGGGGCCGCCCTCGGGGATTCGGACGGGCGGGGCCCGGGCCCAACAGACTTACTGTATTATGATGCATTTAAGCAGATGGAGATACCGGAGGAGCGATTATTGCCAATAGAGGGGCCCATCAAAGGGGTAACAGGAGCATCAGTCTACCCATTCGCTCGAGTTTTCTTGAACATAAAATTCAGAAAAAGGCCACGATAAATAGAAAGGAATGTTGAATTCTTGGTTGTGAAATTTGTTGGAGCATATAACGCAATAATTGGAAGATCCACCCAAAATGCCCTCAGAACAATTGTTTAAACCTACTATCAAGCAATGAAATTCCCAACACTTCATGGAGTCAACATTGTCAGGGGTCAGCAAAGAAAATCTAGGGAATGCTACATGGCAGAAACGAGGACCCTTGATGGGGCGGTAGTTTTACCCTGAATGGTTGGCGAATGTGGTACTAGTGAAGAAGAAAAATGAAAAATGCAGAATGTGCATTGATTTTACTGACTTGAACAAAGCATGCCCAAAGGATAGCTTCCCCCTACCCAAAATCGATTAGCTGGTAGACTTTTCATCAGGGCATGGGCTTCTCAGCTTCTTGGATGCTTTCTCCAGTTATCATCAGATACAAATGAGCCTTGAAGACGAAGAAAAGACGGCTTTTATAACCGACCAGGGCACGTATTCCTACCGAGTAATACCGCTCGGTTTGAAAAATGCAGGGGCTACTTATCAGTGGCTCGTCATGGAAGTTTTTAAGAAACAGATCAGTCGAACAGTTGAGGCTTATGTGGATGATATGGTAGTCAAAAACAAGACGACCGCCGAACATGTGGAAGATCTTAAAGAAGTCTTCCTGACCCTCAACAAATTTCAAATGAAGCTGAACCCTAAAAAATGTGTCTTCGGTGTGGCATCTGGAAAATTCCTTGGATTCATAATTACTCAACGGGGGATTGAAGTAAACTCAGAAAAGATTGAAGCTATCGTTCAGATGCCCTCACCACGATACTTAAAAGATGTTCAAATATTGACGGGGCAGATAGTTTCTCTTAACAGATTCGTCTCTAGGATGGGGGACAAGTGCCTCCCATTTTTTCAAATCTTAAGGAAGGCGGACGTGACTCATTTCCAATGGACAGATGAGTGCGAGAGAGCATTTCAGCATCTGAAGCAATATCTGACCAGTCCGCCCATTCTGCAGAGCCCATTCTGCAGAGCCCCGTTGAAGGGAAAAAGTTGATCATTTATCTAGCAGTTACAGACGGGGCGATCAGCGCAGTTCTCGTTCAATCGGACGTAAATGAACAATTTTTGATCTATTACGTCAGTAAGGTTTTGAACGAGCCAGAAGCACGGTATGCACCTATTGAGAAGCTGGCCCTATCATTGATAACCGCAGTACGAAAACTCAGACCCTACTTTCAGAGTCACACAATTGAGATATGGATCGATCAACCTCTCAAGCAATGCCTTCAAAAGCCTGAAACCTCTGGGCGGTTAGTAAAATAGACAGTAGAGCTAGGAGAGTTTGATATACATTACAAACCACAGACAACGATCAAAGCCCAAGTATTGACGGATTTCGTTGCAGAAATGAATCAACCTACCTCACAAAACGAGCAACGCCCTGTTTGGAGTTTGGAGTTTATTTGTTGATGGATCGTCCAACGCTAAGGGATGCGGAGCAGGAGTGGTCTTGATCAGCCCCCACCAAGAGCAAAAGGTGGAATACGCCATCCGATTAGAATTTAGAGCATCCAGTAATGAGGCAGAATACAAAGCCTTAACAACCAGTCTTCAGTTGGCAAGAGAGATGGAGGTGAAATATTTGAAGGTGTACAGCGATAGCCAAATAGTGGTTGGTCAAGTTACCGGGTAATATGAGACAAAAGAGGACAATATGATCAGGTATTTGGAATTGGTAAAACAAGAGTTGAGTAATTTTGAAGAATACTCGGTCAGCAGGATAGCTAGGACGCAGAATGCTCAGGCAGACGCGCTTTCCAAGATGGATTCCGATCAAAATGCAAGGAATAACATTTTGGTCAAGCGGATAAATCTGCCTAGTATTCAGAAAGCTAGTGAAGTCCTCGAAACAGATGCTGAATGATCAAGTTGGATGGAGTCGATCAGACAATACCTTCTTAAGGGAACACAGCCGCCAGAAGCCTTGGGAGCCAGCCAAGAAACTAAGGGTAAAGGTTGTCGAATATGTGATAGTTAATGACATCCTGTACAAGCGTTCTTATGACTGACCGCTATTACATTGCTTGAATGAAGAAGAGGCAGAACGGGTAATGGCCGAAGTTCATGAAGGAATGTGCGGGAATCACTTAGGAGGCAGAATGTTGGCTCACAAATTGATCAGACAAGGGTATTATTGGCCGACGATGAAGAAAGATCGTCAGGAAAAGGTGAACCGATGTGAGGCCTGCCAGAGGAATAGCAACTTGTCCCATCAACCGACCGAGCAGCTGAAAATTGTGAGTCATCCCATCTCCTTTGCTCAATGGGGAATGGACATACTAGGTCCTTTTTCTCTCGGTCCTGGGCAGAAGAAGTTTTTTATAGTAGCAGTCGAATACTTCACCAAATGGGTAGAAGAAGAAGCAGTCGCCACCATCACTGAACAAAAAATTAAAAACTTCGTACGCAAGAATATACTGAGCCATTTTGGGATGCCTATGGTCTTAGTTACAGACAACGGTCGACAGTTTGATAATGACAAGTTCAAAGATTTCTGTCACTGATTGAAGATAAGGCTTCAATTGACTTCAGTGGCTTATCCTCAAAGCAACGGTTTTACAGAAAACACCAACAAGAAGATAATGAGTGCGCTTAGATGGACGTAAGACTTGGGTGGATGAGTTAGACGAAGTGTTGTGGGCATACAGAACAACCTCAAACGGAGCCACGGGAGATACGCCGTTCAGAATGACCTTTGGGGCAGAGGCTTTGGTTTCAATAGAAGTGGTACTGCCCAACCAGAGAGTTTTGAATTATCAAGAAGAACAAAATGATGAAGCTCGCAGGGCAAAACTTGTACTTCTCAGTGAAGACAGGGATAGGGCAGTTGCTCGTTCCGAAGCTGTCAGGCAAAAAGCAACAAAGTTTTTCAACAGAAGGGTAAGGCCGAGTGACATAAATATCGGTGACTATGTTCTAAGAAAGACCGAGGCGGCAAGGAAACATCCTGGAAAGATCGGCCAGGCATGGGAAGGACCCTACCAAGTGGTCAAACAAATCGGACACAGCTCTTACGTTCTGCGCGACACGAACGGAAAGATTCTACCGAGGCCCTGGAATTTTCGAAACCTAAAGACATTTTACCAATAGATAAGTCTTATTTCAATCCATTTGTTTCTTTGTATGTAACTAGTGGGTACCTTTTTCCTGATTTTGCCAATCTGATTTTTTTAACGGCCCACGCCCCTATCATCATCAATAAAGAGTTCCAAAGTTCTTAGCAGAAAAAGTCTCGTTAAGTTGGGCTAAAGGAAGAATATTCCACCGACTGATTGTCATCAATATCGCTCGGCTAGGTTACCAAGACCGAATCTTGGAACCAAGCGATGATAAGAAAATAATCTTGGATCGCTCAGCCTCAACATCGCTCGATCAGGTTAGCAAGACCGAATCTTGGAATCATGAGATGCCAAGAAAACAATCTTGGATCGCTCGGCCAAGTTACCAAGACCGAATCTTGGAACCAAGCGATGCCAAAAAAATAATTTTGGATCGCTCGGCCTCAACATCGCCTGGCCAGGTTACCAAGACCGAATCTTGGAACCAAACGATGCTAAGAAAACAATCTTGGATCGCTCGACTTCAACATCAGCCGACCAGGTTACCAAGATCGAATCTTGGAACTAGACGATGCCAAGAAAATAATCTTGGATCGCTCGGCCTCAACATCGTTCGGTCAGGTTATCAAGACCGGATCTTGGAACCAGGCGATGCCAAGAAAACAATATTGGGTCGCTCGGCCTCAACATTGCTCGGCCAGGTTACCAAGATCGGATCTTGGAACCAGGTGATACCAAGAAAGCAATCTCGGATCGCTCGACCTCCCCCTCGTTTGGCCAAATTCCTTCTCATCATTCAGCCATGATCAATAATAAAGAAGACAACGGAGGACAAAAATAAGAGGTTTCATTTCTTCATATATATGTTCTGGTCACAAGCCCGACCAGATGAGCGATGGAGGTCCTACTACATGCGTTACTTTGGCCCCTCGGTAGGGAGAGAAGTACCAATAGCTGGATCAGAGGGAGGAGTAGTTTCAATGATCAGCAAAGCAGCCGAGACAGGATCAGGGTCTGAAGGAGCAGCTAGAGAGATACTCCCGTGAGCTCGCTCTTCTTCCTCATCTGAACTAAGGTCCAGCAGCTCATCCGGTAGTGTCTCTTCCTCCTTCTCAGCTATCTCCTTCACCTCCTCAAGTGAAAGATCGAGCTCTGTGGGAAGCATCGGCTCGGCAAAGTTCTCGAACAAAGGACGGTCCGGCCCATCAGGGAAGGGAACGCCATGGCAATTTCTCAGGATGGAAAGAGCCAAATCGCAAGCAAATTCTTTGCATTCATCATTCAAAAATCGCCTCTTCCACCGTTGCCTCAACTCTCTGCTCTTTGACAGAGCATTGTAGCTCAAACAATTCGTTCTCAGCCCTTACTTTATGCAGCACCGCTTCCTAGCAGTCACGAAGGACTTTCGAACGGAGCTCTTTTTCCAAATTGGCCCTACCGTTGGCACTGAGAACTTCCTCCTTCATTCCCTCAATATTGAGCTTTAATACTTGGTACTCTTTTTCCAGCTCGTCCCTTGATGCGATCGCTTTGTTCATTTCCCCCTCCAACTAGTCCTTTGACACGATCGCTCTATTCTTTTCCCCCTCCACCTCGTCCCTCGACGCAACCGCTTTGTTCTTCTCCTCCTCCATCTTTGAAAGTTGAATCCTCAAAATGGTAACCTAGCTAAGGAGATCTTTAATCTCCTAGTCCATCGATCGGACGACTTTAGCCAACCGATCAAAACGATGATACACTCCAAAGGCGAACGTCAGATTCTCTGCTAAGCCGCGCACAAGACCAGCCGTCATCTCCTCGTCGCCCAATGAATCCAAAAACTCTTTATCCATCGGAGAGACAATCCTCTGGGCAATGTGAAGAGCCACATTGGTGTCCCTTAGCGATACAGTCTTATCTAAACTGATCGTGGACACCCACTTTTCGGAGTTGGGCATTGGCACCTTCCCCTTACCTTTGTCCAAAGGACGGGGCGATCGTGCAACATTCCGAGCGGTCTTTGTTCTCTTGAGTGGCCGCTCCACCTCCTCCACTTCTTCTCCCATAACTGCTCGATCCTCATCAGCCGATTGGATCAGTAGCGTCGTGGACTCGATAGGGACAGTCGGCTGAACGATATCTTCGGGGGCAGTCGGCTGAACGATATCTTCGGTGACCTCCACCTCCTCGCTTCGCCCCTTCTTTTTCAAGAAAGGTCTAGCAATTTTGCGCTTGCCTTTGGGCTTGGGAGCATCGGAGGACGAAGTGAGATTCTTGAGCTTCACTATAGTTGCACAATTATAGAAGTAGGTAGAGGTGACCATTCGGGTAATTCGAGCTGAATTTTCACTGTTCGAGCTCGGCCCGAATTACCAAAAAAAAAAATTTCCTTACCCGGCTCGAACCCGAACTTTCAATCATCCGAACTTACCCGACCCGATTTACCCGAATTACCTATTTACTCGGCCCGATTTATCCGAATTACCCGAATTATCCCAGCCGATTTACCCGAATTATCCTAATTACCCTATTTCATAATTCTTTTATACCTAATTCGGGTAATCGATCCGGCCCAAATTTTTTTGAAGTTACCCGTCCCAGCTCGAAAATAATTTGGATAATACCCCAGTCGGCCCGAATTACCCGAAATTTAGCATTTGCTTACCCGAATACTGCTCACCCCTAGAAACATGTTAAAAATCGAAACTAATATTTATAAAAAAAACAAGGCGGTTAAACTACGAAGAGCCAACCAGAAGGGGTAGTCTCTCCTTTTAGCCCGTTAATTCGAGGTGGGGGATTAATCAAAAAGGTATTGACCGATACCCCTCCACGATATCCCAGAATAAGACGATCGAAAACATACCAGCCGAGCGCCTTAATTTGGTCGATCACTTCAGATTTCTTTCTAGTAAAAGACATACTAGAAGTGTCGTTTCATCGCTCGGCCAAGGGATACCTCTACGGCTTGGACTCAAAGGTAGATCTCAGAGGCCTCACAAAAAAGTACTTCATCCTCCAAGTCTTGATTGACAAAGCTGTTCCAGCAGGACGATACCATGCATCTCTATACTAGAAATGCGGCCGCAGTGATTGAGCTCTGATACATTCTCAAGAAGTGCCGCAGAATGTCGATCGATGGGGGACACCCGAAATGATGACACAACAGGGTGCGACCGTTCATGAACCTCCAACCATTTTGGGGGATCTGGCTCCGCATACCTCGTCGATGATTGGGGCATATAGAAGCCTCATACCATCGATTGAGAAGAAGTTGTCTGAAACAGCAAAATAACCTCTCATATTGCTGTAAATTCGCTCGAAATTGCAGGCCAGCCTGGGTCTCCAAGATGAAGGGATATTATTTTTGATGATCGATCGGTTCAGTTCCCTTTCGGTCATCGTCGATTCGTCACTTGGTGGCTTTTTGACGATTCGTCCTTCTATCCTGTCAATCGCTGCGATTTCTTCATCTTTCCCTGCTTCCGACGCCTCCATTGATTCCGCCGCTATCACAAGCGGCCCGATAATTTGTAAAGCACTTTTGGCGGCCAATTCCTGGTTGAAAGAGTAGGAGGAGGTGGTTTCATCCCTAAGTCTAGAATCACTCCTAGGGCTAGTTGACGACATGGCTACTAAAAAGAAAATGTATAGGATGAGGAAAGGAGAGAGGACGTACCTAGTTCGGTGACTGAGAATGGGTGTTTGGATAGCGGTGAAAAGGAAGTTCCGATGACTACAAGCAAAGAGATGAAGAGCAAAGAGAGCAGAAGTTGGAGAATCAAATGCGCAGAAATGGTAGTGAAGGAAATCTGTCGATTCTAGGCGGTTATCACAAAATCAACTGAATGAGCGCACCAATTGAAGTTGGACGCATGGCAAAATCCGAGCTGTGCAAATTAGGGTTGTCAAACACACGGAGCGACGCAACTGTTGAAAAGACTTGCATAACCATAAAAGCGACACGAAAGGATGCTCCTTTTCAAATTTTGAAAATCTGTCAAAAGATAACGAGTTATGAGTAATGATTAAACCCAGTGCTCTGCCTAGATGTTGAGGTCCGATCGGTCGGGCCTATCACGAGCTGTCACGCAGGCGAGTTGCACGAACCCTATGTACTGCATCGATCCTTCTCCCTAATCGGACTCGAGGAGTAGGGGGCTTATAGTCGGGTCGGTCGTGCTAGGCCCAGGTCCAACCCTAGGATAACTTGTGAGCCGATCGACCCATTCTCAAGATGTTGAGTTAAGCACGACATGTATTTACTATATAAGTTCATTATCTCCTCATAACACAGGTACGACTCTTTAGAACCCTAATATCTTCTGTTCTTAGAGAAAACCTACGACAAAGAACTGACTTAAGCATCGGAAGGGCAAGCCGGCAATCAACCCCGGTGTGTCTTTATTATTTTTGCATCTATCTCCTAGTTGAAACTCATCGAGTTCATGGATCTAATCAACGGCGTCCAGCCTCACCAAAATCAGACTGAACCAGTATCCATATCTCTTTCCAATCACCGTAGAAGTATTGTATAGGATCACATCACTAAACATTGCTAGTGCTCCTTAGTTTAAATTCCTTCACAGATGTGAGAAGCTGAAATCTCACATATGTGAGATTTCACATTATGGGATCAATTATTAGTACTATTCAACCTGCATTGGGCCAATCAAACATGGTTATCTACTTTATCTTGGGCATCCAAGGTTAGTATAATAGACAAAGGTGGTCACAAGCTCTTCAAAAATGGATTTGGAATGCTTATTTATCACAATTAGAGGGAAAGGAATGACAAGATCCTTCGCAAAGCAATTGTTGAAATGAATTCTAGCCTTCATGTATTCCTTACTAAGCTCGTCTTGATAGCCTTAGCAAGTGGTATGAGTGAAATGTCTTGTGCCTTAAAATATAAACTCCATTTTTGAACTTATCTAAGTTGACCTGTTGAATGAGTGAGTTATAAACCCATGTAGAGTTAATTTCTCCTGTTTTAATTTTTAGTTATAAAGTTAAAGCCTTTTTTTGGTTTTTAAATTTATACAAAGAATTAAAATATTGGGTTAATCATATTTTAAACTTAAAACTTTATTATATTTTGAAAAAATATTTAAAATCAATTAAATGCATTAATTTGAATTTATTCTAAATATAAGTTAAAGAGTCCACTCCACTAATTGCTACTATTATGACAGTTCACTTAAGTAATAACTAGTTGTCCTATTTATATTGTCGTACACGTTTGCAAATAGTATATTATTTGTCTCCCTTTCAATCAAAGGCAAAAAGCGTTTTTTTAATCTCAGAGGTCAAACCATATTGTTTCGAAATCTTTAAAATGAGCCAAATATTGCAAAATCTTTTTTTTACTAACGATGTACGGTTTTAATTATGAGAAGACATGTTTAAGATATTCACTTTCAGATTAGGGTAAATTTCTTGTGGGAGGTAAAGCTTTGACTCCAAGTTTTAAACTACTGCATACATAAGGACAGTTCAAACTCGTGACTTCATTAAAACTAAGAAAACTCCTTACCAACTCACCCTCAATTTAACTATAGTGTAACTAAATATTTGCAAAATGTTCAATTTAAATCAACATTATAAATTTCATATCATATGGGTCGATTCTAGCTAAAAAATCGTACAAATTTATATTTAAAAGTATTGGTCGGCTCCAAATATCGTCCAATACAAAACTATGTTTAGCATCACGATATTCATAACATTGATTGAAACCTTAAATTGATAGTATTCCCACGAGAGCATTGACAAAGCTGGAGCAATCAAAGCGAAGATCAAAGGCGGTCAACCACGAATCTAAAGTTGCAGTGGGGATACGTCCATGTTTTGGTTTTTAAGATTGAATGAAATAAAGAAGTCAATTTGAGAATTTTGTGATTAATTAATTTTTTATTAGAATTAAAATTAAATTAAATTAGGTTTATTATGTATAATCAAAATTAAGAAAAGGTAATTGGAAATTTTAATTAAAATTTTGTGTTTCTATTATATCACATGTATGACAAGTGATGCGACAGATTAATAAAAAATAAGGAATATATGCTAATATGACATATGACGAATGGAAAGATAAATATGTGGATAATTTCGTTTATATAAGGTTTAAATCAAACCTTCAATATTCATTTTGAACTTAGAATCTGACTTGTATTTTCGTGAAAATATTAGAGTTAAAAACATTTTTACCTTTAATAAAAAATAAAAATGTTTGTTAATTATTACTTTGATTATACTTGTATTAATCTTTGATGAGGATAGTGTAATTTTCGGTGAGTTTAAGGAAAGAGAGAAAAATACATGAATGGCAATTTTCCTTTTAATAGTTTCAACTTCTATTTCTCCATAATTGTTTCCTCTATTTTGTTTATCTTTTCTTCTTGTAAAATATTTGCAATATAACTAAATTTTCTAACATAAAGATGTAAAAGCCCATAAAAGAAAGAAAAAAGAGTAAAGATATTAATGGACTGGACCGGGGCTGAGCTCGAGCTATAAAAAATAATGGGCCGATCATCTTTTAAAAAATAACGGTCGAATCACATGTTGAGTTTTTTTTTTCACATATCTAAAAAAGAGATTTGACTAAACAAACCAACCTAGCTCATAAACAAATTAAAAAAGAGGAGTCTATACATTAGAAGACAACGAATGGGCACTTGGATACTCAACTAAAAAGTTTTCTTCTTCTTCTTCCTCTCCATTTGTTTTCCAACTGGTAAGTATTTAAATATTCTATCTTTCTCCTACATTTGAAGCTTTTTCCATGTATTCCCTCATTTTATTTGTTTTACAATAAATTATAGTTGTTAACAACCCCAAAATTTCTTAGAAAGGCATAGAACTTCACTTAGGTTAAAATTTTCCATCAACAATTTTATGCCTTTTATTTGTGAGTTCTAATGATCCTATACTAGTTTATTTATTGTAATTGTTTGGGACAAGAATTTGAAGTCATAAAAAAATAAAATGGAAAAAAATGTGACTGGAAAATGAGAAAAGGAGAGGGTGAAGAAGAAGACAAATTAAAACAATTTAAGTTGAATTAAGGGGCAAAATAGAAAATGTAAAATTTTAAGGTTAAAATTGGAATTTACTTCATAGAAAGGTATTTTTGTAATAATAAAAAATAAATGAGAGTAAAATAGAACTTTAATAGCTAAGGATATTTTAGTAATTATGGTGGTTAGGTTAAGTGAGATTTTTTTTAATAGTTAATAATAAAGTTGAAAGGGGCATAATTTTGGATTATTAAATATAATTGAGTTGAAATTTTTTCTTTAATAAATCTAATAGAATTTTTTAATGTCTAGCTCCGAAGGGCCGATTAAGGAGTAGATTAAACTTATCAATTAGTTAAGTCCGAAAATCTTATAAGAATAACCTTGAACTGTACTCTTAGAATATTATTTTGTTATTAATAGATTATTATATAATAAATCATATTTTGAATTATTTATTAATTAAATTATTGATTAATAATTACGTATATAGATTTTTAAAATATATGAATTGTGTTTATTTATTTCACAAATAATTAATAAAGTACAAAATTTTCCACATTTGTATTTTGTTATGTATTATGAAGTGTATCCCTTGATAATTCAACAAAAATTTTTAAGGATCACGAGTCTCAATAATGTCCTATGTCGATAGGTAGATACTAAGGTGATAATTGAGGTATCTTAATTCTTATGGATATCTTGTGTAGATGACTAAGTACTTGAGTGGTTGAGAAACTTAGGTATTATATGCAATATTTATATATCTAATTATATTTCCACTTAGTCAGTGATATAATGAATAGAGATGAATTGTTTGACCATTGAATATAAGCCTACTAGATTAAGCATGGCATAGATAATTCAATTAATAATCAGATAAAACATCAATGACAATAATAAAATAATATTAGTATTAATCATTGGTAATGATAAAATTTTGGATGTTTGTTAATTGTTAACATAGGTTAAGTAATGTTGTGCGTTTTAATGTTATATGTTTTAATCACTTGATTAATTTATGTATTTATATATTGAATTATTTGATTTTAAGAGTACGGTCAATTAGCCTTGTTAAGTAGGTGATTTACCCCTTATTGTTATTTCATTTTAGGAGATAGAGAGATTGTCAATAACCTCGGTGCATTTAATTAACATAGTGGAATCTAAATGGAGCTAGTAGATTAAAATGAGTAAAATTGTTTTATTGTATGTACTTTTAAATGTGATAGTTTGGATAATTGTATTTGTATAGAATATTATGTCACTAACAAACATCATTTTTGTCACTAATGAAGATTTTAGTAATTAATGATATAATTAAGTAACAATTTAGATAATTGTAGTTTAAAAATGATTAAAGCGTGATATAGGATGTCTATTAGATAGAACATAGATAACATAACCTTAGGCATCTTTTAAAGTGATATAATAAAGTTAACTTTAAATAAATACATTGAATTTTTATAACTGTCATACAATATTTTATGTGATCTTCTATTAGTTTTAGTTTTCTATCTAATTTTTAGGATATAGTATTAGAAGTATTAAATCTTAATGTGATGTCATTTTAGCATTAAAAAAATTAAGAAAATATAATAGAGATAATTATATAACAATTAAATAATAGTATACTATTTTTCAAACATAAAAATTGAAAAAAATAAACTATTGAAAATTCACTATAATTAACCTTAAAGATAACAAAATTTATAAGATATAATTTTAAAAATGGACACTGCGCTTTTATAGTATTTAATTTTAACCTCGGATATAAGTTTTAAACGAAACTTATAATTAATAAATATTAAAACTAGATGAAATTATAAATTATTGAAATTTTGAAAAGAAAATGAGTTTGATGATTGACCACCGATCAGACATTAAAAAAAAAAGGAAAGAAGGAGAGAGAAGCGCTGCGAGGTGGGACACAACCCTACTCAGGAGCCAACTGATTAATCAATTTTGCTCGAGCCCTAATCAAATTTTGCTTCTTCTGTTCAAAATTCAAAGGCTTCTTATTATTCGATCAACGCACGTCCTCTTCCTCTTCCTTTCTGTACGTATCATAATCTCTTGGATCAGGCATCATATTGGAGCAGAGCATATCTTAAATAGTACATACAAATCTTATTTTGTGGTCGTAATGGGAATTCCCTCGGAGATGAAGCGTTACTGGGTTGCCCACAAGCATGACATGTCGCTTCTCATTCCTTCTCCTGCAGAAGATCAAAGGATTTTCGAAGCAAGACGTTGCACTCAAGGTTCATTCGTCTTCGTAGCTATTTTGTTTATTCATCAATTTTATATGGTTCTTGAATTTCCTCTATCCTTACATATATTGTGTCTTTGCAGAGGGTGTACGAGCCGGTGCTAAGGCGGCGGCTGTCACGTCTGTTGTTACTGCCGTTCCTACGGTAATTCTTATTTTTCTATAGCTTTAAAATTCAATGCTCTTGTTCAGAGGTAAAATCCTTATTAGGAGCGTAATCGAGATCCAATTTGAGGGGAAAGAAAAAAGAACATCCTACATTTTGGTTAATTTTTTTTAATTAGAGTTCTGTTAGATAATCTTTTTTTCTTTTTAATCTCTGGTGATACCAACTCTTTTCTTTTTCGTTTTTATTTAAAACAGATGAATTTTATTGTATGTTTTAAAGCTAGGTTGTAACGGATCTTAGGATTTCGGAAAATGAGTCTCGGGGTTGTCGGACAATGAAGAATTTTGCCTACTTGATGTGAAGGAGGAAACTTCCTTAGAAAATAAGGTTTCATCTATGGTGGATGACCTTGTTCTCTAAGCTCCTTTCTAAATAGGATTTGTTTAACTGTAGCATGTTATGAAAATGACTTCTAGATTTTTTTGAAAAAAATGGTAATTTGTGTATAGATAAAACTATATCGATATTACAATGAGTTCATGGCATTATGCCTACAATCAAATATAAACTATGACAAAAAAGACACAAGTAGTAAGTTAATGCAGCACAGCTGACAACAAAAAACCAAAGAATTAAACATTCCATCCATCTTTCATCTCCATAGACAGATTGGACTGTGTGTTATGAGCCAGCAAACATGCTCTAGTCTGATTTACTATTCGATTGGTATTGTTCCAATCTCATATCAGAGAATCTTTGTCTGTTTCTGTCTCTCCAAATGTGGTAAATGGAGATGGAGAAAACCGTTTTGATAGGAATGGAATTGGTGCTTCTATGCCAAGTGTTTCTTATAGCCCAACTTAGCACCTGTTCCCATCTGTAATCACTGTTGGAAGCTGGTAACAGATGTAACAAACGGCTCCAAATAGCTGTGGTGAAGCAGCAATGAAAGAGCAAGTGGTTTCAGTCCTGCTCCAATCTGTTACAGAATAAACATAATCCATCTTTGCTGTTGCGCCATTGAGTCTTAGTTTTGAGATGGTTTTTTATAGCAAGCCAAGTAATGAAAGATGCCTTGGGGCAAAGCATGTTTTTTCATAAGAGATTGTACCAATGGACTAACGTAGTGTGGGAGTAGGAGAAGAACAAGTGATGACAGGAAGCATTAGTGTACTGACCGTTAGAATTTAGTACCCAAGAAAATGATTCTTCACTCTGAACTGCTTCTAATGAAGGTAAGTGATCAATTAGGGAATTAAAGCCCCTGAAGTTTCCTCGCCAATGCCCCTCCATGATCACTGGCGAAGCTTTAAGATGTGGTATTCTATTTCTAAGGTGTTGAAAGTCCACCGAATGCACTAGAGAACTGATGTCAAGCCAATTATTGAGCCAAATCCAAGTCCTTGCACCATTGCCAATTTTATGTTTGATGCAAGGATAGATGATATTCCGAAAGTTCATCATTTGTCTAAGTAACCAAGTTTGTTTGTATTTGTTGGTTCTGGTCAAGATTTTATTCCAAGATCTCGGACCTAGAAGACTGTTTAAGACTAAAGATAGATTATGTTTTTCTCCTTGATTTTATAATATTATTAATTTTGATTCGTCTGGCTTCACATAAGCAATCAAAGCAGTGACTAAGGAAAAAAAAGAGAGAGCTTCTGCGTATCACGATCAAAGTGACGTGTAGTTATAGGAGTAGGGGCTATGGTTGATTGCATCACATTGTATTGTTCTTTCCAAACTATTTTAATTATGATGAACGGATAAAAGAGACACATTCTCGAGCATAGCGAGTGAGACGATGCCTCTGCTGCGTTCTTTATTTTCTTTCCTTATATTTGCAATAAATTGGAATTCATTTTTTAACATATAAATGGAACTTTCAGTTGGTTGCTGTTCGAGTCATTCCTTGGGCAAAGGCAAACCTCAATTACACTGCTCAAGCTCTGATTATTTCTGCAGGTACTGTCCAATCTTATGTTTCTTATGAAATTATCTACAACTGAATTGGTCTCAACTTTTTGGCTGATTTAATGATTATGGGGAATTAAAGGGATGGTGTTTCCTTTGAGCGGTATGGTGTAAGGTTCTCTCTTTCATTTTATTAAGGTTCTCACTTAACAATTTGTGTTGCTCTTGTTGAATAGCCTCAATTGCTGCGTACTTCATCACTGCAGACAAAACTATCCTGGAGTGTGCCAGAAGGAATGCTCATTATGATAAAACTAATTGAGAAGGATCTTATGTAATGTATCTTTGCAACATAACTGCGATGATTTATAGAAACCTACCCTTTTTTTCTAGTATTTCTATCTTTTCCTTTTCTATAGTCAACCCATGGAGATAAAACAAGGGGACGCCATCTCTTTTTCGGACATTAATGAATTATATTGAAGAAAGAAGCCTTGAGCTAGCGCGCCTAACCATATTTAGGCAAGTTATTTATTAACACCCTAAACAAGATCTCAATACTCATATAAGGGAAGTTCAGGGGCTTATGGAACTACCCCGAGTAAAGAGAAGCCATAATATCAGTAAATGCATGTTAATGGAAGTGATGATATGTTTATATTGAGAGCCCACACTAAAAACACATGACCTCTCTTGCTGCTAAAGTATACTTACCAGCAAGGACCAAGCCGAATGACATCAACAGTAACATCCCGCGATGTACCACTGCTGCTTAAAATTTACTTGATTTAATAATACCGAATAGTTAATTGTACTTGAATGGTGAATAAGACACCAGACAAATAAATAAAATTAAAAATTAGGTACAAAATTTTGGGTTAATTACTCTGCACCACTGCTGCCTTCATCGTCTCCACTTCTTTGTAACCGTTGCCAGCACCTCTTCTTCTATTTCTATGAAATCTCAGATACTTTTTTTTTTTAAGAAATGTATGAATAATTAAATTAAGCTATGAAAGACAATCAAAATGAGAGTTTTGTTACATGACAACTTGCAAATTACAAAGAAAACAACTATACTATACTTCGTTGTTTTAGAAAGATATAAATAATTAAATTAAGCCATGGAAGACAATCAAAATGAGAGTTCTAAAATGTTTGACAACTTGTAAACTACAAGGAAAACAACCAATCATAAGCTGCAAAATTTGATCAACATAACGATTGTAAATAAAAATTATACTCTCCAACGAGATTTGAAAAAATGAAGATAGTCTCTTGTGTATGTGTAAGCCAATATGTGTCCTTATCCTCTGCATTAGGATGATACCAAACTGCTAATTAGGAACATTTATATCATGGAAAATTTAAGCATTTCTTTCATCCCACATGGCTGTAACAATAAATGATAAGGAAATGCAAACATACCATCTTGCAGTTCTATTATGGAAACTCATATTAGTGCACAACTCTATGACCCGGCTCAGATTATGTGAGATTTCAAAGATTAAACATCTATGCAGCAAAGTTTTCTAAGTGTTAAGTAAATAGTTGCACTCAAAAAATAAAAGATCATAATTTTCCTCAACCCACTTACACAGAATGCACCAATTTGCAGGTTGTGTGAATTTTGTAATTCTATCGTAACTTATTCAACATAGCCACCCACACAGTTGTAGAGGCTTGAAGATGATGATAATCAAAGCAAACCAAATCTATCCAAAGAAGTGTTGGTAAGTCACCTACAATCACCTTTCTACAAGATGAATTGGTAAATCTTCTATCAACATTGTTTCTCCATATTACTTAATCCTCATTTGAAGTCAAGGAAGTTTAAATAATTTCTTTCTTCAACTTTGTAGGTATAATAGCAAATACGATATGATTCTTCTCAGTGGAGCTTAAGCTACTAAACTCTGTAAGTTAAAAAATGATTTAAAAGTTCATATTCATATAGCTCAATTAGAGGAAAACATAGTCAATTGTGTGTTATTCCCATTTCCAATTAGACGAATAAAGTGATGTCTTATTCTTTTCTCATCCTCATAATGAAATTGAATGTAGTGGAAACAAGAGAATTTTCTTTGAAGTCCCACATGCTACTATTTTTTATAAAATAAATGTGGATACACCTGCAACAAAAAGTCTATTTTTTTAGTGAATAATCTCCATAGTCTCTTAATAGTAAAACATTATTGGGTTATTGGAGAGAAATAATTCCAAGCCCTCCTTGCTTCTTGGGAATACAAGCATCTTTCCACTTCATCTTCACCTTGCCACCTGACCACAATAATCTATTAGGGATCCTATTAATAGTTTTTATTACTTTAACAAGAAAAACAATGTGAGCTACCCAATACACACTAATTGAATTCAAAATGGATATGATGAGTTGTGCTTTAATAGCCAAAGAAAGACATCTAGAGCTCCAAGAAGCAATTCTAAGATACTTTTGTGTCTACTTTTTCTCCAATTGCTTTATCATAGTTGTTTTTTCTTAGTCTGACATAAACCATTATGCATACATGCTTTTGTTTTATTATTAATATGACTGGTGTTGTGGTAAATATCAATAGTGTTATCCCACTTCCTCCATACACCATCTCTAACATGTTTTGAATATTCTATAATTTATTATCATTGATTGACTTATTTTGTGATAGTCAATATTGTAATAACCGTAAGTAAATAGTGTAATTGTATCTAGTATTGACAAGTGTGGGTCGATCTCACAAAGACGATGAATACTAGTAATTACCTTTCCTTTATTATCTAGCCTAAGAATTGGTTTTAAATTTTTAATAAAAAGAAACTAAAACTAAGGCAAGTAAAATAAAATAAGTAATGAAGTTGAATAGAGGATTAAGGTAGCACTTAGGAAATTATCGATATTGAGAATTAGTATATAGGTTTCGAATCTCCTTAAACCCTTAACCGATTGATCTTTTATTATGTAATTGTTTTATTGATTTATTAGATAGTGGATATTCGTATGGTATTCTAATAGCTAATCGTGAGTCTACTAATAACTAATCTTAAGATTTTCAATAGAATTACTTAGGTTAAAGTTCATAGGATTGCTTACCGATTTGTAAATTCTCTATTAGGTTTGACCCTAATTCAGAAGATTTATCATCCTATCTCTAGGGTTGCAATCAACTCCTTCCAATTATGGTAGATTTATTCAAACCTAGGTGATACAACCATCCTTCGCAATGGAGTTTCACGTCTTACACATCAACCGGACAAGCTACACATGCCAAGTGGTCCAATTACAACGCAACAAGTTTCAAGGCTTAAACAAGCAATGCAAGCTTTTATTCAAACCCAAATCACAAGTCAATTACACGAGGAGACCGAAACATCCATAGAGGAACACCAAGGCACGTCCAAGCTTGTGACTTTATTGGAGGAGACGTTGGAAGAAGCTAGCACTTAGCCATTTAGACCCATTTTTGATAATTTGGGCTTATTATTTGTTATCTCTTATTTTAGCCCCGGGGATTTATTTATGGGTTGTTCTTTTAGTTCGTAGCATATGCTTTATTTGTCTGGGTTATTTTGAGGCTCATTTGTTTTAATGTGTTTAGCTCATTCCTAAAAAGACTTGGATCAAATTATGTTCAATGAGCTAGATGCTTCTAGATTTGTTAGGATTAGCCTAGTTTGCATTAAATGGGCTTGCAAACCCATTCCTGTTAGGGTTAGGACTTGGTCAAGGTATTTATACCTTATTATAACCTTGTAACCCTAGATTGGATGATTAATAAAATTTCGGAATTGAGTTCTTCAAGAGAGGTGTGATTGTCTTCATGGTTACTTCAAGAAATTGATTTGCATCAATAAGTAAGTACTTGCAACATAAATTGATTTCTGATTTCTTTAAGATTAGGTCTCAAACTTATAATTTGGGGTATGATCTAGCATGTTCTTGAAATAGAAAGATTAAGGTTTTGATTCAATAGGATTAGGGGGTTTCAAGAACCTTGTTTTCTTGAGTTTCCGTATCATCTTGGTATCAAAGCTTTGGCTTAATTCTATTAAACTCATAAGTATCTTTATTGTGTTTTTCTTATTTGATTCTTTAAAAAAAACATGACAATGCATGAACAGTACCTGTATATATGAACAGTACCCATACCCCGTATATGTGAACAGTACCATACCTGTATATGTGAACAGTGCCCAAAAAACTGAACAATACTAAAAAAAGGAGAGAACAACCGCGAAAAAACCGCGAGCAGTACCCAAAAAAATGAATAGTTTAATTGCCTATGTTAAACCTTGGGTAGATTTGAAATTTGTTATTTGAGCTCTCAGGTTTTGTTGAGTTTTACAATATATTGAGTGTCTTTCTTTAATTCTTAATTTACTTTCTTGTTTGTGACTTTCTTTGCTTCCATTACATTGAATTGGACAATCTTGCATTTATATTGTTCAATTATAAACAAAATCATTGCATACACATTTTTTCCATCCGTGTATTAGCATACTATTTTATTTCTGTCCATGCATTACTTTGCTTCTAAAATTGTTCTTATTTCATTTCTTGTTAGGATTTACTTGTTCTTTTCAATTAATTTGTGTTGCTTGTTGTTTGCTTAGTTTTGTTGAATTGATTTTCGAAAAGTAACTTTAAAGAAATCACTTAAATAGTAAAAGGCAAGAGTGTGTGAGCTTATTTAAGGGAGTCATTGTCGTGACTTAAACACAAGGGGAGTGACATCATTTTGAGGGAAATACGTGAGGGAGTGTGTGAGGTTGTTTATTACTAACCTTATTTTGCAAGTATATCATTTTATCTACAATATCACAGGGAAGTAGTAATGATGACAACCAAGGGAGAGATGCAAATATCGCTTTCACTTTGAAAGTCATGCAGCAACAATTTGAGAGGTTCAATATAGCCTTAACTGAAATTAGGTGAAAGATGGATGAGCTCAGACAAGGGAGACATGAGGAACCTCAGGAGAGGCATGCAGGTGTACGCCAGTAGTAACCACCACCTCGTAGACCACCTCCTCGATGTGAATCAGAGGAGGAAGCGTGAATGACGAGGAAGAGTTTGAGGTATGCAGATCTAGGAGAGCACAGAGAGTTGAGCCATTTAATAGGAGAGATAGAGACCTTAAATCCATCAAGATGCAGATCCCAGCCTTCAAGGGAAGGAATGATGCAGAGGCTTACCTGGAGTGGGAAAGGAAGGTGGACTTAGTTTTTGAGTGTCACAATTTTTCTAAAGATAAAAAGGTAAAGCTAGCCGTTGTTGAATTTACTGATTATGCACTAATATGGTGGGATCAATTGGTGACATCCAGAAGGATAAATAGGGAGATGCTAATTACTACTTGGGATGATATGAAGGCATACATGAGGAAGCGGTTTGTGCCTTCTTACTATTATAGGGAGATGCATCAGAAACTTCAGAGACTCACTCAGGGGTCTAAATCAGTGGAGGACTACCACAAGGAGATAGAAATAGCTATGATTCGAGCCAATATAGAGGAGGACCCAGGGGCAACCATTGCATGGTTCTTAAGTGGTTTAAATAGAGAGATAGCTAATGTGGTAGAGTTGCAACACTATGTAGAGATTGAGGATACGGTGAACATGGCCATGAAGGTGGAAAAGCAAATCAAAGCTAGAGTGGTAGCAAGGAGTGGGGCATATTCTAGCCAATCATAGATTTCAAAATGGCCTAAGAGAGAGAAGAAGTCAAAAAATAAGGGATTAGACTTCAAGGAGAAATCCAAAAGGCTTAATGTAGGGTTTGACCCTAAAGTACCTAACACCCAAGCTTCTTCTAGTAAGCATTCTAGCATTAAATGTTTTAGGTGTTTGGGATCTGGTTGTATTGCTTCACAATGCCCAAATAGAAAGGTTATGTTTTTGAGAGATGATGGGGGAATTGAGTCCCAGGAGAGTGATGGGGAAGAAATGCCTAAGTTTAAGAATTACAGTGATGTGGAGGTAAAGGAACCAGTCCAAGCCGAAGCCCTTGTGGTTAGGCATGCTCTCAATGTGCAGGAGAAGCTAGAAGTAGGTGAACAGAGGGAAAACATCTTTCGTACACGTTGCTTGATAAATGGTAAGATATTTAGTATGATAATTAATGGAGGGAGCTATACAAATGTAGCTAGTACAATCTTGGTGGAGAAGTTGGGGTTGCCTATTATTAAACATCTAGCCCATATAAGATACAATGGATCAATGAGTGTGGAGAAGTAAGGGTACACAAGCAAGTGAAGGTTGCATTCTCCATTGGGAGGTATTCTGATGAGGTTTTGTATGATGTAGTACCAATGTAGGTAGGTCACATATTGTTGGGGAGACCTTGGCAATATAATAGGTGTGTGATCCATGATGGCTACAAGAATAAGTACTCATTCAAGATGGGAGATCAAACCTTCATTTTGGCACCTCTAAAACCAATGGAGGTTCATGAGGATCAAAAAAGGTTTGCAAAATCCATGGAAGAACAAAAACAAAGGGAGGCCAAGAGTCTGAAAAAAAGAAAAGGAAAAGAAGCCATTCAAAAAAATATAAATAAAGGTTTAATTGAGAGAGATTGCACTAGTGAGAAAAAAATAGAGGGAAGTACAATGGAAAAAGGAGAGTTGAGTGAAGAGAAGAGTGAAAGAAAAAAGAGTACTTTCTTTGCAAAATCAAGAGATTTGAGACAAGTGTTGTACACACCTAAGCATTTAATTTTGCCTAACTATAGAGAAATTCTTTATAATGAGGCTGATCTTGACTCTTCCGTTCCTAGTGTTGTTAAATATATTTTGTAGGAATACTCAGATGTCTTTCTAGATGAGATGCCTAAGAGACTTCCACCTTTAAGAGGTATTGAACATCAAATAAATTTTGTGCCAGAAGCTCAAATTCCAAACCGCCTCACTTATAGGAGTAATCTTGAGGAGATAAAGGAGCTTTAAAAGCAAGTAGAGGAACTTTTAGAGAGGGACACGTGAGAGAAAGCTTAAGCCCGTGCGCATGTGTGTACTTGTCGAACAAAGATCGGACTTGGCATATGTGTGTGAAATGTAGGGCAGTGAATAAGATAACGGTGAAGTATCGCCACCCAATTTCTAGATTAGATGATATGCTTGATGAATTATATGGTGCTTATTTCTTTACAAAGATTGACCTTATGAGTGGCTATCATCAAATTAAGATGAAAGTAGAGAAGAATGGAAAACAACTTTTAAAACTAAATATGGTTTATATGAATGGTTGGTCATGCCTTTTAGATTGACAAATGCACCTAGCACTTTCATGAGGTTGATGAACCATATTTTGCGTGAATTTATTAGCAAGTTTGTGGTTGTATATTTTAATGATATTATGATTTATAGCAAAGCCTTGATGAGCATGTTTACATCTTAAATCTATACTAGAGGCACTTAGGTGTGAAAAGCTTTATGATAAACTTTAAAAAAATTTGTATGGATAAAGTTGTCTTTCTTGACTTTGTTATTTCTGCCCATAGTGTTCATGTTGATGAGGAGAAGGTTAAGGATATCAAAGATTGGCCTATTATTAAGGAAATGTATAGCGTAATGTGTCTTATAAATGTAAATAATATATATAAACTAAACAAAAATCTCAAACAAAATAAATTTCAAATAAATAAATATTGTGTAATTTAAATTTTTGTGATAAGCTTTGTTAAGAGAGAACAAGATTTCGTAAAAGATGAACGAACGCATACCTTAGGAGGCTTCAACAGTTGAGTCGTTAGCTTGACTATCTTAACTCTTAAATACACTTGAAAAGGATATGTTTCTGTATTGTCGTTGATCGTTAATAAATGTTTAAAAGAAAAGGCAAGAATCAAAAAATAATAACAATTAAAAGAAAATAAATAAGATTGTTAAATTGAGAATCGTCAACTGAGACGAAGCCGGAGGAGGAGGAGGAGGAGGAGGAGAGAAAGGGCTATGCGAATGCTTTAAAAGTAGAACATTCTAAAGTGTCGGTTGACGAGTAAAGGGATCTATCAGTGCGTAAAGATAGAACATTTGAAAGTGTGGCTTGAAAATAACAAAGGTTGTGTGAGATCTAGTTGAGGAAAGGTTCAAAATCAAAATAATCGTTAGATGAAATGGACGGATGGGATGAATTTTGTGGTCATCCATCCCTTCATCCTTAGTATACCTATATTTAATGAACTACCAACCGATAGTTCTTCGTCATAAGTTTTGTATTATAATGTATGGCTTTAAGTACCACATTTATGTTCAATCTTGTTTCTTGTGTGATTTATGTGCATTCATTAAAAAAAAGTATATATAAGTAAAATGTTGGTCAGACACCACGTACAAGTTATTGAGAAAATGTTACTAATAATAATATATTAATAGCAAATCTTTATTTTGAGGGGAGAGTCGAGGTGTTGGCTTGGGATTAGCTCAGGTAGACTATTGGAGATGTCTTGTTGGCTTTGTCCTGGGTTTTCTTTCTTATATTTTCCTAAAGAGAGAAGTACGACTGACACTAGTTTCTTTGTTTTTGTCAATGTTTTTTTAATTATTCTTTTTGTTAATGTTACCGCTGAAAAGGCAAAGTCTTCTATTTAATTAAGAAAAAAGTGGTACGGAGTTTTGAGAAGATTTAGTGAACTGAGCAGGGATGAACTTGGTTTTAAGAGGTAATAAGGCAATGCACTTTGATTGTATAATGCTTATCCATGGGAAATATGTGGATGTCAAAAATTGTGGCAAAGAATATTTTTAGGAGTTGTAATCATCTTCAAGGTGGCTTGTTTGTGGAGATAGCTACTTCATTAACATTTGGTTGACAACTTGGCATAAAGCCAAATTCCTTATTCTCTCTTCCTCAGTCATAGATTTGCTTTTAAATCTTTAAGTGAAACCGGATTGTGCTTGACCCTGTTCATTGAAGTTTTAGGCATAACAATTTCCAATTAGGTCCACTTGTGTACAAGAGTTATCTCCTAATTCCTAACAACTTTTACTTTGTTAGCAAACAAGCACTACACAATCCATAGCTAATAAAATCGAATGGTAATGTGATATAATGTTTCTTGTACTATCTACTGCATCAATCAATCTAGACGCTTTTCATGTTTAAGGTGCCATCATAAAAGCTTCAAATCAAGCACAGCAAATGTAATTTAATTTATAGCTGAAAACTCAACACCAACAAGGTATGCTCAAAATATCAAATAAATGGAAAGCCAAAAATATGGAAAAGGACAAGAGGAAACGAAAATAGAACAAAAAGGGAAATATAGAAGTTTTTAAAGCAAAAAAGATAAGCACCGTGAAATTAGTAATGAACAACGTCCTGTAGGCAATCGTAGAAATGAGCAATGTTAATCTTCTGTTTACCAGAGTAAATTGCATTCGAAGCTCCACCTTGTTCTCCTTGGGCTGCCATCTCTTTCAACATATAGGGCTTTTTGATAGGCATCTGTTGGAGAGGGAAAAAAACAATCCCACGTTACCCTCCAATTTACAAGTCTCAACAAGCATTGCCAATTTAATTAGTTAAATCTCCCAAGTAATGGAAGACGAATAGTATTTGCAAATGTAACTTGGAGAAGCATTCACAAAAAACTTACATCATTTAGAGCTTCTGCAGCAGCATCAATATCTTCCGCAGCAAAAACACTCAACTATTGTAGTACCTGCAGGAAAGGAAAGGAAACAAAGGTTTCTAAACTATTTACTTCTAAGAAACGTGGATAGAAGGGGCGCTTCATAATCTGTCTATAATTCTAAAGGAAGGGAAACAGAGGGAGAGGAAATAAGATGAACATAAACAAAGAAACATTCCCTAACTAATGACAATCGCTGCACATCCCAAATGATGGCATATTAACTCTATCTAAACCTGTACATTCTACCAAAACCGACAACTATCAAATACTTCATGAAAATAATCAAAATAAACGTGTATTAGTACTACCCCAGTAATATCACCCAATCCTTGACATCCAAAGGAAAAAGTATACAGAAAAATATCAATCAACTGAAAGATCACGGTCTTGTAACTTGAAAAATCAAGAAAGACACTGAAAGTGATGATTATTATATCCATTGACCTTCTAGCAATAACATTACGGTTATAAACTACTAATAAAGAGATGAAAAATAAGCCCTG
>JANJEY010000006.1:29699067-29712103 GCA_024703695.1 Erythroxylum cataractarum
CCCCTTAAGCGTGGAGGAACAACACACGGCTAAGGGTTTTTTTTGCAGCAAAATTGAAAACATAAGGTTAATAGAGTCACATTTTATATCTCAGGGTTTAATTAGCAACTTTCGTATAACACAGGGGTCGCTACAGCAATTTTGTCTATTTTTTAGTCAGTACCACATATATCAACTTGTTTAACCACGAGGGGTGGCGTGGTGGTAGCTCACCTCTGTCCCTTAACCATGTGGTTGGGAGTTCGACTCCCACCCAAGGGAATGGAACATTCCTTGTGGCCAGCCATTTACCGCTTAGTGCGAACTCCCGTGGCGAGTCCGGATTAGTCGAACACTTACATGGTGCCGGAAACCGGATGGTTTACACTGAAAAAAAAAAGACGAGGTGTCTTAGGAGGATTAAATGTCTTTAAGTCATTCACACTAAAACTAATCCCCGCTCACACCGAATCAACCCATAAGGGATAAATTACTGATCAAACAGATTTCTTAATTCTCAGGATTCGAATTTAAGACTTCATCTGATTAAGGGGCGAGAATGCTGAATCACTCACACCAATCATATATGATTGCTATAATAATTAACTAACTTAAAGTTAATCTTATTAAAGTTTTCTTTTGTTTCCAGTTTTATGATTCAATAATAATTTTCACATTCTATAGTACAAGATAATAAGAATGTGGTTATTCACTTCCTTTCTTTATATTTTTTCCCATAAATCCTAAATCCCATAAATACCCTCGCATAGAAGTACTAAGCTCACTTGATGACCGTCAATATGTAGATACTATCAAGGGTATCCGAAAAATTTCACAAACAAATCAATCTAGGAAACCCTAGCTCGTTATAAACTCAAAACCCCCCGGTAGAAAACCCATTACTTGATCTTATCAGAGCAGATATAGGAGTCTCTGATGGGGTCAGCTCCTCCCTCTCTTCTTGTGCCTGAGCTGCCCTCCCATGCTTTATGGCCGCCGGTGGCTCTTCTACTAGTAGAGAGAGAGATCCTATTGCTACCCTATTGAGTTCCTTTTCTGTGATGACGACTGCCCGTGATCTGAGCCCTGAAGATCGGGCTGTGATGGTCCTTCGGGCTAATCCTCAACACCATAACTTTTTTTATTTCAGGTTATCTGTGTCTGTCTGCGTTGGGTTTTTTATTTGTCTTTCGTTGATATTTTTGTTTCACTTCAGTGTTAATGTTAAACGGATTGTCTTATACCAATATCTCTTGTTTTTCCCTTATTCTTAATTGATGAACGGAGTTGAAGTAATCTCTCCAATTGCAACCTTCTGGATCATTGTCTTCATATTTAAATGTTTGACGGATCTGATCCTGTTGAGTTGCTCAAGTTTTAAAAGCTGAAATTGAAGTTGGAGATTTAAGGCTTTTGACGGAAGTATTTGTTTTCTGAAGTATCTTTCTTTAAATGTTAGGAATCTAAGAATGTCTTTTGTTTGTGGAATAACTTGGTCACTATGTTAATTGTATTAGAATCCAGCTTGAATGAACAGACTCAACAGATCCCCTTCTTTAGTCGTATGGTTTTAGCTAGCTTGTTATGTAATATTACGTTTCGCAGAGCTAAGAACTGTAAGCATTAATTGACCAGTAACGAGGTTGCTAACAAAATAAAAGACCGTATGGTAATGGAAGGCAGATACGTGTTGTGCACCATTTATGACATTGTTAGTGTTATAATTATTGCTGCCCATGGTTAGAACCACTTCTTTTTTTAATAGAAATCAGGCTGTAATGTACCTACGAATCCCCAAATCAGAATTGATTATTTGTGATACCTTTTTTCTGGCGTGTTTATACTGTGTTTTTGTTTGTCTTATGCGTGTTATTTTGTCTTGGTTTTGGTAGTAATCTCAGAAAGAGTGCCTTTACCAATATTTGGTTGTTTATTCGTCGTTTCCAGTTGCGAATTGGAGCTGATGCTCACGATTGACTATCTTAATTATTCCCGTAGTATTAGATTAAAATTGTAACTTTCTGGTATATTAGATTTCCCTTCCCGTTTAGATGAATTAATGGGTTTGATTGTATCGTATATTCGTTAAAAGCTAAGCCAGAAACTGATTGATATAACGTTTGTGAGGAAATTAATTGATTTGTTAAGTACCTTGACTTATACTATATGATTCTGTGTTGTGACATGTTTGCGGATTAACTTGGTCGCTAGTTTAATGATCTGTAGATTTCATTTCAATTGCCAGTTTGTAGTGAACTGAGTTTTGGCTACAATTGATGTAATCATGAAGTGTACCATCATCTTGGAATTGGGAGCTGCTAGTCAATCACATTACTCAAATATTTGATGCAACCTTGCAGGAGTGGTGAAATGGAACTCAATCGTTTGCTTCTATCCAAAAATAAACCAGAGATCATTTGTGATCTTTGTAGTTTGGGATGTTAATAGAGTGGAACGCACCTTGTTCTGTTTTTCTTTTCTAGTGTAGTTCTTATAATTGTATTACTTCTTTTCATCCCTTTTGTCCATGCAATTGTAAGTCCCAGCTACCAAAAATACCTTGCTAATTTCTGAATAATCTATTCCCGATATTCTTTGGTAAGATTTTGTGCTTTTTATTTACTCCTTGTTCCCAAAAACTATTTGCTAATTTGTAACGGAACAGCTTCCGAACAGTTTATGATTGATCTCCGCAGGTGATTAATCATATGTCGTTCTCATTTTGAGGAACTAAAGCATTTATGCCCTCTTTTACTGGAGTTTACGACATGATGATGTATTGATGTCCCAAGTGGCACCGGTCATTTAAAGTGCAACGAGATGACCCTGAAAGATGGCTTGGTGTGATGTAAGCTTATTCCTTAGGCTTAGGAGTTACGAACTGTTGTTGTGATGTAAGTGCACACTTCTATGGCAGTCCAGAGAGATGCATGGTTATGTTTAAGTTGGATAGTCCACGATCGGCTGGTGCCGGAGGGTCATCCTTTATATATTTAATAATTGACATTTGACATCTAGCCAAGGTGATGAGCTTGTCCCAAAAGATAATACTGCGAATTGCTTTACCCACAAAACAGAACCTGTTAGCTGGCTTGATATAATCACAAAATTAATTCACAATATATAATGAAAAATCAAATCACATATGGAAATGGCATTTCTAGACTTCAATTTAGCCCAGACCCTTGGAAGGTTAACACATCAACCTCATTCTCCACTAACGGTCGGTACAATTCAATGTGACGACTGACGACAATTATAAAAATCCAGATATCTTCATATGTTGGTGACTTAAGGATCACCGTACTAGTCCAACTCCGAACTACCCCATTAAAACCTGAGATGGCTCTCACAAAATGTTATCCCTAATTCGCTCTCCATGCCTCGGAGTGCGAGGAAAAGAAAGAAGACAGTTAGGCCACTACCCCATTACTCTTTTGTTTAATTTTATGCTATCTTATTCTATTCTATAAATTTTAGCTATTTATTTATATAAGTTCGATGTGGATCTTGCATAAGTTGACTACTCACGCATTAGACAGTATACAGCTCCACTCACGCATTAGACAGAATACAAGTTCATAACATCCTGGAATTATCACTGAAACTATTAATTGGTAGATAGTTCTTCCTCAGCCTGCCCTGGCTGGACATGTCTATGAAAAGTTTTTAACTTGAAAACTGTCGACCTGCAAAGGTTTGGCCGAAGGCCCAGTTGGAAGGAGCCACGCCGTTGGAGACAACATAGCGGCCGTCGCTTGTTGTCACCTTAAAGGAGAGAGCTTGAGCATTAAGGTAGGAGTTGCTTTGCCAATTTTGTCCCCAATTGCGAGACATTGCTTGCCAACCAGTTCTAGACCCTTTGATAGAGACGGACACAACGTCACCAGCACCGCCAACGTTTGTCACAAGAACAAGGTTGAAATATGAATGACCGTTTATAGTGAACCTGATGCCTCCAGATTTCATACAAGCAACTCTGCAGGGAAAACATAGATTGTTTAAAATGGTTTGAGGTTTCTGTATCTAATAAGCAAATGACTTGGTGTAACCTTCTGTACTGAACAGGTACTATTCCTGCTTTGTAGTGAGCTATGTGTTGAAAACCTGGCTGAGAAAGGTCAAAGTGTTGCAGAGGAGGATTGCACCATCCTCCTGCAGCGTTTGGGAGGGCATAGTTTGGTGGGCAAAAGTTTGTTGCTGTGACAATGATTGATCCCGGGAGACACCACCTGTCATCATTTACACATTTGATCTCAAAACATGCTCCACATGTTTGTCCATTGTTGAATAGAACTGTGCTTAAGGCAACCGTGTTCATCCCATATCCTTGGCTGTAAAGATTCCCGTACCCACAAGCTCCTCCTAAAGCATACCACACTTTGGTTGAAACAAGAACTACACAAGAATGGACATGTTAACTAACATATCTTTATTGGATTCGGGCACTTACCCATTGTACCAGAAGCATCACCGCCTCCATAGAAGGTAGCATGGGCATTAGACCATCCATCTCCGTAGCTATTAATTGTCCTTGACATGGTTACTAAAGCTAATAGATATATTCCAAGGAATCCCATTTTGTTGAACTGGAAAACAAAGAAAGTCAAGTTCACAGGTTGGCTATTAAATATGGTTCGCAAGAGGGGGAAATGCTTCCAAGTAAAGAAATGAGGATTGGATATGTACTTACAGGGCCTAACTGGTTATAGAAACCAACTGGAACCAGAGATGTCAATGAGTAGCAGAAGATGAGGAGAGTGCTGGGATTGAAAACTTATATACAGATGTTGGAGGGATTATTTTAGGCTAACACGAGCAGCAAGCAAATCAAGAATGCATTAACGTTGTCTAGCAGTGTCTCAATGTACATGTCTAAGGATGGAAAAGCCATAATTGACCTTGGTTCTGTGTCTAACATCTAATGGAGTAAATTGCTTGATTGAGTAAAAGAAAAAAAGAAAAGTTGGAGAAGCCATGTTTTAGCAGATGACTCATTTTCGACTTTATCTCAACTGAAAATAGGATGCTATTCCATAAACCGAAATGTCTTATCTTTGACCTTCTTTTCTTGACAAGTTAACACATTTATGCAATGTCCTATCACCATCTTGGGATTTATTCATGTTTCTTAAACAAGATATGGCGTATTGAATCCTTCGGCTGTCTTCTTCAGATAAATCCCAAAGTACACACACACGTACGATGTTACACTAAAGAACGTACAACAGACGCTCAGGCATGCAGTTGATCAAGTTATTCCTGATATCGTTCAGCTTGCCTTTTTAACTTTAGCATAATCTTCATTCCATTTTATTCATGATGAACACTACTCAGATGCCGAAAAGATAGTACGTCGCATAAAAGCCAAAAATGATTCTTTTCAACAGCGTGAACAAACAAACATCAAGCTTTTAAAAATTTGGACATGTACGTTGAAAACATTTTGGTCACCAACTTCATTAACTTATAGATGGATCGCTTCCTTCCCAAACGAGATTACAATGAATTCTTCCTAAGAATAACGAAACAGTCTTGTGCCAAAGGAAGAGGCATTAGGTAAAGACATTAGCTTAAACAATTCTAAAAATAATCACAATCCATGAATCCACAAGGAGAGTTTAAAGAAACCCAACAAAAGATACCAGTCCTTAAGGAACAATCATTACACATCAAAGAAAGTTGAGCAATATAGATGAATATGAATTAGTTGGAACGTCCTAGCTACACCCCAAAAAGCACATGGGATCACATGGCCCTTCTTCCTAGTCCTAGCTGTAGACTAAGACCAAAAGAGAAGACATACGTGCCTCATTTGTTCATATATTATGCAGATGACTTTTGGGAAAGCCTCAACTCTTAAACCACATGGTATTAGAAAGCTACTTTACAAGAAGAATATGATAAGCACTGGTCCAAATCATGAAAATCCCACCGGACTTTTAATGTGGACTTGTGCCTACGGCCACTCAGAGTTGACGACGACAACGTTCAACCAACTTCGATGGGGGACACAACTCGTGGATACACCAAGAACAACGGAACGACATAACTACTGGCACGAGCTGAAATAGATGTGCAGTGACCTAAAAAGGAATTTTGGTACACTCACTTGAAATGATTGCCAAGTCCAGGCTGACAACAGCTGGATAATTTATTTATCACTTGAAAGTTGAAACATCCATATACAATGACTGCTTTTTGTTCCCCTTACGAATCAGACCAACATTACTAATGCGCATTGGCTCCTGCCATTGTCAGGCGCTAATCCTGGCACGAGTAGCTAGGCGCTGGATGTTCTCTCAACTTATCCATAATCATATAGCAATTTGCAAATTTTCTTTCCCATTTGTTACATACGGCTGACTCAGGAACAATCAAATCAACTCTATTCGTTGTCGCAAAAAGGTTAAATCTCTAACCTAAAGGGCCCTTATATTCCGGCTCGATGAAGCAATTGAAATGATGTAAATCAGGTATTTAGCGGTCCGTTAAAGGGAAGGTAAACAATCCACAGACCTACAAGGAACCCATCCTCAAAGCCCACAAGGAGCTCAACAATATTGCTCCCACACTGCAGGCCGTGAAATTCAAACCTTGCACCTTGTCGCAAATCTGCCCCTCCGGAACCAACTAAGCTACGCCCTGCGGGCAAATCAACTCTATTCCTACGTTTACCACTATGGGCTACGACTATCCTGCCTGCAACTCATTAGACCAGCCCCCCAAAGTCTCTCAATAGTGCGGAGAGCTAATGAGCACCATACCTTCCAATAGCACTCAACGGCAACGTAGAGCAACGTATAGAGTGTATTTTTAACTACTATCAACACTAATACGACAAATCCTGTGTTAAAAGAGGCTGGAACTCTTATATTTAACAAGGAGCATTTGTGGGTTCTGAACATTGTCCCGAAAGAAATGAACCCGAACATCTTTTAAAGTCCATCAATAATGAAATCTTCAAAAGTATGTTGCAAATTGAATTACATACAGGAGATTGCTACAGAAACATCTGGTGTCGAACACCTTCCCAACTAGAAGATAATCCTCTGAAACGCCTTTGTACCAAAAATATCTTTACGAGTCTTCCCCTTAAATGTGAAATGCCTTTTCAGACGATTTGTTAAAGACGAACTACTGTTACTTGTCTGTGAGATCATGAGATGCCAGTTATTTCTTGACCCATCCTTCACGTTTGTTGGGACTTCATTGCCATTGTGAGTTCCACGGGAATCAGATGTAACAAACTGCCTGTTTCTCCGAATGGATCTCACGGCCATCTGCAAGGGCTCTGAAACTGAAGGGTATTCTTCAATTTCTCCAATACTATTCAAGCAAGAAGGGCAAGGAGGGTCATGAATCTGAGTCTTTGGAGTTGCTTGTTCCAAGCATTCAGCATGGAACACGTGGCTGCATGCTAATACCCCGGCAGTAGGCATGTCACCACCTCTCATGATACGATGGGAGCTCCAGGGTGATTTCTGCCACAATAGTTTTCTACAAACTCCACACTTTGGATCTGCCACAGAAGCACTGGGTGATCTTCGGTTCTCCATGCCCACTTCCCCAGCTAAGTCAAACCTTTCTCCATCGAGGCCCATGTCATAACTGCTGCTGGCACTGCTCCACCTAAAACCATCTTTTCTAGAGCTTGCACCAGGTTCTGGTGAAGTCTCCAACTTTTGTAGTTCAGTGAGGGTGCTATGGACCTTGAAGTCACCGCTAGAACTATTGCCAGGCCAAAAAGAAGGTGATGTCCTATCACCAACAGGGGTCAATCTATCAAAATTACTAGTATCACCAAAGGTTTCACATTCTGAAACAGGATTCTGGAATACTAAAGGGTAAACAGATTTTGACATCAAAGAGTGCCGGGCAGCCAAGTTGCGACTGGAGAAGATTAAGGGTCGCTTGCTAACTGATTCCACATGACCAAACTCAGAAAGTGAGGATGGAGACTTAAAACTTGGAGATCCAAGAGACGGTCTAACAGTAAATTCGTTCTGACAGAGAGAAACACCAAAAATTAACAAACAAAAACATGGTGCACTCTATTAACCAAACAATATTTGGGATATAAATCACCTCAGCAGAGGAATGAAACCAACCACCTTGACATTGTGATCCTGATGAATAGAATTGCCCTGTGAATAAATGATAAAAGATGGTATATTCATTGAAATATTCAACACAGTAGAAACATAAATAAATATTTAACACAATGAAAACCCGTAGATATTCAACTAATGATAAGCAGAGATGGCACACTCATTGAAATAAACAATAATATTTCAGAATGCAGTGGTCACATGTGTCCGAGACAGACATTACATCAAAGAGTTTTAATCAAATTTCTAGCACCGTGTAATTCTAAACTATACCTAGTGGCACACAACATGTACACAAATTTTCCATATAGCGATTGTAGCACCTAATGTTATATGCAGCATACGGCCAGATGCTCGCTAATTATTATGTCAATAAGTTTGCTCCAGTATCTTATCAACCTTTTTCATTCTCAAAAATACTTCAGAATATCAATATTAGCAGAGCCATGTATGGCATGTTCTTACCTATTGGATGGCCTAGCTTTCTTTCTACGCTCATCTTGTTAGCTGAACTAGCAAATTTTTCTGAATAATGAAGGATGAAGAAGCTCAAATACAGTAGTTAGCAATGTGGATGATAGCCCTACATATTGGTTATCTACCAAGTATGTCTAATAGTGCCAAAACAGTACTTAAGAAAATGATGACAATAAGAGAAAGCAAAGACAAAAGATACCACAACGGATTAGAGGGTTAACTAAACAAAATTAGATGTCATTATTCAGTAACTAGCCCAACAGATAAAACTTCCTGTATCCAACAAACTAAGATGTTGTCATCTAAGATAGTTTGGTGAACATAACAGGAAACATTAAAGAACAAAAAAGAAGTAACAACAGAATGGGAAAAATGAATACACTGGGTCTGGGTCTAATTCTATTGTAAAGTGCCCTTGAATAAAATATATGACGAAGATTCTACTCAAATTTGAATAACTAGCAAAGAATTGGAGATCTAGAAACCTTCATGTTTATAGAAATGTGTTAAGACAATAAAATTAGAGTCAAAAGTCAAAATTCTATTCAAAATCACAAATAGATCAAACAGCTCACTATAATAACTAGGAGAATAGAAAGATATAATAATGTAAACTTAATGTACACAAGAATAGTTAACAGAAGCATTAGACTGCAAGCAAGGCATCTACGTGAGAATAAGATTAGCCAAAAAGATACTCCAAAACTAATATAAGCTCGACATTCAATAATTCCAAAACAATGAAACTAAAGGTTACCTCTCACTCTAGAAGCAGACGGTTCACCTAGATCATACATTGGCAAAGGTGAAGTCTGGCATTGTTCCTGTATATTAGCAGTTGGGCTATCAGAATAAGAAAGTGTAACATCAGACACAGAATGGTGATGGTTGGTAAACCGCCCACTGCCTAAGCAACTTCCGCTTCCTCTACTATTAGAGGTCAATGAAGCAAATCCATTAGATCCACATGGTAAGCCATCTGACTGTAACCTACAATCCCACATTCTCAAGGGAGGAGGAGAGAAGCTGGAATTTGTTTGCCAATGTGGCTCACAATTACTGGTAGAGTCCCCACCAACAGCAGGTGATTTTGCTCCATGTGGCCGGGTGGCCACACAACAAAGTGCACCCGTGTTCGCTATGTTTTATTAGGCAACAATAAGGTTTGTACACCTGTATCGTGAGATATAGCTACAGAAGGAATAAGCTCCACAACTGACGTGATAGGTACAAACTTTAGGCTCCAATGTTACCAGAAGTTTTAAATAGGTACAAATTGTGAGCTCTAGTGTTACCAGAAGTCTTAAATACTTCCACCAATTATCAACGTGGAAGAAGAGGCCCTAAAACACTTAAGGCTGGCACCAACGGCTTGAACTTTTATCAGAAGCACATGAAACATCTATTCTGCATAATGCCCTCCAAAAGATCTTGCTCAAAACCTTAATAAAAACCAGATCGGTTGGCAACCATAAACCGTCTTGCAGTTTGTAATCACCTGAAACTTGCCATTTCCCACTGCATTTACCCAACTTCATCAAATTAGCAATTCACTGCAAACAGGTTATCAAGAGCATAACAATTCTGTACATATGACTCACCATAACATCAAAAAGAGACAAATAGAACAGGGACATAACTAACAGTAATTTGTCAAACCAAGCATCAAATGTAATATGGCCAGTAAACACTTGATCCCAGAAGACAGATATTTTCTAAATGCAACAAAGAAGGATGAAGTAAATCATTGTAAGAGATGGGAAGGCATATAACCTGATATCAACCTTATGAAATTTAAAAGGAAGCGGATGAATTGCATGAGATTTTCAGCAACTGACCAATTGAAAACTTGAGCACACATCCATGCTTTACTCAAGTCCTCAAAAGCACTCAGAGCACACATGCTTCTATTTGCTCTTCTACATAAAAAGTTTCCTCAACAACGACTCCACATATGTTCAACATATTTTATGTCCAATCATATAAAATATTCTTACTACCAACTCAGTGAAACAAAAGTTGCAGGCTATTTAAAAAACTACTCGTGCTCCAAAGGTTACAGACTCTTTCCAATAGATGAATTAAATAAAAGCAAGCAACAGGTTAAAAAATCATTCAAATGTACTAAGAAAAATAAAAAGAACAGATAGACTATCATTCAATACAAGAAAAAAAGTAGGTATTTCATAAAATAAAGAGAGCGGCATACAGAAAAGCAAGATTATGTTAAAACACTCGACATATAAGTAGATTGTACTATTCGCCAATTGGACACAACATTCGTGAAATTTTAACATATCATTACAAGGTTCCAAAATCATTTCTTCCCATTACGAACAACCAAACCAAGGATGAAAATGCCTCATCCTAAACTAAAAAAGAAACCCAAATCTTCTTTTTTTTAAAAAAATCTTCCATCGTCCATGAATATATCGAAAAGTGAAAACTGATCATCAGTGTCGCCCTTTCAAAGACAAAAAATTCTCTTTATGAATTAACTGTCGCCGTCTTAACCCTAAGAAAACCGCAGAAATCGAAAAACAAACCTCGACCAAGGCAAAAGTTAAGCATCATCAACAATAAATAAAGAACATTCACCAAAATAACACATAACAAGTATATACATACTAAATAAGAACCAAGGCCACAATTTTTCCCACAAATCAGACATGGAAGAAGCAGAAAAGTAAATACCTCTAACTGGCCAAAATAGGTTTTTAATGCAATGATCAATAAAGGATTCCAGAGACAAATAAGACAAAGAGAAACAGCAATATCCGTAAGAGATTTGTGATGGTGGAGATGGCAATAAAAAGTGTATAGCGATTCACTTTATGTAGGGAATATCAGACAAAAGTAGTAATGGAAAAAGAAAGCTAAAGGTGGGAGGTTGAAAGTGATGGGCATAAAACATGAGAATGTTTAAGACGGTAGAGTACCGTTACATGGTAGTGACACTGACTCACTGAGAGTACTTTCTCTTCATATTTTGTCTTTGATTTTTTGTTTTAATTTTTAATTTTGGCTAAAAATTTTCTTTATTTGAGTTTTTAGTTTCATGTTTTTTCAGTTTTTAAAAATTATAAAAGTGTAATTCTTTTTTTTTTCATAATCTGATTTATTATTATTTAAATATATATTATTTAATTATTAATAAAATATCAATAATTTAATTCAACAGTATATATTTAATAAATTAAAATTAATTATCAATAAAATTGAGAATAATTTAATTTTATATAATTCTTATATTTAAATTATATGTAATTAAATTATAATAATTATTAATAAATATAATTAAATTTAAAATATATAAAATTTCAAACTAAATTTGATTTAATAATTAAACTATATTTCAAATAAATATTAATTTATAAATTAAATCTTAATTTTTGAATTATTTATTTTTATTAAAATAACATAATTTTATTAATGATTTGTTAATAAATATTATATAAGAGATTAAATAAATTTATTTAATTAAAAATAATTTATCTATACGTTTTATCTAATTATTATTAGTGGAATAACTATATTAACATTAACAACTAAACAGGTTTTTGTTTTTATTTGAAAGAAAAACAGAAACAAAAAATAAAAAATAAAATTGAAAATTACAATAGAAAAATAAAAATAGAACTAAACGACATCTTAATACTTGAAATTGTTGGTTTTAGACTCGTCTCACGTATTGATTTGTACCTTACAATATGTAGTGCTTAATCATATAACCAACCAAACTGCTAGTCCAATATATACAATATAAAATGACAATATGAGAAAATAAAATAATAGCAGCGTCTAATTTCTAAATTTGTAATACATTAGTTAAAAGTGAGATCAAGCAAAAACTAGTTGAAGAAAGCTAATTGTTCTTTTCTCTTTCTTCTTGAAAACTTTATCAATCATATTTAGTCGTTAAAAAGTGTGGTAAGATTCGTCCACTTAAAAAAGTAACTTAATTTTGCATATGGTATTGTACCAACTAGTCTGCATTGTACTGGTTACCAAATGTTGGAGACTCCAATATGAGAATTCCACTAACTAGATCTTTTAGGACAATTATAATAATCTTACAACCAGTTCAACAAAAAATACAACGTCCTTTTTAGCCTCTTACACAGCTTATATTAAACTAAACTAGTCTCAAATTTTTAGCTTTATGTTAGACTAATAATCAACCATTCTCAAGCAAATTCTTGATCTTCCTATACCCAGCCATAAAATGCCTATTCAATTTTCTTGTTCCTCTTAATAACCTTCATATTGTTGCTGCCAGCTTCATTATTGCTTAAGCCAAGCTATATTCCACGACTCGTTAATAGTATAAATTATCTCTAGTGTCACATTCATCATTTATAGCATCTCAAATGGTGTCTGTTGGACCAATGATGGTTGACAAATTAAATCTCACTTATGTTTTGATAATAATAAAGTGTATAGAATTGGTTAAGAAATTGTTTCAGGTA
>JANJEY010000006.1:29736959-29751767 GCA_024703695.1 Erythroxylum cataractarum
TAACCACCAAGTATTTTTAGGCACATCAATAAGATTTGATTCAAAACATACTGAGACATAGTATGTACCTTTCTTTTTGAACCAAGCCTTTCTTTTCGGACAATCTTTTTGAAAGTGACCAGGCTTTTCACAGAAGTGACATCTCTTATCTTTCTTGATTCGACCCTCATTAACTTTGTTGAGAGCTTTGTTCTTATTTTTGCCTTTCTATCGTGGTTTATTCTTGCTGCTACTAGCACCTTGATGAAACATAAGATGAATGGAGTGATCCTTTATTTTCTTAAATCTCCCTTCCTCTTGAACTAACATAGCTTTTATTTCTTGAAGGTTCCATCTTTCTTTAATAGTGTTATAATTCACTTGGAACTGGCCAAACTCTAGAGGAAGTGAGTTGATTACAAACTGTACCAGAAAGGACTCACTCACATCCATACCCATGGATTTCAACTTTGCAGCTAGGTTTGATATATGATTTATATGATCATAAATGAGCTGTGACCATTCAAATTTCTTAGTCGTTAGCTCACTCATTAAAGTCTCTACTATGGATTTGTCAGCTATATCAGATTGAGAGTATTCTTTAAGCTTCAACATGAACTCCTTTGCATTGTCCGTTTTTTGCATTGATGGCTTGACATTGTCTCCGATCGTCATTCACATTAAATTTAAGCTCAGCCTATTAGACTATTCCCAAGCCTCATAATAAGACTTGTCAATTTCAGAACTAGTCTCAGTTATGACTGCGGGCCTTACGTCTGAAACTATGGCCAATTCCAAATCCATTACACCTAATTGGAACTGGATTTGTTCGGACTAATCCTCATAGTTCAGACCATTGAACTTGATCAAACCATTGCCTAAGGCAAACAAACTTGTAGATGCTGCACATATAATATATAGTCCACCTTAATGCTTTGAGTAAACCTAAATGGATTCAAACTAACGAATAAACATTAATTATGTATTTAAATTCTCCTTTGGGTGAAATTTAAATACATAGAAGTAACCTTTTATGATGCATATATAATATTATAATTGACAATCAAGCATATTCTAGTTAACATGTATGTTATCTTTGGATGTACAATCATATTAACCAAATATATTGACAAAGTCCCTTTAATATCATTAATTATACACAATGATCTACCTTTGGGTGACCTCCTAGCGTTATAATTAATAATCTCAACTGTTCAATTCAACCTTTATGTCATTTTAACATCATATCATATTGAACAATTGAGATAAATCACAATTAAATGATTAAAATTTTCAAGCTAGGCCACTTTGGTGACTAACAAGCTTTCTATCCAATAAATATTTAATTAGAAAATTATCATACATGACAAAATTTAATTTAACTAGTTTGGTCAATTTGGTGACAAACAAACTATTATAAATGTCCATAATGTTATGTATTACATTTAACATATACTACAAAAATTTAATTCTAACTATTACATAATATAAAATTTTGATATTCAAAGTACCAAAAACAAATATAATATGGCACTCATTTTCAAAATTATATTATGCATAAATCAATTATGAATTAAATAATCCCTTATAATTGGGTCATAAATATTTATTAACCTAATATAACCTTTGGGGGGCTAAAATCAACAAAAAATAAGCCCAGAAAATGATTTCTAGGCCTGGAAGCCCATGCTGGCGTGTGCTTTGCACCCGTCAGCGTCTGGCAAGGAAGACAACGTCTCTGTTGGTGCGTGCTCTTTGCCAAGGAAGACAGCGTCTCTGCTATTGCACGCGCCAGACGTACTCCTTCTTCTTCCAAACACTTTCCGCTTCTGGTTTGTTTCTTTTTTTTTATTTCGTTTCTTTTTATGGGTTTCTTTCATGTTACAATACATCTCAACATGTGTTCTTTCATGGTTGTCTTCATACCACAAACACAGAGGATGGTTTCTCTTCAAATGAAAACTATCCCAAGCCTTTACTAAGAGCATTCATGGAGGATGTATTTTGGGTTCTCTCTCATATATTATTCTGAGTCTAGACCATAACAGAAATTCTAATAACAGACTTTCATTTCATTTTCGTTTCTTGTAGAACAAATATAGAACCCATACACAATACATATCATCACCGGAAAATCACTTATCATATCTTTCATACCAACACTGAAGGTATATGCCATTAAACAACACCGAAGTTTCATATTACAGTGATAAAGCATTCCCTATGAAAATCCATTAATATCCATAAATAACAAAAAGAAAACTTACGTTCTTATTCATGGCAGTGCAACCTTTCGTGGAGGAATTCATATAACATAAACAAACACAATCATAGCAATTCACGGTATTTTATACTGTAGATAACAAATCATAAATGACCATGCTCTGATACCAGTTGTAAATCATTTATCGAATCGGATTATTGTTTGCATACCCGTATCCATGAATGCTTGTCGTAATGTTGATTTGCTTATACGTATTTATTTCCTTTCGTCTTCTTCCATTAAAGAATTCTTCAATGATTCAGAATGATTATGATTCTATAAGCTTTTTCAACTTATATAGCCTCACCAACGGACATGTTCTTTGGTAATTGGAAAAGAGAGGAAAAGAGTCTTTGACTCATTTGAGATCTATTTGATAATATCCAATAACCATTATCTTGGGTGCTTTTATTGGACTCAAATATATAAGTGACATGGGACATAAAATAGTCTAACACATATGTGAAAACTTTATGTTAAATATTGCAATGTGAATTTAGTGATTGTTTATTGGTTATACCAAACTCAAAAGTTGTGAGTATTGAAATCCAACCGTGATCGAATCATAGATGCAGTGGAAAAACAAACAATTCTTACAAATTCCAACTGAACATCGACAATTAAATAAATTTGAATAAAACAAAAAATGAATTAGAAATTGTACCTTGTTCATCTTCTTGTTGAAAAACCTTTGAAACCTTTTCAATTAATCAATCACGAATTGTTCAATTGTTCAGCCTCTGATGATATCCACAAAGTAATTCTTAAGACTAATTTAAGAGGAAGAAGACAAAGTGATAGCTTTTAAATGTTCTTCCTTTATTTAAATAGAAAAATCATTAGGGTCTTTAATTAAAATTAAATTAAATTTATTATGATTAGAATTAAATTTTAATACTAATTAATTTAATTTTAATAAAATCAAATATCTCATATTTGATCTCAAAGTTTCTCAAGCTTTATAATTAAAAATTGATTTAGAGAGTATAATTATTGATTTAGAATTTTTGGTAGAATTTGAAATATTTTCTGAAATTATGAGTATTTTTCGACTAGAAAAATGTCAAATATCAAGACAATTGATAAGTGGTATTAGGAATAAGAGTCAAATGACTGAGGAAATTTTTATAAATGACATAAGAATTTAATGACATATGTCATTAAAAATTAGAAAACAATGTAAAAATTGAGGATAAACAAACTAGTTATTAAAGGGAATCATAAGGTAGACCAAAGATCCGAATGATTTAGGTCACTACGAACACAGATAAGTTGCCCTTGGGTTCTTAATTGTTCAATTTTAGACAAACAGTTGGCGCCGGCGCCGGGGTATGTATATGAAGTAGGCTATACGGGCCTAAAATGAACATATAGTATTTAGAGATTATGGATGGAGGTTACAGATACCTTACGTTGAAAACTCCAGTTGGGTGTTGTCAGTGTTGAGAAAATAAAACGGTCACCATGAAAAATGTCATTTTCTATCAGTTTCCAGCTGTCGCACGCACCTATTGATTGCTTTAATTTCATCAACTTAAGCTAGGCTTTATTTTTCAATAACTTGGAGATGGAAGTTGATCACCCCAAGCGACTGAGAGGAAAGAAAAATGATGATGTTATACATATTTTAAGGAGGATGCGTCTGCGATTCTTCTTCTCGAATCAATCAACTTTTGACACATAATACTAAACCTAAAGCAAGGACAAAAATGAAAAACGGAATTAATAAAATTTTCACGTTCAAGCATTAGAAAAATTGCTCAAATTGAGACTATGTATCATTAGTGGTTTGGGATTTAAACAGTGGTTCTAATACTGGGCTATATGACTGGGCGGCCATTTGTTTTATAAATTTCGTCTCAGTCTCACCTATCGTGTAAGTTTTGAAGTTGAATGAATGAAAGGAAAACTCAAAGCCTGGATCCAATATTCGCATGTTAACATATGCAAACATGTCAGGAACATAGTCACTTTTCTTTGGTAGAATAAGGTGCTGGTTTTCTGGGCACTTTCTCACAAGTTTCCCGTTTGCATGCAATAATGAACACGATTCGATAATGTTAATTTTGTTTCGTTAAGACAATGGTAAACTCAAATAAGAGTTGTTAAGAGACTCTTCTGATTTAAGTGAGGCCGCGAGTTTGAACTATCTCATGTATATAGCTGTTTAAAGTTTGATGTTCATTTTGTTTAAAGTTTGAGATCAGAGTTTTATTTCCCACAAAAAACTTATTTGACTCGAGCAGGGATTAGTTTAAATATGGATAATTTAAAATATCTTCTTATAATTGTGACCCTATTAAAATACTTCGTGTGTAACCAAAAAAAGAAAAAGACAATGGTAAAGTCAGATCAGGTGAAAACTAATCATGAACATTCAAATTCTAGAGAAGGGCCTATTGGGGAATTTATAATAATTTTGAGTCTATGTACTTAATGCAGTATTATTTAAGGGGGATTATTCTTCAAAAATAAAATTATTATTTAAGGGGAATTGATCTTATATTACCTATGCAATACTTAACCTGCATGACAACTTTCTTGTCAAGCATGCCGATTGAGAAAGTAAAAGTCAGCGTCGTGCACTTTCAGATCATTTGCTAGGAATAGGATGACTGCTTCATAATTATATTTTATAACGACAATATTGAACAAAATTGTTTTATCCTTGATTAGTGTTTGAAAGCGCACCATTATTAGGAAAGTGTTCATCCTCATTCGAATGAATTATCCAAAACCCACCCTACAGTTCAACAGTCTCCATTCAAATAATTTCCTTGGAGAAATGCTCGCTAGGACCAGAAATTAAACTTACTTCTGGACTTTAATCTTTTTAATCTAATGATTTCTTGAGATAATATGCAATCTTAATAGTTGAAATGTTTTATCGTTTATTTTGAAAATTTACGGTTTTATTAATTGCATTTTGCGTTGGTAAAATAAAAAGCTTATGATTTGACATACCATGCTTTTCCTGCTCTTTCAATTCAATGGTGGTTGTTTTTTTAAGAAAAGATTCCCTGTCTAATATTACTCTGTTTTATTTTATATCATAGAATCTCAATCATTTATTTTGTGAGACTTATGCGAGACCTATATAAATAAATGACTGAGATTCATTGGACATAATAAGACACTATAATATTAAACAGAAGATTTAGATTAGGTTTTTGGGACGTGTAACTTCTGCTGTACGTATATGTGTATATGTGTTTTTATGTGATGTACGATGCACCTTTTATCTGTATATTTATAGGCGGCTAATAATATAAATGTGTATATAAAATTTAATAAAATAATAATATTTTATATAAATATATAGATAAGATTTAATAAAATATTATAATAATGTGTTTTTATGTTCACATACATATGTGAATAAAATATAATATAAATTTTATAATTAGGAGATCCAAAACTTTCTTTAAAGTATTTTTACGCTAGTTGTGTGATATTAATGACAATTGAGTGGAAAATTTAATTAGTGCTATTCATTTGGTCATAATAATAATACCTTAAGGTCCTGTTTGGTTGGCGAAAAAATAAAGTAAATTAGGAATATAATTTATTGAAAAATAAATTTATGGAAATTAAAGATATTCACATTTTTGGATACTTATAAGAATTCTAATAAAAAAATTGGGTGGATTTTTATTATAGTGTTTGATATGTAACAATATTTTATAAAATATAACTTAATTTTGACACGTGTTTTTAATTATATATCTATAAATAGAATAAAATTGAAATCGTTAAATAAGGAAAAATATAAACCTGAAGATTAACAATTGAAACTTCTGAAAAAAATATTCAAAATTCAAATACCGGCCGATACCGAAAATTTAAAAAAATACAATTTTTTTTTTGCAAAATTTTCAAAAATTTTGAAAATTTCCCTTCCTTTTTCTTATCTCTCTTTCCCCCTTTTTTCAATATTTTTTTAATTAATTATTTTATTTATTTCAACTTTTATAATTATTGTGAATTTTTAATTTTCATTTTTTAAAATAATAATAAATATTTTTATTACTAATAATAATTATAAATTAAATAAAACTTACAAAAATACTTTTATTTAAACTTATTTTAATATTTTATATAATAAAGTATTAATAAAATATTTTATTTTTAAAAATAAATAATTTAAAATATATTATTTCTAAACTAATATTTATTTTATATATTTTAATTATTAAATCAAAATTTATTTAAAATTTACATATTTTAAAATCGTTGAGAGAAGGAATGATTAAATTATCTAATATGTTTTTTATATTAAATTCTTGAAGAAAGTAATCTAAATACTAAGGAGGGTGTTGAGATTTAGATTTAAAGGAAAATGCCGCTAGTTTTCTTAAATTATGAAAATTTTTACTTTTCTAACTACTAAAAAAAACGAATTAAATGTAATAATTTAAATTTTTTTAAAAAAATTACATTTTCTGACAACAATTCGTATCAACCAAATAGGCCGAAGTGTTATGTATATTGGACAATGGTGAACAGACTTTTTAGTTTAAGGGTAAGCTTCAAGTGCTGTTTAGTGCTGCTCATAATAATGAATAATAAGGCACCGACAATTAATAGTTACAACTTACAATAGAGCTTAGCTTCAGCTAGGCAACTGGTACTAATGAAGGTTTTGTAATACAACTCTTGAATATCGTGAATAATCTCTCTGTTAACTATAAAATAAATATGTTAAAAAAAAGAGATAAAGATACTTTGGTGGAGTTAACGTCTTGATAGTTGATACCTCAACAGCTTTGGTATTATTTTTTTATTTCGAGTTATTTATACTGAATTTTTTTTTTATATAATTTCTTCTTACTAATTTTTTTAATTTACTTTATTAGGTGTATAGTTTCTTAAAATTGAAACTTTAAGAGCATATTTTCACATTGACAATGATAAAGGACAAAAGTATTATTGGGACTCGCAATATGTGTAATGTGAACTATACTACGATTAAGAATAATTTCAAAACTATAAATAATATGAATATAATTACAAAAAAATTGAACACAGTTACAATTAATTACAAAAATAATTTAGATTATAATTGCATTATTGATACTATAATTGCTGCAATTAAAAACTCTAGTTACTTCTAATGATCACACTCTAGGCTTACGTTTGTTTGTTAGTTGGTATGTCAAAAAGTATAAACAATATAGGTGCTAAGATGTTCCTATTTAAGCCTGCACTAACAAATTCAAATTAATAATGCTAAAAACTATGGAACGGAAGTGGAAGCAGAGATTAATAATGCTAAAAAAGAAGCCAAATTACTCCGCCCTCTCTCTAGATTTCCCCTCTACCCCCAGTCTTCTATTTTTGAAATTGATATCCCACGTCTCTTCCTCCACACACTATTCATCCCTTTCTCTCGACTTCTTCAGTGGGTGTAAGCCTTCCTATGTTAGGACCTCGCTTGTGGAACCTAATTTTGGATCATAAAACATGAACATAATTTAATGGAATTCTTTTAGCCATTATCAAATTGTTCCGAAAATCATAAAACATGAGCGTGCAAATTATCTTGAAAGATTATTTCCAAAGAACTCTTTTTGACCATCATCTCACATGAGTGGTGTGCTCACACTAATCAAACACTAAAATTATAATTGACTTCTTCAAAATAATTATAGCTCCAAATCTCTAATTAAAATTGAAGCAAGAATTATCTCAATCGGAGTTCTATAAGATAAGATATACTTAAGAAACCAAAGTATGTTCATACCCGAATCGTGTTCTCTCAACTGATCCCTCACTATCTTTTCATCAATCTTTTTCATACTAAATCCAAAAGCCATCGATTTTTATAAAGAGGGAGGATAGTGTCTTAGGAATCTATCGCTTCAAGAATCACTTCATTCGGAAGTCGGATGACGAAGTTATGATAAAAAAAATCCAACATGTGTATGTCCTTGATTATCTTGTACCTGTCTTGACGCATATTTTTTTTTGATTCGAGGAAACTTCGTAGGTGGGCCAAGCGGGCACACCTCTCTGAGGGCCCAACTGACGTACCACCTAACAGGCGGGCCAAGTGGGTGCACCTCATCATTAAGGGTCCAACTAGTTCTTCATCTACAGGTAAAACCCTGGCTGCCCCAGGCTCTTACAAGAGGGGCTAGCATGGAATTGAACCTGAGACCTAACCAAACTCAAGCCCCGCTCTCAACCATCAAGCCACACCCCTTGATTATCTTGTACATGTCTTGACGCAATTGCTATAACTTTTGTTACATATATGTTGTCAAAATATGTGTATGATATTAAATTATCTTTAATATATATATTTATAATTTAAAATATGTATTTAAAATAATGTCATTACAATTACATTTCATATCTATGTACTAAGAAAAGTTAATTTGATTTTAAACTTAATAAAATATTAATATTGTCTTATAACAATTACATACAAAAGTAAAAATAATCATTTATAAAAATAAAAGTTACTTTAAATAATATCTTCACATATTCAAAAAATTATCATAATTATTCTATTATATAAGAAATATATTGCTTCTTTCTAAATAAGTCTTTTAAGATTAAAAATACAAGATTTTTAAAATTTTTACGTATTTTTTAAAGTATACACTGTGTAATTGTTATACATCTAAACTTTTTTTTAGTAATTCTTAAATTATTTTCTTTTTTTAACTTTATATTTATTTTGTGAGAGAAAATTTGATTTAAAAAAGTTTGAATCGAGATAGTTATAAGTTATCCGATATCCATATTATTTAATATAAGTAAAAAGGTAAGAGAATTTTTAATTCAAATTATGTTAGTTTAGTTTAAATTTAAAAATAGATTTAAATATAAATATGTGAATAAATAATATTTTAATATCTTATAATAATATTAAGAATTACTTTCAAAATAATTATCATTTAATTTTAAACGTGAGTATATTCCTATGTTCTAACTTTCTCTACAAAGTATACTTATTTAACATAAAATCAATTCAGTTTTCATAATCATTGATATTAAAAATGTTATGAAACATTATAAAATTGATTTTCTTTTTTTACAAAAAACATTATAGTTACTAATTCGATATACATTCTTTATAATAATTGATAGCGGTGATTGTAATATAAAATATAAATACAGTCATAAATTTTAATAAAAATAATAAAATAGTATTTATAGGTCATAATTAATTATTTAAATAAAATTTGCGAAGAAACGGTGCACACGATAATTCTAGTAAGATTAGGGGGGAAGAAGCAAGAAGCCAAAGCATGATAGAACCGAGAACGCTTGCCGTTGTTTCCAGTGTAAACAACGTGCATTCCACAAATTAAATGACTGGATGTGAAGTCTCCGTTCAACAGTACTTTTTCCTTGTTTTCATGCAGCAAGTAAGACCTTTCCCTTACAGTTGTTAGAATATCACTTTCTCTTACATTTATAACGCGTAAAGTGTAATATTTGTCGCAAACATAAATTACTTGCAAAAGAAAAACTAGCCATTCATTCAATATTTCGCTTCCACTACCAGCCGTACAGCTAGCTAGAACCAACAAATTGGTGATCAAGTAAACCAAAAATGGTCGGTTGACTTCCCTGCAAGTCTCTTCTCTCTCAAAACCTTCTCTGGAATATGAATCATGTTGGAATGGTTACATTACATACAAGGCCTGCAGGGCTACTCTAACTACATGCAGTCACCTTTCGTGATCTCTTACAATAGCCGATTCACTTACCTTTAACTCTTTCCTTCATTTCCCATATCTCTAATATAAATCCATGGAGGATAGGATAATAATGTAATGAACTTAACCCTTTTTTAAGTGCTTCTAATGCTGTTTTTGATAGAAACCGTATCTGGGTACGGTTTTATGCATTTATAGTTTGAATTGGAGGTATCAAAACTGTAATTTTAACAACTCAGCTTTCTGTCAAGAAAATCAAAAAACCAATCTTTTGCGTTCCATTGAAGATTAATCCCTTTTAGAAGAAACCTTATGACTATTGATTGACATGATCGAATTCAGGTGTCGTGGGAGGCATAGGATGCACACGTGTTCAGGAATGATACATAGTTCATTGGATTGCTTTTCAGGGTCTCTAGAAAGAGGGGTTGTTGATTTTGTTGTATTTTCAGTTTGAGAAGAAATTGTATTCTGATGTCATCAATGATGTTTCCCTTATTCCATTTGATCATATAACTACTGTCTGTGACAAATAAGAATATTTGGGTGAGGTGCACTTGGAGTTCTCATAGTTATATATTTGTTTCTTTTAATAAATTTCAACTTGAAAAAACAGTTGAATTGGAATTCAAGGAATGTTGGAGGTGTAATCAAATACTTTGCATTAAACGTTCGATCACACGCACTGCTCTAAATTCCAGAATGAATAAACCATCAGTAAAATGAACTAATTGAAAAGGTATGAAGAAGAACTTAAATTGAGCCAAGAATCAATACAAGTGTACTAATGTGAAAAAGTTACATATGAGAGCTTTTACACCCATGGTATCTTTCACACAGTGTCGTCTATGAATCAAAATGAAACCTGTTTCATTTTTTCATACGATGGAACTGATATGTACAAAGTATGTCTGAAACCGGGAACATGTCAAACTAAACAAATTTCCAGGTAAGTCTTATAATTTACTTGAAAGAAAAAAAGAGAGACAACTTTTAAGACTGATGAAAATCGTCTTTCCTAATTAAGAAGTTGGAGAATAGATTCTATCTTCAGTAATCCCACAAGCATTCCAAATCTGCAATAGGACCAACTGGTGGAGTTTCAAGATCTTCGTATCCCTTTTTATTGCTTCCCCTGTCGTGCTTCGATAACACCGATGATATTTCAGTTGTGTTCATATCGGTACTAAGTCCAGTGTCCTGCGACAGGCTGACCATTGTTTGATTGGAAGAGAAATGCTCAACCTTGCACTGGTTGTCTGATCCAGATGTTTCATTGCTGTTCCCCACTGCCAATGCTCTCAAAAGTGTTTGATTTTCTCCACCATAGCTAGACCTTGGCAAGCTTGCAAATGAACGACTAGCACTTCCTTGATGCAAGTAGCCAAGCATGTTTGGGGAAGTTAAAAGAGGGTTAGACACTGGAATTTGAGTATGGAATATGGAGCTTGAAGGCTGGAAAAAACTTCGCGTATTGCCATTGATATTTGTGGACAAGTGAGAGAAGTAGTTTCCATCTGACGATCTTGATGTCATTTCCTTGAATTCATTGTCACCGTCACTGAAACTTGGGAAAGTTCTGTTGGAGTAAGGCAGGTAGTCCATGAGGGCTGGTAGGGAAGGACTATCCAAGAAATCATCAGCAAAAGAGTTGACACCCAGAAGATCGTGAATTGGGGTTTTCTTGATCCCTGAGCTCTTGTGGAAAACCCTACAGACAACCCATTCATCCTGCAAAGCAATAGCCAACAAAAGGCCCCTATATTTAATCCTTGATTCTTCATTGACACAAAAGCAAAAAGGCATGCTAAAAAAGAGGCACCCAGGAAAGAAACTCCTTACCATCACTGAAGTGAAATTGACAGATTTAAAAGATACGATAAAGAAATAAGAGCTACTTTTTCCTTTTGGAATGAAGTAAAAAGGAAAAAAGAAGAAAAAAAAAGAAGAAGTGGTGCATGCAGTAAATACATACCCTTGCAACTTTGGGAAGGCTATAGTAAGAGAATTTTCCTTCTAGCCTATATTCGTGCATTACCCAATTAGTTTTCTCTCCTTTTGGAGCTCGGCCCTTGTAGAAAACAAGTGTCTTCTTCATTCCAACAAGGCAGTTTTTTCCCTTGTAAATCTCTTTGTCTTTTCCAGTGGCCTTCCAGTAACCAGCCTCGGTAGCACGATTAGTCCTCAAACCGGTAGGATACTTCCTGTCCCTCTGGTAAAAGAAGTACCATTCTTTCTCTCCCATCTTTGCTTTCTCTGTTGCAACAAACGCAAGAATAAAGGACCGGACACTGTTGATTTCACTAACAAGAGCGGCAATTATAAAGTCAAAAAAGAGACAAATAAGAAAGCATACTTGGCATATCCCAAGGCTCACACTTGTTCAGATCAACATCGCCAATAGCAATTGCACTGAAACTGGTTTTCATCACCTTCTCTGTCAGGTAATGAGTAATGATCTCTTCGTCTGTGGGATGGAACCGAAAGCCAGTCGGCAAATCGATGAGATCATCTCCTTTGTTGATAGACACTTCCATGGTGAATTTTGCAAAATTAAACAGACACGACCAAGGCGCACTGGAGAATTCTCTAGCTGTATATAGTAATCAGAGAAAACAAATGGAACCCAATAATCTCAAGCTGTTTATATACATACAATAAGCAATTAAGGAAATAGAAAAGGGAAAAGAAAGAGGACCGATGAATAACTGTTTGGAGGAGAATTTCAAGAGAGAAGCATGACGAAAGTATAGAAAAGGCAAAAAGTGAAGCTTAAATAGAGGAGCTTGAAGCTTGTTGAGGACAGAATAGGCTGACTAAGATCCGTGGAGAGCAAGGAACTCTCGTTGAAGTATGCAGGAAGCCTCTGAATAAGAGCTTTTAGTTTGTTTAACTGTTCTTAGATTAATTCTACGTGATTGAAAATGAATGTGAGAAAAGAAGTGGTAAAACAAAGGGCTCTCAAGGGTATATCTCACCTGGTTTTTCCCATGACTGGGTATGTACGCATATATTTGTTAAAAAGGAAGTCCTTTTTATCTGCTCGAACTACCTAACTTTTTGAGAATTTCATTGCATGTTCTCTGATGTTGATTTCACAGAATTATCAGTTAATTGTCTGTCCTTGAACATAGTCCAAGTTCAAAGCTCTTGAACAGTTTAATTTCTCTCTCGTTTGTTAAAATAGTTGCTGGTGTCTGATATCATCAATTTTATCTATTGGGTTGATTCCTTCCTCTTGGCTTAGCTTAGAATTATATATTAGCCTAAGCCACTCACCAACTTGACAAGGGCCATATCTCACATTTTTGTTTTTTGCTATATATATATAGACATACATGTAATGACCAGATATGCAGCTTCCAGTTGAAGCAGATAGGTTAATTCCCTGGAATATGCAAAGCTTTCCATATGGAGGGAATCACATTTAAACTTTTGCAAGTCAAATGGTGAGGAAAAAAGAGAACATCGAAGAAATTTCACAGAAGTAGACTAATTTCTCAATACATTTCAATTCTTCATATATGCCGATTATAGGAACTATACTGTAGAGGCCTCTCTACAAGGTTCAACGATCCATTTACAACAGTAGATAAGCTTCAATACTTCCATTCAAAGTATTGATTAATTAAAATAATCAAAATACCGCCTATCTTTTAGTTAGCTTAAATGTACAATGTGGAACGAAAACTATAAATAGGAATAATGAGTCCTAATCACCCAATCATTTAATTTAACCATTATTAAATAAGTATATGCAAGGTATTGGGAGGCCTGAATTCAAGGAAATTAAGCATGTGCTGGTAGCAGATAGGTCTGACCAGCAGCAAATGCTTCAAATGCCAAACATATCGGCGCCGACGAGTAGAAAATGAATATCAAAACCTCCATAACTCCTTGCTTTTGCATTTCTTCCTAGGGCGTGCAATTAACCTTATAAATAATGCCTTTACCTAATTTAGTTAGTTAGTATAAGTGGAGATATTGTGCATTATCATAGAGAACTGTTCTTAGTTTTGGGAAGCAATCATGTCATTATCTACGTCTTCACATTCTCATTCTAATTCTTGCCCATCGAGTTGGATCTTACTTCATCTGTTACGTGTTCATATTTATGCCTAACTTTTCATTTCATCACTTCTTCTGTCATATTTGATTAATGGATATGGAGCATTATATAGATTTTACGTGTGAATTTTATGTATCTTATGAAACATAAATAAAATTTTTTACGAGAGTATAGCGCGTGGACCCCGACAACATAGAAGGGTCCAGATACTTTTAATGTTGACTTTTGAAGCAATTCTGGATGACGAATGGTGACGGTTTTGTACACCTCACGCCAATATTTGGCCGGCCCACATATCGCATCATCGTGTTCGTGTGCGGAGAATATAACTCCAACGAGTATGCGAGTGCAGAATTTGTAATTTTTTTTTTTCATATCAAATCTTTTGATGAAAAATTAAATTGGGGTGCAAGGAGAAAAGTCAATGAACGAGAGTGTCGTATGTTATGGGCTAATCCCTTCTCAACTCTTTATACAAGAAAATGGCCAATCAAGATTTATACCAATATTTTGACGGCTCTGTCTCTTTCTGGTTTTAACCAGGACGAGCAGATAGGCAGACTAGCTAGCTAAAAGTTGAGACTATAGCATTCTATTTAGTTTGTTTGCCACTATTGATTCATCTTCAATAATCCACAAGCACTCGCACACTTATAATTAGAAATACATTTATAATAGTAAAAATTAATGTTTTAAAAATCGGACCGGACATTAAATCGGTTAAAGGAAAAGTTTAAGGTTTAGAGATTCAACCGGTAGTGAACCGCTATAAAACCGGTATATAATAAATAAGAAGTAAAATTTATAAGAATAAGTAAAAATAA
>JANJEY010000006.1:30120787-30155666 GCA_024703695.1 Erythroxylum cataractarum
GTGAGTTGAAAATAAAAATAAGAACTTATTAGATAAAAATATCATTAAATAATCTACATAATTACTTAAATTATAAAAATAAAATAATAATAATAATGTATTTAATAAAAAGTCTCTTTTTGTTAATTATTTATTTGTTATTTTAAATTTATATTTTCAAGACAAACATTCGTTAAAATTCTTAGAAATAAACCAAACTAAATAATAAATATTCTATTATATTCTTCATCTATTTTATTAAAAAAAATCGTAATTTCATTTCTTATCTATTTTTTCGGGTGAATCAAGCGTCCTGTAACTTGTACCTATCCATTCCACGGAGTAAGTTCCCCCCTTCTTTCCTGATTATTTTTCTCCTCTTATCCTGACGCACATGGAAAATATTCAAATAATGTTGTTCTGCCTCTTTATTCTGCACAAGAAGAAAAGCTGCGTATGTTTTTTGGCTAACCAGCCAATCCAGGACACTAATACGCTCTTCTGTGACAACCAAGGCCAGGTGGGCACGAATGTGAAAGAATTGCGAGAACAATCCTTCTTCTGTTCTGTCTTTAGCTTAAACAAAGTCAACAGTTTGGCATGGTCTCCAAAGAGGGTAACGGAAGTAACCAAGTATGGAGGATATGACATAATGAATACAATCTGCATGCAATTTCCATTTCCAACCAAAGCAGTTGCCAGTCATCTTCGTGCACATGCCCCTCTGCATCACTAATAGGTATCACAACATTGGGATTCATAGTGGGGAACCTGGCCACCATCATTTATCAGCCTTCATGGTTGACTTGCTTTGGCATTTTACGTGAACAAGCCACAGTAACACAAAGGTGCACCATCTGAATCATTTGCCAGCTTGGCTGCCAGTGAACACAATTCATCAAAGTCACCTAGTGAAATAAACGGGTTCTTGGTTGCATATCAAATATTACAAATGCCTTTTAGTAGGACAACGCATAAATTAACTCATTACACTTACACTGCAAGTAATGTCAGGCTTTGTAAGTGTCAAATATATTAATCTGGCCTCGGTTTGTTGGATGCTCATTCTTGTTTTTTGCTTCCAATTTCTTTCCGAAGGAGTAATTGCAAGTTTGCATCTAGTTCTCCTACCTTCCTTTAACAAGTCAAGGACATATTTGCTTTGAGTAAGAAATAATACCTACGTGTTCCAAGGTCTTTAACTTGGAATTTATTCTTCAAATGAGTCTTCAATCTTCCTATCTCTTCTTGGTCATTACCATATTATCCACATACACAATGAGAATAGCCCGTTTTCCAGCGCTTCCTTTTTTGATAAATAAGGAGTGGTCAGCATGTCCTTGTGTATACCCAAAGGACTTCAATGTTGAACTAAATCTAGTGAACCAAGCCCTCAAAGATTGCTTTAATCCATAAAGAGATTTCTTGAGTTTGTACACTTTGTTAGCTCATCATTAAATCTAGGATGCATCTTTATAAACACCTCTTCTTCCAATTTTCCATTTAGGAAAGCATTTTTTATGTCCATTTGGTACAATTCCCAATCAAGGTTTACAATAAGAGAAAGTAATACCTTGATAGAGCGTCTGCTGCCCCATTTTGCTTCCTTGGTTTATAGATTATTTCAAAATCCAGCCCCAACAATTTAGCTTGCCAACATTGCTGATCTATAAAAGGAATGCATTGATCCAGTAAATACTTCAAACTTTTATGGTCGATATAGACCTTGAAATGCCTTCTAATTGGAAAGCGTTTCCAATGTTGAATAGCCATTACTACAAGCATGAACCATACATAGAAGAGGAATTAATGACATAAATGGCATAAATGGTTTACATATTGAACTTCACGTGGATCAAGGTAAAAAGCGTTGTCAACTTGCACACCAACGATGCAAGTTGAAGCACCTAGTTTCCCACCTAACATGCCAAGGCTTTGTGGATAAGTGAACGTTGCATGCAAAGATGAAATATACCTAATACAAAATGAGAAAGCAGTTACACTAGTTATACATTTAATCTGTGGAAGAAGAAGCTACCAATTGTATTCATACAAACAATTAGTAGATGGGGCATTTAAGGATTTGGTTTCTCAAATTTTGGGCAGCTGGCGAAGTTACTATTCAACGACTGTATACTGCACAAGTATCCTTGAGTTTATATCATGTTATTTTCCAGCGGTATGCTGGATTAGAAAAACTTAATGGTGCACTTATTTTCAAAGAAACTTTCTTCAGCTTTCATCACCATTTATTTTGTTTTCCCATTTCAATTTTCATATTAAAATTCCATAAAGCTTCAGATCAACAAGCAAAACGGGCGGTAAGGCTGAGTAACACAATGAAATTAGTTCAAGTTGCAGACAAACACTTTAGGCACATAAATTACCAAAGTATGGACAATAGTGGTTTGAGAAGCAAGAATACAATGCAAAACAAGATTACCAACCTGGAGTTTACTTTTCGAGTCCAAGAACTAAAGAAACCAAGAAAAGTATTGGGGTCCAATCTTCTTAACCCTTAGAAAACTCTGGAGTCTGGACAATGTATAGTGGCATCTTCAATGGATAAAACACTTCGCTCCCCATCTTCATCTCCAGAAACAACATAAACAGTCATTGGAAGTTGGTGTCCAGTGTTGCTTTCGTATTTTTTCTGAGCGGGCCAAGGATTCCCAGGAGCGACACATGATATATGGACCTACCCATGAGCCAGCAGCAAGGCCATAAACATTTACAGCTTCAAGGAGATCGTGGATAGAGAAAGCGGACGCTTTGGAATCACCAAAAAGGCGCAAGGTGTTAAGATACTCTTCATCCCATGGCTGCAGAGTGGATAAAACAAGCTATCATTAACTAAATTACAGAAGCCTGGCATAATTCATGGCTGCTAACAAATTTGTATTAATTTTGATGGTTGAAACGATAAAATTAAACTTGGATGACAGAAGTACACTGGAGGAGCCTACAAGTTCAACAAACATATACCATTCATCCTACCTCGTGCAAAGGTTTTCTCCAACATCTCCTTGATCTATGGAATAACAATGCCTGCAAAGTGAGAATGCAACACAGTCAATTTTCTAACATACTAACACAAACATTTTGTGCAGTAACACCAAATAAGTACCAGGAGTAAGAATAGTATGAGAAAGCAAAAGGAAACAACCGAGAACAATCTGATGTTAAATCTCTTTCATCAGTGTAATTTGTGTTGGTGAGAATCTTTTCTTCATATCACAAAACCACCTAATTAAAAATCAACAGAACAAGTTTCCAGAATCCAAATCTATTTCCAGTAATGGACCTGTGCAACAAGCATCTGCTGCTACGAAGCATGCAACCCTGGCTCACATCACTGGTGCATTTTGAATCTCCAACAGCATCAAAACCTGTATTAACAAACGGTGAAAAGAAAAAAAGGGAAGGATGGTAGAAATTAGCATGCACTAAAGCTATATTTGATGTAACACTACTTAGTTAAAGCAAACACTTTCTATATGTCATCAGAATCCATGAAGAAAAATCGTGTGTGAATTTAGATAACTAACCTAGGGTACACAAGTCAAAAAGAAAGATCAAACAGCCACCATTATAACATTATCTCCAACTAAAAAAATCCCCTGCAGTGATTCCAAGCTTAGTGGTTTGCAGATCATTAACTTGATGTGTTAACTACCTTCTTACACTGCTAAGGATGGGCCCACAAGAGCCTTAGTAACAGAGAAAAACCTTTTTGATCGTGACAGGTTCTAAAACTGTAAACTTGACGCAGGGAACACAATAGGACAACCAAATTCAAAAATCCTATTATCATTCCTTTCATTATCGTATTCACTTTGCTATTAACCTTTTCTTTCCTAAAGCCTCTCCACCTAAATGAAAGAAACATTATCCCACTGATTCAGTGGCACTGAAAATGATGAATGAACACACTTATAGTTAACTTTGAATAGCACAAGAAATACACCATGAATACTACAACTAAACCAAAGCAGGAACCCACCTTTTAGTAAACAAAGGCCATATAACCCCGTCCAATGGAGATCAGAAAACCTGAACTTTGTACAACCCGAGGCTCCAAATTCTAACTTAGGGACTTTCAAAAAGTTTGTTTCATCGCAGTATAAGGCTTATTCATTGTCATTGCTGCTGCAAATACTAAGACAACATAACACAGAGGAACCTTCATTTAAGTTCAAACTGTAACAAAACATAATCCGATAATATAGCTTGTGAACTTCGGATCTAAAGAGGTTAGGGAACGAAAACAAAACACCCACACAAAGCAATGGAGTGATCCCCAAGCGATATTGGAGAGACCCAGAAAACCAAACTAACAAATTAGCACACGTGAATACGAAATATCGAATTTTAGCGGGAAAACCTACCTGGGTCTGAAAGAGTACCGTCTAAAATGTTAATAAAACATTTTAAAGCATAGATATTTACATGGGAAGAGCAGGATAGTACGTAAAGAAGAAGATGAGCTTATTACTTGATTGATTATACGATCAAAGAGGGTTGCAGAAGAGCAGCGCCATTCGGCGTGTATGAGTTTGTATTGTGTCTGTATCATACGCAACCAGTACAAGCAAACTTCCCCGACTCTGTAGCACCTCTATCTCATCTCAATTTACATGTGTCGCGTGTAACACCTCCATGGGCGTCCCGACTCCTTAGTTTTGACTATCATATGGTTGCACTGAACTGAGACTGGGACTGTTCAGAATTGCAAGCCTTTGTGTTGGATTTGGATTGGATGTCACTTACTTGACCTTGATCAAAATACTGTTGATATATTTCAACTATGCAGAAGGCAAAACTTACATTCAATTAACATGTGCATGGATGTGGCTATTCATACATAAATTCATACAAATGTGAATTTTTAATTGAGTAAGCTTCTGTAACTTGTAAAGATAAATTGAATATCTTTTTCATTTCTGTTAATTTTACAACTGATTCAGTCAATTTGGAATATAAAGGATTATAATTATTGCACAAAAAGCATATAAAAATGACTCAAAAGAAAATAAATCTAATTATGATTGTCATACGTTTACTTTAATCTCAAATCCAATCTAAAATTAAAATCTTTATATTTTAAAAAATGATTTAGAATAACTCATGATGGTGAAATGAACCCAACCAATATTTGGTATTTAGCCCCCAAGAAATCAGATGACTCTTTTGACATAATGGAGTTCCAATCAAGTGGTGTAGTTGAGTTGAGTACTCATCCTATTGCTTTTGAGTTTCCCTAACGATGTGCTTTGCTAGTCTCTTTCTCTTCATTTGCAGTGCACGAACATACAGTCTTAATATTCTTTCTAGTCGGCTCTCTTTCTTTTCTCTTCTCATATTTTTCATCTGTTTCTTTCAAGTCCTTTCATGGTCCTTTTTCTTTCTTTATTATTTACGGAGTCATCATTTCAAGATTCACCATCCCTTTTATCTCTTCTGTAATCGCATGCAATATGTAATCATAACTTCATACAATGTTATATATGAAATATAGCTATTCAGCGTTGTTGATTCCTTTTTTCTGGGGTTTAGTTTGCAGAATAATTTCGGGCCCTCCAAGTTTATGCCGTCGGACGAACCCATGCTTGCTTCAGACGAGGTTCTTCTTTTCTTTAAAACTCACTGTATCATCTTTAAAGGTTTCTTCTTTCTATTTCTCTGAGGAGTTCTTTCTTCTGTGCTTTGTTTTGGCTGCTGGGTATACAGAAAGTGGTAAAAAACTAAAAACCTTTTCTTTCCGGTGCCAATTACTGTGCGGTTTCAAGTTAAATGTTTGGATGAAAATCCCATGTTTTATCTTTTCTTCTCTTGAATCTTTGAGATGGGTATTGAGATTGATTGATCTGTAACTGGGGTTTGGTTTTCGAAATTCAATTATTTACCATGATGTTGTGATTTGAGATGTTGACAATTCGCATTTTCGGTAGGAAGTTGATGGCAGAAGCATCGTTGATGCGTTCAACAAGTTGCAAAAGCGGATAGGAGATCGGGTTGATTTTGATCTTCCGGAGTCCTTTAATAAGTGGAAGACCATGCCTTACACCCCCATAAAGCGCAGTATCCACTTGATAATTGGCTTGCTTGTCCTTTAATAAGGTGTTCTTGTACTTGGTGATGTGCTTTGTCTTCAGCCTTTACTAGGTTCAAGGAATTGGAGCTCATTTCCTATTTTATTTGTACTGAAATCTATCCCTTTTCACCCTCTCTAGGATAAATGTATAACCACTTATACAAACTATATTTTGTTGACGTTGACAATTTTAAGACATATATCTCACAAAGAAGATCAAAAGGCGTCTTGAGGATGATGGCATATTTTGTTCCTGCACTCAGTCACCAGGCTCATCTGGTGTATGCAGTAGAGATTGCCATTGTGTGTAAGTGTGGACTTGGTTTTATGTGTTTGATATATTTATGCATGGCAAACTTCAGGGACAAAGACTTGGGGTTTTGTTTTTGTTTTATGTGATATTATCAAGACGTAAATTTTGGAAGAATAATGATAACTGTTTCTATCGACGTTGTTTTATGATCTTAAAATTCAAAATGCCAACTTTTGGCAGTTTATGCATGGATTCTGCTCACTTTACAGTAACAAGGCTGAATGTAGTTCAGCAATATGTTAAGCTATGATGATGATGATGCTCTTCCAATTGCCTTTTCTTTTTTTGTTTAATGCCATGATCAAGGGAGTTTATGCCATGAATGTGATATAATTAGCCCATGGGTTACAATTTTTAGTAACTTTTTATGTCATCTAAGAGCTGCAAATCTATATGTGCACATGACTTACCCGTATGTTATGTGCTGATGGTTTGTGTAGAGTAAAAAAGCCATATAAATTCCTTTTCATCAGCTGTGATTTCCTACAGTTTACTGCTCTTTGAGTGAAAGAGTTAATATTCCATAACTGGGTACAGCTTATGCTTGTTGAACTGAATTAACTCAAATTTCCTTAAATTTTTAAGGAAAAGTACTTTTGCCATAGATTCTTATATCAAATTCAAGTGAATAGTGTGAAAATAGAAACATATAGTCGAGTTCATATAGGAAGTGAGTGAAAGACATTCAGTTATGACGTTAGAAAGATTTGCAGGGGAAACATGTAAGAATATCAGTGGAGTACAGTTTGGATGGCTCTGTGTATGAATATACTAAGCAAATGCATTTCTAGTTACTTGATTCATAGTGTCGTGTATGAACATGTGAATGTTGGGAGATTTGATTGGCTTAAATAGTTGAGTGTTGATTCTGCTCTTCTCTCATCAAATATGTTGCGTTCTGTTCAAATGAAATGTTGAGAGACTATTCATTTGTAGCTGAATCTGATTTGATATTGCCAAAATGGATAAGCCGGTTTAAGATCCTTTTCTGAATACTGTTATCAGTAAATTACATGGAACATCATCATAGATGTAGTCATTGTCATAGATTCCTCATTTATATAAAGTGGTTCATATCTTGTTAGTAGCTTATATTTTGAACGTGGCTTTATGTGCATATATTGTTACGGAAGTTCCTGGCAGTTATATTTATCTAATTTTCAGCCTGTGGCTCTATGGTCTTGTTTTATTACAATACTTACTAAGGCTTTTGCTAATCTAATTTTGCAATCTTAACTTTTTAAGGATGCTGCTGTCTAGCTGCTCCTTAGGCTGCAAATGTGGAAACTTATGTGTCAACAAACCTTTTCAAAACCGCCCTGTAAAGAAGATGAAACTAGTGCAGGTATGGGTCGATGAAGGAGGTTTCTTTTTTTAAAGAGAGCGATTTAGTAGTCAATGTTGAATGCTTTTGTCATCTATTGATGTATGTTCATTGTTACTTGTGAAGAAACAGAGTGAAAAAACAGAGTGCTTGACTCAAACTCAAGACCCTTGTATCATTTATATGTAGAAGTAATTACATAGGGAAAAATCTTAGGAATAAATAGGAAATCACACAGTAAAGAAGGAGATCATAGTCTCCCCAATATAGAAATTTCCTAACATTACATTGACTTTTAATTTATGATACGTTCTAGTTCATTGCTCTTTTCTTTCTTGTTCCATTTTTGTTGCTTTAAGAACATCAGGTGCTTCGTTAATGCATTCTCTTACTGGAGCTTAAATATTGTCTATAGACTGAAAAATGTGGAGCTGGGATTGTAGCAGATGAAGATATCAAAAGGGGAGAGTTTGTCATTGAATATGTTGGAGAAGGTGAAATCTGAATTCATTACTATTTCATTCCTTGTGTCATTATCATAGTTCGGAGTTGAATCAATTCTAGTTTTAGTCTAATCTCTATGCTTATTTGATGTAGTTATTGATGACAAGACATGTGAGGAAAGGCTTTGGAATATGAAACATCGTGGAGAAACAAACTTTTACTTGTGTGAAATTAATCGAGATATGGTGATTGATGCCACGTACAAGGGAAACAAGTCAAGATACATAAATCACAGTTGTTCTCCCAATACCGAGATGCAAAAATGGTTCTTAGATGAAACTTTTTTCCCTTTTCAAAATTTGACAGTTAGTCTCTCTTTATTTACATGTTGTCTTTCCCCCTTTAGTCTCTCTTTATTTACATGTTGTCTTTCCCTCTCAAAGGATAATTGATGGAGAAACCAGAATTGGCATCTTTGCAACTCGTAGGATAAAGAAGGGCGAACATCTAACCTATGATTATCAGTACGAGTACTTACACCGTTTCTTATTGGACCTTTTTCTTCATGTTTGTTTTCTGCATTATAAATCCTTTGATGATTGAACAACTTTTTTTTTCTTGCTTTTTTCCTCAAACATTCTGAATTTCTTATGCCATTCGATCAAATTAGCAGGTTTGTTCAATTTGGTGCCGATCAAGATTGCCATTGTGGTGCTGCAGACTGCAGACGGAAGTTAGGGGTCAAACCCAAGCCTAAGTTGTCCTCAGATGCAGCACTAAAAATAGTAGCACGTCAAGTGGTTTCCTCCCCCAAATTAAAAGCAGTTATATCTGGAAGTGATGTATGTATAGATGCATCTATACGATCCAACTGACTAAATCTTCTTTAGTATATGGTCAATCTTGATGCATACCAATATTTATATTTTACCATGTATAATATCATGTGATCCACCAATCTGATTAATGCTAAACTAAATGTGGTATTGATGGCTGCACAGGTTTATCGAAATGGAGGTGTGAAAATAGGTAATCTGAAGGTCCTTCAACATCTTATCTGGTCTATTTAGTTAGTCTTTCACATGTTGAGAACTTGGACTTCATTCTATCTGAGCATTCTTTTCTATTATACATTTCAATATTCATTCAGGGAGTTCAGAGAACATTTATAGAAATCAACCGATGCGCCCGCTAAATTGCATTGGTAGACTGATCAGAGTAGTTTGTCCAAGTAAAAGGTAATTTCTCGGATGTTCAATTTCATTTAGGCTTTTGAATTTGCTTGAGTTAATATCTTCTTGTGAAGCAGCTTTGTGTTTCCTAGAAAGGTCACTGTCTTTTGTAGTTTCTTTTGGATGTGGATACCTCAAAGGGAAAGTTAATAAATGACTTGTTCAAGGCATTTAAGAACGCCACTTTTTGGAGCCAAGACAATAATTTTAAGTAGCTATTTGATTATACACCCATTTTGAAAATTTCAAACGGTCAGGCGATGCTCTGTTTGTCTTGAAATGGCCACAAGTGGAACTCGCAAATTCTCCAACTCTCGAGTCCATTTGCCTGTCATCAGTTTGTTGAAAATTTTATGTTGAACGGCACTTCTGTAGTAGTTTGAATCCTTCTTGAAGGTCCTTTCTTTTAGCAGATTAATTCTGAACATGAATGAAGTTGGATGTTTTTGAGAATGCTTGCAGGCATTGTACTTTTCCAATTATTGGATTTTATGTTGTAACAATTTGAAAAAGATGTAATCAGGCCCGTGATTTTCCGTCTTTTACTGACTTCACTTTCCATTTTGAATTCTAAGATTTTCCGTCTCTTCCATCTTTTACTGACTTCACTTTCCATTTTGAATTCTAAGATTTTCCATCTCTCGATACTTCTCTTTCTAGGCTTCATAGGTCAGAAAGGTCAGAACGTTTTGGTATGATCAGACGCTTTGACAACCATACAAGAAAACACACGGTAAGCATTGTCGATATATATATATTTTTTGGAAATTTATTGGATTACGAATGGTAAGCATCATATTCACAAATGGATTACTTTGTTTTAGTGCAGATCCTTTTTGAAAAGGGCAGTGAGGCTCTTGACTTGTCGGCATGTAAATGGGAACTTATAAATTTCTGACAAGTAAAATGGTAAGCATACTGTTTTCTGTCTGTTGCTGTAGGAAAGAAGAATGTCCTCTTTGTCTCAGCATTTTATTGAAGTTTGAGCTGGTGGGGGCTATTGGTTGTCATCTCTTTTCAGGCACAGTCAATGGCTGTGTTGCAAGCCCACTGACTTTACCTGTAGTAGTGTTTCAGATGGTTGGTTTAATCGATGATCTTTATGTTCTATTGCAGGCAACAGTGGATGAAGACAGTAATGCCTGACACTGAAAGATCTCTGGCATGTGTTCTCCCCATCATCAAGTTTATAATGTTGGTTTTGTGCTTGCTTGCATAGTCTCTTCTCTTGATGGCAAATCTTGAGTCCAGGGTATGTAATAGAATATGATGGGTGGAGATGTTTGCTGAGTAGTAGTCTGGTTCCTTCACTTGAACCTGACAATAGGTAGCTGTGATTGATGATGTCAGGTTCTCATGTAACAATTCTTTTCAGCTGGTCCAGATTTTGATGCAGGATAGAACCTATTTCCTTGACAAGAATGTCATATTTGATTGTGGAATAGCAAAGCGTAAGCTGCACGAAATGCAGGCACCTGATTGTCTAAAGTTATACACTTCACATACCATTTGTTTATCTAAACTTAAAATTACAATTTGGTAGTTAGGTTATATAATAATATGCCATACAAATGTCATAGGCAAAAGGTAAAAATTTAGACAGAATTAAGTTCTTGTTTATTATATATTGGCATTGATTTTATTAGTTATAGAATCGAAATGCAAATTTCATATTTTAAAAATGAATTTCATTATATTTTACTTCATTTTTTAAGATTTTATTAACTAAAATAATTAATTTTTTAAATTCCAAATTAACAAACGACAAGCATCGTTATGTCAATTACTGATCTATTTTGCTTTGACCATTTTGACTTGAGAATTCTAAATCAAATGAAAGGGAAGTACCCGTCCCAGCTTCACCAACTATCTTTATTTGCAATTTAGTCCTTCTCTTTCCCTCGGATGTAGATTTTATACATTTGCAATCTAGTCCATTTCTCTCTCTCTCTCTCTCCACTGAAACTGCAATTCTGAATTTGAGAAAATGAAGGTCATAGAGAAGATAAGGTCAGCTCTCGGAGTAGAAGCCACCGTCGCTCCAGCTCAACCCACCGGAAATGGCAATGTATCTGACAAGGCAGTGTTCTCCTTAGTTCTTTCCGCCGAAGACGGAGGACGGAGTCCAGAACCTCTTCGAGAGAATGGACCGCATGGTCGCCCACAACCCTACCTTCTGCGACATCACCTGGGCCGCCGGAGGCTCCACCGCGGATCTCAATCTCGAGATCGCCAATCGCATGCAGAGCATTGTCTGCGTCGAGACTGTGATGCACTTGGCCTGCGCTAACATGCCCGTGGAGAAGCTTGATCATGCGCTTCATACTATCAAATCGAATGGAATCCAGAATGTTCTCGCGCTTCGCGGTGATCCTCCTCATGGCCAGGATAAGTTCGTTCAGATCCAAGGCGGTTTCGCTTGCGCTCTAGGTCTTGTATCACACCGAACTGAGCACTTTGGTTACATTTTGAGTCTATTTCAGTAACAGTATTGATTGATTAGTGAGGAGGTTGATTTTGTAAGTGTGAGATTTGAATGTGTTTTTGCAGGTGAGAAATATAAGGTCTAAGTATGGTGACTACTTTGGCATTGCTGTTGCTGGTTATCCAGGTTTTTTTTTATTTCTTTACACTTATTCCTTTCTCTTTCTGCAAATTTCCTATTTCCTGGTGTCCTTATACTTTGATGGTTTTCAATTGGTGTCCAGAGGCGCACCCTGACGCGATTGTCAGTGATGGGGTTGCTACGCCAGAGAATTATCAAAAAGATCTTGCTTATTTGAAGCAAAAGGTCTTTGCTTTTATTTTTCTTTTTAAATTTAATTCTTGTCTAATGAAAACAAATTGTGAGCTAACCTTGCTTTTCATGTAGCTGGAAACAATTGTATGTGCTGATAATTTGGTGATCTGATTCTTCAGGTGGATGCGGGAGCTGACCTGATTATTACTCAACTCATCTATGATAACGATATTTTTCTAAAATTTGTGAATGACTGCCATGAAATTGGAATAAAATGCCCTATTGTTCCTGGTATCATTCCCATTAATAATTATAAGGGCTTTTTGCGAATGACTGGGTTTTGCAAGACAAAGGTATAACCTCTCTGACCCTGCTTCTCTTGCTGAGTATGTTCTCTGGTGTTTGTTGAATATGTGGAACACTTGTACATCCTCATGTTGCTTTATTCCAAATTTATGAGATTCACATTCATATCCTGTTCAGCTTTTATTCTGCTGTGACTAGGATCAGATGCGCACTTTGCTTATGAGTGTGGAGAAGTTGGTGTTTAATATCTTCTTAATTAAATAACACAAAAATTCTTTCACATGGATGTGCTTCTGCATACTACAATAAACTTTGGGGACTCTACTGTGTAAAATTGGTGTACTGTAATGAAATGCAGATACCATAGGAGATTACTGCTGCATTGGAGCCTATTAAGGACAATGAAGAAGCAGTCAGAGCATATGGAATTCACCTTGGAACTGAAATGTGCAATAAGATTATGGCTCATGGCATCAAGACTTTGCATCTTTACACACTGAACATGGAGAAATCAGCTCTAGCCATATTAATGGTTAGTTTATCTTAGTCAATTTGTTATTCTGATGGGAGATCAGCATGGCATTATTGCAGGATAATTATTACAGAGTTCGTTTAATAATGGACATTCATTTGCAGAATCTTGGTCTGATTGAAGAGTCCAAGGTTACAAGGTCATTACCCCTACAAATGTTTTCCGTTTGAAAGAAGATGTTTGTCCAATATTCTGGTGTGTAATGGACATGTAACACTGTATTTAGAGTCATTTAATTCAGGAGAAACATTATTTATTCGAATTTACTTTTATCTTCAATAAATTTGATGTCTTAGTTAAATGACCACAGGGCTAATCGTCCAAAGAGCTATTTATCAAGAACGATTGGTTGGGACCAGTATCCACGTGGCAGATGGGGTGATTCTCGTAATGCATCCTATGGTGCTTTGACTGACTATCAGGTAGGAGGACATATACATTTTTGATTTAGTTTTGGATCTTATAACAAACTTAAATGTAGAACAATCTTGTCTTTTGAGTGTCTTATATTCCACTCCAAGGTTCAGTTTGTTCCTGATGCCTCTCTTTTGGTTTGTGGCAATCAATTGGCTTGCTTTCTCATATTCTCTGTTCCAAGGCATATTAAGAAGGGAATTTCCCTATGATATGAAGTAATTAATAAATTTCTGTTGTCTTAAATATGATTTCTTTGTTGAAAATTCAGAATGATCTTCCGCACTATCATTCATTACTTTACTTGAACTATTAAAGAAAACATGCCAAGAAATCCTTTGTAGGAATTGATTCAATCTATTTATTTCTAGTATGGAGGAAGCCTTTTGATGTGGTCTCAAAAATCTTTTGATCAAACCATTATAATGTGGAAAAAGATGTCCTGATGTGATTGAAATAGTCTTTCCGTCAATATTTGTTTCAGTTAATAATAGTTCTTGAACTGTGAGTTCCAACATGCCTATTGAATCTACTTGTTAACATTTTTCATGCAAGCCTCAAGTCTTGATTTCATTTGCATTTTATGTGACCTAGTGCAGGACAAGAAACTTCATGACGAATGGGGTGTACCTCTGAAAGGTGTTGAAGATATCTATGAGGTAGAACTTATATTCTGGATATAGTTGTGTTGCATTATTTCCTCAGTCTCATGCAACAACAATTGTTGACTTGATAAGTCTTTTGGATAACAGAAATTTAAGAATTACTGCCTTGGGAAGATGAAAACTAGTCCCTGGTCTGAATTGGAAGGGCTGCAACCAGAGACAAAGATTATTAATGAACATCTTGGCAAGATAAACTTGAAGGGCTTTTGGGCAATCAACAGCCAACTAGCAGTGAATGGGGAGAGATCTGATTCCCATCTGTTGGTAAGTAATAGGTGTCTCTGTCTGTAATTTCCAGTCTCTTTTTCGCTGACATTCTTTGTAGACTTTGCTTCTGTATGCCAGAAAATTTTAATATCACTAGACTACCAAAATTGAGATTTAGGTGTTTAGTGCTTTTACAGGAGAAAGAAGTATGCACATAACTCAACTTACAGATTAAAAGCTCGTTTCATGTTTAAAATTGGAAGCAATAAAATTTTTTGTGGCTTCTTACTTCTTAGGGGAAAGCAAACAAGAAAAGTTGTTAGGTTTTTGCAGGGGTGAAGGAATGAAGGTTGACTTTGCTGTTTGAGAGGACAATTGAATTGCGAAACTGAAGAAGTCATCGAAGACTGTAGGGATGTCATTCTAGGTGAAGATATTAAGTTACAGAATTTGAACTCCATGTCATTGATTGTAACGGAGCTTGGACTTAGCTTTATTTGCGCATTGTGTCATTTATAATTGCTACAAAAAGAAATGGGATTATAAGATTTATCAGTTCTTATAGTTGGTGGTGGCCATTTAGTTTTAGCTTTCTGCTCCAGTTGGGAATGTAAGAAACAGTATGGTATCTGACTTGTTCTTCTATCTGCAGGCTGGGGAGGGCCAGGAGGTTTATGTCCATCAGAAGGCTTACGTCGAATTTTTCTGCTCCAAGGACAAATTGAGTGCTCTTGTTGACAAGTGCAAGGCATTCCCTAACGTAACTTACATGGCTGTGAATAAAGGAGGGAGTTGGCTTTCTAACATTGTCTTAGCTGATGTTAATGCGGTAACATGGGGAGTCTTCCCAGCAAAGGAGATCATTCAACCAATTCCTACTGCGATAGGTTTTCTTTGTTTCTTCCAAGTGTTAAAAGAGATATCATGGGAAAGGAAATCAATATGCCCCATAAAAGGAGCTAAATATCATCCCGTATTCCCTTTTCTATTTAGAAAACAAACATGCCGTAGAAAATTTAATAGCCAGCTTCCTATATGTTTTTCCAGGCGTGTATCTGCAGTTTTCTTTAATATACCTTTTCATTTGAAAGAATTTAGTTAATACTTAGGAACACATTGCTAGCTCATACTTTGCTGCTTTCAGAAATGTTGGAGTCTGTCTAGTTTCACCAATTTCAAATGCTGAGAAAAGTAACAAGATGTAGTTGATGCTGCTACTCTTTATTTCAAGCCTGAGATTACTATATTTATATATAACATATCCTCCAATTAATTAGCCTCTCAATTTGTACGTATCTGCACAAGATGGGTTAAATGCACGTTAATAAAACATTATATTCTCGCTACCAAAACTAACTTTGTTTGCCTTTCTTGATCAGCTTTAGTAGGAAATCTTGTGCGGATTATCAAGGGAAAAAGAGAACAGGAGTGCTTGTTCTGTTTTTGTAACCATTACACAACTTCAGTAAAAGATATTCAACACCATAAAAAGACGTAAGAAAGCATAAAATAAGCATTGGATTGTCTTGTTGTATTGCATTAAACATAATAATCAACACAACCTTAATAGTCATCCCCTCTTGATATAACCTCTTTGCAGGTTGGACGTAGTAAGATGGTATGCTCAAATTGGGATACATAGCTTCCCTTCACATCACATAGAGGGGGGTATGGCTGCCAAAGACAATGAACAAGTTGCTGTAACAAACAGAAGGCAAAAGGATGCAATTCATTCTTAAACTACTGATCAGGATAATGGCTCCTAGCCTCTTCAATTAAAAGCAACTCAACCAGCATAGTTCAAACTGAGAACTTCAGGACATAGGACCGGTCAGAATTCTATGTTGAACAGATAAGTGCAAAAAAAAAAAAGAGAGATGCATGACTTCAGGACTATTTCCAATGCAGGATAAGATAAAACCCACCGTTTGAGATTATCAGTATCCTCACCAAAAGTTAATCCAAGAAACTAGTACAAGTTGTATTATAAAAATAGGAAATCAGTACAAGAGTTTATTAATAGAGTTAATTGTTGCCATACCTGAACAATGCCAGTATCACATAAGTTCTTCAATGCCATCAAATATTTAGTCTCCCCTAATCGATCTAGGTACCGTCTGCAAAAGGCCAATGTGGAGAAGTTCTTGTTGATTGTTGCTAGCAGTTGCTTTGCCCTTGGCAACCTCAGAGGGATATGACCAACATCAAAATTTTTCATGTAATGACTGCACTCTAGATCTTCTCTCACGTATCCCTTGCCTAACCAGAACAAGTGGCAGCTAAGTACATTCTAGGTAAAAATGCTCGACAATAGCCATCTTTACAAAGAAAGTGTAATTACCAATCGAACGAAACAACCATTACCTGTTGATGCAAATGTTTCAATTGCAAAAAATTCACCTTCCTCCATTTTGGTCTGCTCCCCGCCTTTAACTATAGGAACAGATTTTCCAGCATGGATCTGATAGCGGCCAATGCTATGTCCGTTTAAGTTTCGGATACTTTTAACTGCCAACCAAAAGGCAAGTCAATGAAACATGCAGAACAAAGGTTATATTGTGCAAGTTTGTGATGCTATCAAGAGAAAATCATTATTCAATAAGGAAATAAGACAGCCATCAGAGGTGCATGTTTTGGAACATATATGCAAGACAAGAGAAAATCCCTTCTTCTTCAAACACAACTCAAAAAACTTAGTGACATCGGAGGTACATATTTTGTCAAACCTTGAGGGAAAGAATTAAATTTGATTAAGCTTTAGAAGGAAAAATCCTTCCGCTACCAAAAACATATTAACATTTCCACTGAACATAGCTGAACAATCAAAGGAGGGAGAGATACAAAACAGTGCAGGAAAAAAGCTAAATTATCAATAGGAATGCAAACCACGATGATTGGCTTGGAGGAGGATGATCTTCAACTCAAGCCCTATGGTCTCAAGACACCGGGAAAGACAACATACCAATAGGTCATTATAAGCATGATATAAAACTCCCATTAAGTATAAACAGTGCTGTTTTATAACATAACACTTAAAGGTTCTTATGAATGTGAAGTGAATTATGAAGAGCACAAAGAGCTTTATGGACATTTTGACATAGTTCACTGCATTGGCACTCGTAACAGCTATAAACAATAATATTGGATTCTGGTAGCAACTATCATTCATCTACATTGGAAGAAGGTTGACACATAACACAGTTCACAATTGTGAAAGAAACAACTAGGTATGCAGCCCAAGATCGAATGGAGTTGAACATATATAAAAGCATGTATCGACTGAAGTAGGAACCAACACTAAATATTGGACAAACACAAACAATACATGTATATGATGGAAAGGCTGTTAACATAGTACCAGGATACACTTTTCCATTAATTTCAACCTCATAAGATTCCATGACCTCTTGGATGGCGGCACCAACATCACAAAGACGCACATCAATTCCAGATTCCTAAGCAATAAAAGGATAATCACTGCATTGTCATTTTGGTCAACCCATTATGCGTGAAAAGCATTTTAGAGGAAGTAACGTTCCAGTGACACTAAGGAAATTTTAACGCCAATAATTTGTACTGGAGTATCACATAAACACATATGAATTATTACAAATTGGTGCATTTTGTATGTTCTTAATTAGTCTAAACATTTTCTAAATACTTCATATCTTCAACCGAAGAAATTAAAATAAAAAATGTTTAGAAAACATCAGAAAAGAGTAGTGAATGGAGAGTGAGAGTAGGTGGATTTGGCTTTCAATTATGATTGCAATGCTAGATATTTATGCAGCTCATCCACTGTTTAAGATCCCGGCAGAAGTGCATAAAGGATATAACTCGTTGCATGCAAAGATATGCATACAATTATACACAAAAAATTTCCTTACTTCATAACCATTACAAATCCTACTTGGGAAATCTCCTAGCTAATCCCAAAACCAATTTTAAGAAAAAATAGAACTCCCCAAGAAAATTACAGTCAAATTATACATACAAAAGTCAGCCACAAGATGAACTCACTTTCACCCAAGAAGAGTCAAGTGGTTTAAAACTAGGAATTGGATGCAAGCCTTTCTTACAAAAGGTCACATCCCAATGATAATAGGAAGATATAATAGCTGAATAGGATTAAAAGTTCAACACCTTGATACCGGTATTAGTTGCTTCCCGTGAAGCTGCAAGCAGTGGATCAAACATAGGATTGAAAGCCACAGTGAAAGCACAGTCCACAATGCAACCTGTAAATTGAATTGGCACCCATTTCTGATAAGGTTCCCAACCAAAAAACATAACAGCATATTTCCTAAAATTTCAATCAACAAATTCAACATTTGGTAAAAGAGTCACTACCATCAATATGGGTTCCAAAATCCAACTTCATCACATCATCATATTGAAGAACAGTCTTATCCCCACTATTTGGGGTCCAATGTGCAGCAACCCTGATAACAGGAATGAGTTTTCGATGAAAATGAAGCAACAAAATCAAGAGGATTAGGATTCATAAAACCCTCCAAAGATGAAAGTAACATTTACCAGTTAAGAGAGCATCCAGTAGGGAAAGCAATGCCTGCTTGCAAACCATTTTCTGATATTAGCTTACGAACTGTGTTCTCCAAGGTCTCACAAAGGTCAGTCATTAACATTCCAGGTTTCATAATGCTTCTCATGTACTTCCTCACCTGACACAAGCAGGAAATTTTACTAGATGACATAATTCATCAATCAGCAGAACAGCCATTGCATCAAACCATTACCAACCTGCCGATGAACTTCTGCCGCTTGGCGAACTGAATTGTACATCGGTTTTTCAAGACGTTCCAACCCTCTCTTCTCTTCAGAAGTAGTCCTCCATAAATTACTGAAAAAATTCAAGGAAATTGTCGGCATAAGCATTGACAAAATCTGAGGCAGCACATATTGAAAGGTATATACTAATAGTATCCTAACACTTTAAGGGAATATAAAGATAGATGCTACACTGAAACCCTCAAACTGTGAACTTTAACCTGCATTGCATTGTACAACATCAATTAATGACCAGAAATATATTTATATCATGAGGAATATTGATCTTGTCTAACACATGGCTTTTCAAGAAGCACCAGAACTCAAGTGAACAAAGGACATCATTTTGACACAAAAGAAAAGTAACAGAAAGAAGTAATGATAATGCAGCAGTATCATTATTCTCCACGCATTGGACCAAAGTTAAAGAGCTTATACTCACTCATCTTTGTATTGTTGAATTTCACCTTCAGGAAAGTCCCCAGAAGGAAAAAGCTCCTTAACAGGAATAGAGGGCGGATCAGTTTGCTGAGGCAATTCTTTCTTCTTCCTGCAGATGATTGTAAGAGAGACATCACTGACTAAAGAATGAATGATGTGTAATGATTGGAATATCTATCCCAGAAAGAAGTTCTCACTTGCTTTTATTTTTCTTCTTTTTCTTCTTTGAAACTTCTGGAAGAAAAAATTAAATATAAAAATGCATATATTAGTGCTAAAATTACTAAATAACTCCATTATAGCAAGTTGAATGCCATTAATGTTTGCAGGCCTCAATTAATTGCGAAATAGGAGAAGGAACCACCTTTGTTTTCATCATCATCCTTCTGCATGGCAGAGGAAACTTCTGATGAATCATCATTCTCATTGCTAATTGAAGGTTCTTCCTCCCCATTTTCTTCTTCTGCCCCATTTTCTTTACCAGGGACTTGTGCATTCAACTTTTCTTCTTCCATTGATAGAGAACTGTTTGCAACAGAAAAAATGGCAATGGTCGTAAGCGTTCAAATACAGATTTACACATGAAATGAGTATGGAAGCTTTGAATCAGCTCATCAAATGTAACATTGTGATAATTAACTAACAACGATCACGTTAAAAGAAAATTTAAAAAACGTAAAAAAAATCGAACTTATGCCGAAAAAATGGAAGTTTTCAGTATAAACTTAGGGAATTTCTCTCCGTTCTCTACTTGTTTTCTAATACAAACTAAAAACATACCAATTCCAGGCAATTTTGATCAATAAAGTTACAGTATTTCAGATAATTTTCTGATTCCAAAGAGCTACATAACGAAACAAAACAAAGAGAACACCTAAACAGAAGACAAGTCACAAAGAGAAAGCGAGTAGAGAAACGAAGCCCTGTCAGAGTACAAAACAATCAAACAAAGGAATTCAAAGAGATCTAGGGGAGAAAAGGACATATTGAGTGCGGTGTTTTACCTGGAAAAAGCTAACGAAGCCAAGAAAAGTCAAGAAAAAGGAAAATTCTTCTCCAAATTTCAGTCTCTCTAGTCTCTTCTCCTCTCTATCGCGAGCAGACTCGGCAGAAAAAACCCTTCGTTACATTTACGAAAGACAAGAGCCCAGCTGCAGGTAAAGAGCCCATCCACCAAGAACTTAAAGAGCCCATTTCACCTTTGTTTCTTCTAGATTTTGGACTTTGAAAATCAAAGCCCGCTAGCCATTGAACCTTCCATCTCAGAATCACAAAATGGCAACCTTCCTCTCCCTGCAAACAAAGATCATTTCTTTCTCTCTAAACTAAGGTATGTTTATTTCCGCGTAAAATTTTTAATCAAATGAAATGAAACGAAATAGTAGAGGATGAAAGGAAGTGTTTATTTGAATGAGATGAAATATAAAACCATCCTATTTCATCCCATTTTATTCCATTCGCATATAAAACCTTTCCTCTACTAAAGAGAAATATGAAGCCATCAAATTGTAATCTCCTCTGAAGTTTTTCTTTTTAAATGTTCAATTAACTTCATACATTTTGAGAGTGTGGGTTATTGTTAAGCTCTAATCATGGCTCTTATTTTATGGGATAGAACTAGTTTGTAGCTTGGGCGGGTAGTTTAAATCTTTTGCTGATAAATTCCCCAACCGACTTAATTTATAGTGGTTGTAGTTGCTACTTTGTCTTTATTTTACAATACTGCATTCATTAGGTAATCCAAATTGAAAATATGAAAAGGGTTTGTTCCATTTTTCAATGATATAGTTAATGGAATTGTTGTGTGTAATTTTCTAGAGAACAAGCAGCTTTGTTGATGTGAACCAGTTTGCTTAAATATAATTGGAATCTGAATGCCTGCTACTGGAGTTCAAGTTAAAGAGTTTGATTGAGCTAAAAGATGGATTGTTTTATTGTCTTTCCATGATGTACTCATTTGGCCTTTTTAGTGTGGTTACTCTTCAATGTTCTGCTTTCCAGGAAAGAGACTTTTCAGTTCCAAACAAAAAGAAAGCCTGCAAAATGGAGAAACTGAAATCTTTGATTCCAAACAATCTTAAACGGTTGGTGGCAGATAGCAGTCCTGATGATCTTCCTTCAACATCGTCTTCTCTTCTTGACTTCATCCTCAATTTGCCACAATTCCAGGAAGTTAATATCGCCTAGTATTCTTTTTAAATTTTCTTTTCTATGTAGAGGGTGAAACCTGTGGTTTTTGAAATCTTATCCTTAATATGGCCCCTTGCCTCATTATGAACCTTTTGGGTATTTTTAGATGATTAAAGATCTGACAGATCCAGAAACTGCTCTTTGTACAAAGAGTAAGGATGCTGCTTTGGAATCAAAACAAAAGGGCAACCAAAGCTTTTCAAGTGGAGATTATAAGACAGCTTTGCATTGCTATTCTCAGGTACTTCTTTAGGTCGTTTTCATTTTCTTTTCAGTTTAGCAAACTTCATCTTTTACAGTACTCTATGGGCCTTATTACATTTTGCAGATATGGACCTTCCTTATTAAGTTTTACATCTGCAAATTTGCTTTTTTCCTAGGGTTAACCATGACTAGGTCATTTCACAAAAACAAGAAAACCTTTCTATGAGGGCTTAAAGAAATTATTTTTGTGGGCAATTAATAATTCAAAACTGGAAATATGTGAAAATGGAATTTAGATTACAATAGATTCTGCTCAAACTTTTACCAGTTCTCTGTTTGATGGATTGACCACTGTTGTTTTCAGCCCTTAACTGTTTGCCCTGTGATCTCGAGAAAACATGCATTATTATTGGATAATTATTATGACCAATTGTGGTACATTCTGAGCACTGGTATAAAGAGGATGAGGCTGTGAATTAAATTAAGAGTAAACAAAATACCTCCTAAAAATTAACAAGAGAAAGATCTTTTTACTGATCAACATGGGATGATCACCAGGAGGCTATTCAATCCTTGTTAGTTATCGTTTGTTTGCAGACAAGGTAAAAGTTTAACCGCGTTTTCTCTTCTTTACATTGCTACTCAACCAATCAAGATAGGCACTACGTGTAGCTCCAATTTCTGCTGCTGATATGGACAAGAATCTGGTTGCAACACTGTATCTAAACCGGGCTTCTTCATTGCATGTGAGTTTTTCTTGTTTCCTTACCTTCTCAGAAGGGAGACAGCTTTTGTTTTCTTCTGTTATTATTTCTATTTTTCTTGTTCTTTTTTCTTTGGTGGGTGGGGAGGTTGTAGGGCGAATGAGAATAAATCCCGGCTAATTCTATGACTATGTACGGGTATAACTGTTGGTATAGAGACCATATGTTTTTGAATTTGTTATAAAAAAAAATGGAATGTGCTATGTTGAATCATTTTGTATCGCTGGGTTTTCTGTGGACTCTAAATCAAAAGATTTGTGTGTTTCTCTAGAAAATAGGTCTCCTAACAGAGTGTATTCGAGATTGCAGCCGGGCCATTCAAATTTCTCCAAACTATTCGAAGGTGATACATACGATCTTTTCTTGTTCTAATTTTGCTATTTCTCCCCTTATACTTCTGACAGGTTTTTGCCTTTTGATGTTGCTAGATTTGTACTTTCATGTGTTTGCAACTATTCATTAAATCTAGTCCAGGGAAAAGACACTTCCAATCCCGTGAAATTTCATGATGGCAATGATTTATCTTAATTTTGGAGACAAAACAAAAAAGGAAAAACAAAAGGAAAAAGAAAAGGGGATTGGGGTAAAACCTTGCTTTCAATTCCCTAATCTTTACTGGTAGATCTGCTCCAAACTTGCAGTAATTATGTTATCTCTCATCCTTATGTCTGTTTCACAAATTTTAAAGAGCATTTTCTGTTGCTACTATTATGATGTGAACTAGCTTGTGCCCTCTCCAGAGTGTCTTCTACATTGCAGGCATGGTACAGAAGGGGAAAGGCCAATGCTTCTTTAGGAGATCATAAAAATGCAGTCCATGATATGAACATGGCTAAAAGTTTTGAGTCATCATTGAGTGGAAAGAGGCAGATAGAAAGTGAGCTAAAGATTATTTTGCAAAAATATCAGTGCACAAGCAATAAGCAAGTTCAGCTTGGTGAGGAGAATTTGAGAAGTTTTGGTAAGAGACTATCCTTACCATTCTTCTTCTTTCCTTACATCCTGGTATAGAATATTTTAAAGTTATGCTCGAGCATTTTGTTCCCTAAATAAAAACCCACTGTTTATTGTAATTTTTGGCCCAATTTTTATCCCTATTTTAGTTTTTGTTATTCTCTAACCCTATTCCATTTCTGATATGGCTTATAATCTCATCCTCTGCTTTCAAGAGTTTAGGATTGTATGATCTTGGTATGATTTTAATGAAAGTAGGCATCTGTATCTGCTTTACACTGCCAAGATGTAAGTTCGAAATGAATGATCTATCGATATTTTTTGACAGATGACTTGCAGCAAAAAAAGTTAGTATGTGTTACCACGCCAGTTAAAGGAAGGGGCATTGCTTCCTGCAGTGATATTCCTCCAGCGTCCTTGATTCATATGGAAGAACCTTACGTTTTGGTATGACCATCACCATGACTTGTTTGTTATGTAAATGCTCTTTTACTTGGTAGATTTTCCATGTGTAGTTTTCAAATATGCTTTTACTGGATACTTAAGTTGAAAAATCTTTTGTGATCAAGATCCAAGCTGCATAAAGTTAGAGTTTTAGCTGCTGCATGTAGATAAGGCCTTTTTACCAGTTCACCTAAGGGCACAGTCATCTGAACCACTGTAGATTATACTCTTTCATGAACAGATCATTTATGAACAACAACAATAAAAATCTTTCTTAGCTGAAGGTTTTGCATAGACTCATTTTCATTGGGCCTTGTGCTGATTTGGGTTGGATAACTTGAAGAGTGACAATCTCGCTGTGCGCAGATTGTTATCCTCAGGATGCTCTTTATGAGGGCTACTCTTGCATTAGTCATCATTCACAAGACTTCATAGCTGCTATCTTGATGCATCTGCATGCATTTGTGTAATGAGGGGCATAGATTGGCTTAGCTTTCTCTTTTACAGATGATATTGAAGAGTTGCCGTGAGACACATTGTCATTACTGCTTAAATGAACTGCCAGCTGATGTGGTCCCTTGTACATCTTGTTCTATACCACTATACTGCTCCGAGCGTTGCCAACTGCAAGCTGGAGGCGAGACACTCAGTAGCTATCAAAAGAGAGATGGAAGTGATGGCAGTCAAAACTACAATCTTAGAGAGTCAATTGTGGAGGATGTCTTTTGCAGTTCTTCCAACTTTGATGATAAATGCTTTCCAGAACATAGGCACGAATGTTTAGGAGTGCACTGGCCTGCAATTTTGCCAACTGATATAGTTTTGGCTGGTCGAATAATTGCAAAATTTGTATATCAAAATAGAGTTGACAAGGAGGCTAACCTTCCAAGGATTCTAGTATATTTTGTAACCACTTGTTATGAGTTGCTTCACAGTTTTTCTGTGTGAGGATTTGACATTCTAGCCTGTGGTCTTGCAGGATCTTTCTCACAATTATTCGCAAATCAGTCCTGAAGGCAAGTTGGAATTACATATATATGCCATTGTGTTGGTATACTGTCTTCAATGTTCTCTTGGGATTGTTATTCCAATAAATGGAGTCTCAACATCAGAGGTTGGACCCACCTTTCTCTCTTTGGTGTGCATGTGGGGGTTTGCATGCAATCATTTTATGATATCCTTCTTTTGCTTATTGACGTCTATATCATTCCAATAGCTTTAAATTGCTTAAGTTGTTCATGTATTTAAAAATATTTTCCGCTTATTCACATCCTTATCTTAGTAATTTGTCATTGTTTGTTCCTTCTTAGTTATTCATGAAGACAAGCATTGAAACACTATATCAACCTCATTATTGCTACTTGATCTCCATCTGTCTTGAGGTCTATTGATTTTCTGCTTGTAGATTGTCATCCTTCTATCTCAAATCAGGGTGAATAGTATGGCAGTTGTACGCATGAGATCTGCTAATGTGCTAGGCTCATCAGATCAATGGGGTTCTTATGTTCCAATAAGAGACGCATCAACTTATAATGTGGAACAGGTTCATGTTTATGCTACAATTTCTTTTCTTTGATTAGCCTAGTCACCATGTGGATTTGTTGATTCCACACTTACAAAATGCATGTAATCTGTGTTGGCTTTTTCATCAGAACGTGCTTTTTCTGCCAATGTAAATAAAGTTTATTCATTCATCTAACTTGGATTGATTACTCTTTTCTAGGTCAAAGTGGGTCAAGCTATTTATACTGTTGGTAGTTTATTCAATCATTCTTGCCGGCCAAATATTCATGCTTATTTCCTTTCACGCACTCTCTTCATACGAACAACAGAACTCGTTGAAACAGGCTGTCATCTTGAATTATCATATGGCCCTCAGGTATTCCTAGTTTTAACATTAAAAATCATAACTAGATCTCTTGATGTGAATATGTGATGTTCATTCACTCATCAAAAGAGTACACATGGCTGCACTACACTGTTATAGGAGGGACAACATGAAGTAAATGAATTGTCATGTTATACGTTTCTACTTCTAGTGCTAGCAAGTCTGATGCATGGATATTTGAAATAGTAAAATACTGTTCTGTTGAACAGGTTGGGCAGTTTGACTGCAAAGAGCGTGTTAAATTTCTGGAAGATAAGTATTCATTCCGATGCCAGTGCCCTGGATGTTCAGAGCTAAATATGCCTGACCTTGTCATAAATGCTTTTCACTGTGCCCATCCTAATTGCTCTGGTGTAGTTTTGGACAGTTGTCACATCGGTTTAGAAATGAGCAAGTTTAAGAATTTCATAGCTCGAAACTTGGGGAGACCTCAATTGCAGGTATTGCTTCTGCACCATCTTTGAAACTCGGGCATGCTGTCGATATGACGATGCTGTTGCATCCATAGGAACCAGAAAAGAAGGAAAATAGAAGTAACTGAATAATAGAACTTTATTGATAAATTTGAGAGCAAGAATCTTAAACTCCCAAGTCAGTCCGTACGGAGAGGACTAAACTCTAAAATAAAGGAATTAATTTTTCTCAAAACTTACCTACTTGCTCTAACTATCAAATATTTATAATGCTAGACTCCTAATCGCAATAAAAGATAGACTCCTAATCGTAATAAAAGATAAGAATCCTAATCACAATAAAAGATAGACTCCTAATCGCAATAAAAGATAAGATTCCTAATCGTAATAAAAGATAGACTTCTAATTGTAATAAAAGATAAGACTCCTAATCGTAACAAGACTCCTAATGTGTTGGAGGTGTCGTATCATTATCCTTCACACTAAATTTCTTTTAATCTCTTGCATACCCACTGTCCAAATCAAGCTTTATAGCAAAACTGGCACGGAATTCTATATTTTTCCTTAATTATTCACCAACTTTCTCATCTTTAAATCCATTTTTTTTAAGAATCTAGGTTTTTGATATATCTTTTTAGAAATTTTATATCCTTAGTTACTTATTGCATATTTTTACTTTCAACCTTGAGAAAATAAGTTCTCAACGAATCAAAAGTAAAAGAATGAAGGCTCGAGCCATTTAGAACATGTTAAATAGTAAAGTTTAAGTGAGAGAACTAACTTCAATAGAGCATCTAATGCTCACCTTCATTAAGGTTAGATTTTGTGAAAGCTATGCTCTTTGAAAATCGATCCCTTCAATTCCAATAGGAGTATAGACTGGGTTACTTTGGAGATCATAGTTCTAGTTGAGGAAGTGAGGACTTATATAGACAATTAGGGTAGAGCATACTTTGATAGATATATAAGTAGCTTTCCTTAGAAATCTTGATGAATTTTATTATGATTATAATGCAAAGTTTGAGAAGGGAAATGTCCCTTAGGGCATGAGAGAATAGGGAGAGAGCAAAGCCTCATTGATTAAAAGAGGCACCTTAAGTAGATGAGACAAAGGAGGATTGTGGTGTTGTCCAGCCTACTCCGCTACAACTATTATGGGAGTAGATAGACATGACCATTCTTGAACTCAAGAAAAGTAGCAAGGGTATAACTTTATAATACAGATGATGCAAAGCAAGTTGAAGAAACAACGATAATTGTTATAACATATAGAACAGTGGTTGTCTAGCATATGGGATAACTCCACAATCCTAAACAATGCTAAAGGAGGATAGTGATTGCAATGACGATCCTACTGTGGATTGAGCTCCTCTTTCCTTTTCTCTTCCTTATGGATTGTACATTTTAATGATTCACTTTTTTTTAATCTTAAACCTTTGTTTTTATTTCTATTATATTATTTACTTTGGTCAAGTACTTTATTTCGATTAATTGTTGTGTTAAATTCTATTTGTGTTTTATTATATTTTTTATGGATAGTTTGTTTATAAGGTACAAATAAATTCTAGATGTCGATCATATCTACCATAGACAAAAGGTGACATCAAGGCTAGAGAAGCTATTTTTATTAATTATTATGATAAATTTCATTTGCGACTTATAATATTTGTTTATGGATAGTTTATTTATAAGGTACAAATAAATTCTAAATGTTGAACTTATCGACTATGGATAACAGGTGACATCAAGGGCAGAGAAGCTACTTTTTCCTTTCAATTTTCCTCCCTCTTTTTATGTTTTTATTGTCCTTAATATTTTCTCTCTCTATTTAATACGCTACAGCATGTTTTACCTTGATGGATTAATTTCAGCACCATTAGCTTAATTTGCAACAATTTTGGGAATTTTTATGTTGAAAATACAATAATTAAGATGATTTATTAGAAATATGACTTTTTTATTTACTTAGTTTAGGTAAATAAATAAGAGAATTAAAAACTAACTTAGTTTTAATTTAATACAATGATTTGAAAATGGATGCTTGATGTGCTAATGAAACCTTTTGCTTAAAGTAAACAATAACTTGGTTTTAATTTAATCCAATGATTTGAAAATGGATGCTTGATGTGTTAATGAAAATTTTTGTATAACTTGGGCATATTTTTTAGTTAAAGTGGATCCTTTTTTTTAAGCATTTTAGCATCCCATTAAAAAATAAAAATAAAATACTATTATGTGAATAAATGGGTATAGATAAATTCACTCCACTAACTTTAACATAAATAAAAAGTAGTGATTTGAATCAGTAACCTAATTGCATAAATAAGAATGTTCATGATGAGATATTTGTTGTTGCATCAAAAGGTTAAATGATTCTTCAAACAAGCCTCTAATGCTCATTCATTACTTTAATAATGTCTTTTGTTTTCTATTAATTTTGGGTTATTAAAATGTTTAAACACAAAAACTTCTTACTAATGTATGTCTACTTTATATATTAAGTTGAATTATATTAATTAAGTTGATGTTTATAAGATTGTTGGAATGAATTAAATTAATTTATAATTTAATACAAACATCTGAATGCCAAACTAGTTAACGAATAAGAAAATTGAACAGTCTAATTTGATTTATTGAGTTTTCCCTAGAATTGCCACCTATTTAAGCTAAAAGTGATTAAAATTGATTTGCAAGTAAAAGTTTAGATGTGGTGATATTTGATATGAATGAAGAGTGCACATATTTTCTTAAGAAGTTTGATTTTTAATGTTAAATTACCATGTTTTATTTAGTTTTTAATTTTTCAAATAATTTAGGAAATTTGATTTTGGGATGAAATTATTTAAGAACTAGAGGCTATTTCAAGCAAAAATCACAAGAAAATCACAATTTTTGAAGGAACGCGATCTAAACCACAACTGTGTATTGCCTTGTGTCCAATATAAATCAAATGTAGTAAGAAATAAAACCAAAAGAGACACCACATGGCATTTAAGAAGATGTATAGAGCAATATGACCTAAGCCACATGCATACTAAAAGCTATGCACTAATTTCTAGAGAAACACTAAGATCCACAATTTGAGGGCACGAGCATACCACTAATGATATACTAATTTTAGAAGAAACAATGAGATCCACGTTCTAGAGATATGGTTGTGCTAAAGATTGCGTCCTAATTCTAGAGTTAACATATAGATCTACAACCTAGGCCATGACCATGACGTAAACCATGTCAATGCGTGCAAAAATGTATATAAAATATGAAAAGCCTAATTTTTAAAAGATTTTTGGAAACTTTACACTTTAGACATAATTTTAACTGTGAAAAGTTATAATTACCCATTAGGAGGTCTAAGAATCCTTAAGAGCCTAATTTCAGTGTTGTTTCCAATTAAAAATCAAGATCTAAACATCATCTCAAAGAATCAAACTACCGATATAATCAAGATTTACATCTAGATTTGTAGCATCTCACTCTCATAGGACACATACCTAACATTCTGAAGGATATCCGAGTACGTACCACATAAGGGTGGCATGTTAGAGTAGTCACGTCACTAACATAATCATGGCATCATCATTAAAATATAAATATCACAATATTTGAGAACCCAATTCTTCTTTTTCATTTCATAAAACTGAATATACATTATAGCATTACATACTTCATCCTTACATACAATATTAAAGAGCTATTAGAGTCTACAACTCTATTACAAAAAAATGCTACATGAATGAGGAACTATACAAAATTCTACCTAAATCCTTTAGTCTCAGCTGACCGACCTTTGAACCATTTCTTCTATCTAAAAGCAATACTAGATCCCTTCTAAGTTGTCTTAGAAGCTAAGCCCACTATCTCGCACCTACAAAGTCAATGTTGCAATTTTGATGAGTTTTGCGAACTCAGTGAGTTACCCATCATCATTGGATCACTCATACATATAACACATACAGTTCATGTTTCAAGTTCACAAACAATTTATGTCATCATATAATGCACATCTTTCACCAAATATCAAAAAGCACCATATAACACTTAGTTCACTTATTCACCTCTTACACTAATAACGGTTCATAAAATTCAATTCAATCATTCATATAATACATATTAAATTATATGTGCAATGTTCATGAGACTTATTTTTATTTATTAGTTTGTTGTGACTAAGTGCCTTTTTCACTGTCCTGTATCCATTATGGATACCGGGCTCATTAAAAACTATCCCTTATTTGTTGGGGATACAGGGCTTATTATACATAGTGAGCTAGAGGCTCTTACCACATTTTGATCTTTAAAATCTTTTTCAATAGTGACTCTAGTCACAACTGCCTTTATGTTATCATGCATTCATGTAGTGATATGCATCGTATGTATTCAATCATTCACTTGTGCTCAATTTTCTTTTGCATTCACATTCACCGTCAGGTCTTGGCCTGACATTCAACAATTACATTGAGTATCACATATTCTGACAAATTCACATACAATGAGCACTTCCAATATATTATTAATGCATCAAATGCCTCGGAAATTCAATGTTTGGAATCAACATATTCACATCACATAATAATCCAATTAAAAATTAAACAAAACAATAAATCAATGTGAGACCATCTAGATTACTCACAATATGCTCCAAATAGTTATTGCCTCGATGTCCCGGTAATATCTAGATGTTGTCACTCTAATTGCTCTTCTATATCATGCAATACATACCCATTTACACATTACTAATTTGCGCATTTTTATGAATACTCAATATATCTCCTTAATTCACATCTTATTATCATCCATATATCATATCTCGTGAAACTTGATTATCCTTAGTTTATCAATCATCTATTCATCAAACATACACTTACGAATCCTTTCCTAGCAATATATATCTACACAATTTTCCAATTCTCATTCATTCATTCATAACTAATTCATATTATCCATAGGAATGCTTTTACATCATTAACAACTCATAATTTCCAAATTGAGATACATTCATATCAAGTCAATCCTTTCGTCAATTTTAATGTCAATCAACATCCTAAACTTATCAATCACTTAACCACTTACTTTATCAACCATCTAGGTTCATTTCAAATATCAATTAGTCCAAAAACACCAAGGTAAGTAAGAAGACAGCAGTGCATGATCGTGCAACCACCACCTGATGATCCCTCTCTATCACGATCGTGCTTGTGCATGATCGTGCAACCACCTGATGATCCCTTTCTGCAACTATCTCTCTATCACAGGTAATATAAGGGAAAACATGCATAACTTAAGCTATATTCACTATTTTATCATACCACTTTCACAGAAATCAAGCTAAGACCTCTATCTACAACTTTTTTTCTTTAAGTTTCTTTAAATTCATACAGTTAGGTTCAGTATTCTACAAGTTATACCCAACTATTGCAGACTATTCTTCCAACATGATAGTATACAATACTCAATTTCAAGCCAAAATTTGAAACTCTTAGAGATTGAATTCAAATTTAATTCCCTCATGAAAAAAATATAGCCATCTATCTCTAGTTTAATCTAAAATTAAAATCATTCCATTTGGATATGTACAAATTAAGATATGGCTAAATCACATATGCATATTCCGTGAAAATACTACAACTAACATATTCTAGCAATTCCTCTTTCACTTTTCCAAATTTTTAACTCCTATATGTTACATTCAAACCATGTTATGTATAGTCCATCAACCTTACATCATTTGCTATCATACATAAATATTATTTCTTCTCATTTCAAGAACATTTCTCAAACACCTTTCTTAAGCACAAAATTTCACCTTCATTAAACCTTAAATCCCAATCTATTTCATCTATATAAAAACTTATAATCCATGGTTTTCATACTCTCAAAAATAGAGCACCACATGTGCATTCATTCATCATTTTCCTGCACTCATATTATACATAAGAATATAACATACACCCACTTATTTTCCTCATTCACGTTACAACATATATTTAACTCCACTATCATGATCATTTCACCTTTAAACTATCATCACATATGTTTATATTTAAACAACCCATGAAGATTAATGTATAACTTACTTGATAAAACTCCAACTTTTTCAAAATCACATAAACCCCAACTAAACCTTATCTTGGAAAGTTTATATGATCATCAACTCTTCAAGGGGAATAGGTTAGGTTTTTAGTAGCAAGATGAAGAGATAACAAAGATCTTGAAGAAACAAAGTGAAGGATAGCAAGAACTCAACGTGATGAGGGTGAGAGTGAGATAGCCATGAGTGAAGAAAATGAAAGAGATGAAGAAGAGAGCATATGGAAAACATGAAAGACAAAAACAAGATGGTCTTTCAAAATGTAAATAATGATGGGTGGGTTAAAAGCAAGGTAACAATTGCTTGGTGGGTGTCATGACACCCACCAATTAAAGAGTCCAATTAAAATCCTTTAATAATGGTACTCAATATCATTTAATCTCTAGTCCATTAGTCACTCAATTTTTAATCGAATTGTCACCCAATTTTCAATGTCACATTCTCAACAAATCCTAATCCCATTTGCCAATTGTCTTACCACTTTCATTTGACACTTATTTCTACTACCATAAATCAATTGTCTTACCACTTGGCATTTTTTTAGTCCAAAAATATTCATAATTTTAGAAAATTTTCCATATTTTCACCAAAATTTTAAATCAATAATAATATTCACCAAATCAATTTTTAAGACAAAATATTCACTATTCATATTATAATAACATTCATAAATCAATTAAGATCAATATACATGATAAATGTCAAATGAGTGCATGTACAATCATTGTAATATGTGCAATTATCAAATTCACATGTATGTATGCTAATATTATGTATGAGCATGAAATGCATTTCCTAATTTTTCAATAATGTCTCTCATATTCAGTATTCTAGGGTTCAAACCCTTAATATGAGAAAAACGATATGTTATAGATTTACTCTTATAATATTTTTATTTATTGATTTTGATTATGAATATGATTAATGGATAAATATTTTTTTATTTTTAGATACGAAAAATCCTAGTTTTTACTTTTGTATAAATTGATTTATTTTAATTTATAAATGAGATAAATTTTTATGAATTACCTTTGATTGATCTTAATACATGATTTAATGATGGTGGTAACTATATCTAATTTGAATTCGCTTATGGATGCCTTAAAAAATCCTACATGTTGTAGACTATGACATAGGTAATAAAAGATGCATAAGAAAGACCTATGTGATCTTTCAAGTGTTAAAGTATATTCTTTTATAGGATTTCATAAATCTTAGTACATTCAAAAGGGGAGTAGCATTAGTAGAGATACGTGTTAACCAATAGGAGAATAAATGATTCTAGCTTGAAAGAGTCTAGTTTCAACTTCTTGGAGATCTTACTGGCCCAATTAAATATATCCATTCAAGTTTATCAATTCATGCAATCAAAAAGTAATACTATAGGAAATACTTGTCTAAATATTGATATTTGATTAAATTCTTAATAGCTCTATATTTTACATGTTATTTAAAGCTAAAATACTTGGTATTTGTCACTTTTCTAGCATGTTCTATATGGATTATATGATATTTTCCTATATTTAGTTCATTATCTTGTAGGTAATGATCTCGAGAAGAAAACACAAATATGAGTGCTACTTTATCCACAATTGTCCAATTGTGGACATTTTAGAGTCATTTAGAAAATAAGAGGATGGAAAACAACTTTACAAAAGAAATTAGATGTCAATTATAGTTTAAAAATATTGAAAAGTGGAGAAGTTGGTGAAAAAAGGTATAAGCATCGAACTAGCCAAGGAGACATGTAGGGACCCGATCCGGAGATCGACGCCTCAACCCGAAAACGGAAGATGGAACGAATCACAAAGAGGCGGAACGAATAAAACGATTGATCACAAAGCGAAACAAATCATTGACGAATCGAAAGCCAACTTGGAAGCAAGGCATACAAACAAAGTCAAATCGAATTGGCTCGGAGACAAACCAAACAAACGATCACGAATCACAAATCGAATTGAAGCATTCGAACTGAAACACAAGTACCGACATCCGTTAATATATTTTTAGGAGAAAGCGTCGCGTTGGAAACCTTAGACTTAAACTATCCAAAAATCCTGGATAAATTTTCTTTTTCTTTTCTTTCTTTCTTATTCCCTTCTTTTTCATTTCTTTCATATACAAACTCAAACCACAATACCTTATCATACTCATAACCATACACACACCCCAAACATAACTTAAATCAATACATAATTCCAGAATTCACACACCTTATACTCATTACATACACAATTTCATAAATCAAATCTTTATACAAATCATAGTGGCATTCTCAAGCCTAACACATTACCCATAATCCTAAACCAAAGTTCGCAATACACAATCTTTCTAGACTTCTCAACAACCATCTAACTTAACAATAACACAATATAAATCCATGCAAACAGAATTCTTCATTTTCTTTCACCCGATCTTCTTCTCATCACCTGTGGATGGGAATGAAGGGGGG
>JANJEY010000006.1:30184217-30197373 GCA_024703695.1 Erythroxylum cataractarum
TTGCCTAGGAATGAGTTTCCTCTTGATCCTCTTGCTCCTCTTGCCTCACTTGATTTCCTAAAATAAGAACCAAAATCTCATTCAATAACTCATGCTGAAACAATATTTCCATTCTTAACTTCCTTCCAAAATTTCATATCCTTAGAGACTTATTCAGAACTTCATTACTACACAAAACTTGTAGATCTATGACTCTAGTTTACAACGCATAAAAAATAACTTCAATAGGACTTCTATAACAAAAGATATGCCCAAAACACTAAAATCCATCTTTGCTGGAAAACGAGGACTTGTCGCGGCGAACAGCCTCCGCTCGTCGTGACGAAAAACATCTGACTCACACGTCGTGACGAACGACTTGTGTACGTCGCGAAGAACAACCTTGCACGTCGCGGCGAACGAATTGCTCACGTCGTGGCGAACAGCCTTGCGCACGTCGCGACGAACAGCCGGGTGCACGTCGTGACGTGCGGGTCTGGAGAACATCTCCGAACCCGACTTTCATGCATTTTTCCCACTTAAATCCTACTCTTTTGCTCATACAACACGCTTAAACTTTAGATCATGCTTGATACTTCATTTTTAAACTCATTCAACAAAAAATCATCAACAAAACACAACCAAATCAAAAACCCTAAGAGATTTCACCTATTTTTCCTATAAACCATAAACCATCGTTTCCTACTCATTCTAAACCATATTAGGGTTTCATCTAACCCAAAAAAAAGGAAAACATCATACTTACTTGTTAGAGCTTCAATTCTTTCGGAAATCGGATGAACCTAGCTTCCTCTTTTTCTTCTTCTTCCCCTCTGCTACGACTCTCTTCTTTTTCCTCTTTTCTTTTTATTTTCCTTTCTTTCTATTTTCTTTCATTTAAGCCTAAAAGAATGAGCAAGGACTATAATGCCCCTCTATGCAAGCCTTAAACCTCTTACCCTTAAGTGATCTTCCAATATTGCCCTCATGCATTTTACCCTTCTACACTTTTATTTCTTTCATTACCACTTATTCCACACTAATCTCAAATTAATCTTAATTTTCACTAACACTTCCATTAAAATCAAATTATGCAACAATTAACACAATCAACTTAATTCATACTTAATAACATCAAGAAAAACAATTTGGGGCCCAACAAAGACTATGATTTAGGTTACTTTTGTGTATCAATCTAACCATATATCTCAGAGATGATTTTTGTGCTATAAGTTGAAGATGATTCATCCTTCTATCGATTTCTGTAGATAATTTAGGAGATTTTAATAGTAAGCTCTTTCGTTTGAAAGATGAAGGTAATAATTTCTTGAGGAATTTTAATGAGTAAGCCAGGAATTGCATTAACCTTACTGAAGTAATTGATTTGAAGTTAAAAGGGATTTTTTTACCTAGAATAATAAGCAATGTCGCTTTTGGTTTATGAGAAAGTAGATAGATAAAGTCATGGTTACTGAATTCTAGCTATAGACCAATCCCTAAATAGTCAAGCAATTTTCATCAACCCTATTTTCTTTGTTCATACCGTTATTATTACTTAAAAAAATTTCACTGATTATAAAAAAAAGGGCTAGTAACTATCTTGTAAGAGTTTAGGACTTTTAACAAGTAGCTTCAAAATTCCAAGGTTGTAATCCATATTTTTACATGAAAAGAAGGAACTCAAGGGATTGAACTACAAAAAATTTGGCAATACTTAAAAAGCAGTGATGGAAATCGAAAGAAAACTTATTTAGATTCAAGGTGAGCTTTGCCAAGTTACTGATGACCTTATTAAACAAATTGAGGAAAGAGCAGCTCTTGTAGGTTAGATTCAAGATTTAGAGCCCCGTAGCTTATTATTAAAGGAAAAATTAAGAGTAAAACAACTCAAGGATGGAGATATGAACTTAACTTTTTTCAATAAGTCCATTCTGTTAAGGAGAAAACCTCAATAAAATTTCTTTCCTACTAAAGGACAATGGAGAATTAATGCATACTCAAAAGGAGTTAAGGTACGAGACTTATAATTTTTTTAGGGACACAATTGGTTCCTAAGCTAATGTTTTTGTATTTTTATATTTGTGTAGGTCTTGAAGTCATTTAACACAAGTGAAGGGGCAACATCACTTATTGGACCTCTTAATGCAATGGATGTGGAAAAAGTACATTTTTAGCCAAACCCTGATATAACACTAAGGCCCGATGAGCTAAACACTTTCTTCTTTTGAGAGGCAAGGAACTTGATCAATAATGAGGTAAATAAGGCAATACTAAAATTCTTTCTAAATGGGAAGATGCTGATAGACTTAAATAAAAACCTTGATTACTTTAATCCTAAAACACTAAACCTTTCTTCTTTAAACATTTCCGACTTATCTCCCTTTGTAACACTATGTATAAAGTTATTCTAAGCTACTCACATTAAGACTAAAAGATGTTTTAGATCACTCTTAAGGTATTTTTATTCAGGGAAGGCAAATAGAGGATAATATTCTTTTAGCTCATGAACTTCTCAAGAACTACAATAATATAGACTCCTTCAAAAAGTTGTCATATTAAGATTGATTTTTATAAGGCCTTTGATTCCATCAATAGAGACTTCATCTTGCATATCCTTGAAGCTTTTCTCTTTTCTAAAAGTTTAAAACTTGGATTGATTTATGCATCTTTACTACTTCCTTTTGTATCTTGATTAATGATAAGCCTATTAACATAATCAAAGATGGTAAGGGATTAAGGCAAAATGATCCAGTCTCACCTTAATTGTTCACCTTATGCGTGAAGATCTTAAGTAGGCTAGTTAATCACTCAACAAGGCAAGAAAGGACATTCAAATTCCATCTTAAATGTCGTAAGTTAAGAATCTTTAATGTAATTTTTACATATTATATACTTTTTCTTTTTGGAGTTGATGATAGTTCACTAAACACTCTAATGATTGCTCTATATACATTCAAGAATTTATTTGGGCTCTCTATTAGTAAAGACAAGAGTTGCCTAATGGTATCATCTAGTGCCAATCACCTAGTAATATGTCTTGTCAAATTATCAAGTTTGAAATTAAAAAAATTCTCATTGAAATTTCCTTATCTTGCTTGTAACTACTAAGAGACCAAGCCTTAGGGACTACTTACCACTTATTGAGATGATTCAAAGGAGAATTGGGAATTGGTATAATAGGTGCTTGTCATTTGTTAGTAGATTTCAACTCATCAATTTTGTTGTTAACTCTATGCATATCTATTAGTTATCTTATATATTTTACCAACAAATCTAATTAAAACAATAAAAAATTGTTGAGACACTTTTTATGATGAAGAAATTAGAAAGGTTTGTTTGAATTTGTAAGCAGGGGAAGGTAAAGGGTATCAGGTATATGAGCCATTGTTCGTCGAGAAAAACTTTGCCTAGGTTTGTCTCAATTACATAAGAATGACTATACTGAAAGAAAGAAAGGCCAAGAGAAACACACAAAGTGCTGGCCAATTAGAGGGTAAGGGAGGAAAAGAGTTAAGCTTTAGACTGTGTTGGGTCATGAAGCTTGAGCTTGAATCTGACCCAAAATCTAAAGCTTAGATTTATTAAAGAAACTTTCACTCAAAACCTAGTCAATTTAAGTCAAATCCATTAACTTTGGACTAAACCAAACTAGATTTGATTATATTTGCAATCTTTGATTAAAGCTATTGTAAAAAATTCAAGAAAATGGGATTTAGAAGCTTGCTTTTCAAACTAAAATATTTTGGTTCATAATTTTTATGTAAAAAATGTAAATGTCATATAAAAAATATACAAAATATTAGGTGTTTTATATGGAGTCAAGTAATTATTTGAGTATTAATTAATTCTTAAAATGATGTATACGCTAAATTTTATATAAATTTAATATCTTTTTTAAAATTATAAGAAACTTTTCAATTGATGATTATATATATAGGATAACCAATCGTAAAGTTTTTAATCTTCTAAGTTTTTTAAATCTAGTGCCCAAAGATTTAAAATTTATAATTGATAGACTCGTCTTTCAAAACTTTAATAGTTCAGTTCAAAACGGTAGTTTCGTGGATAATTTGCTGATTTGACTAATGAAATTTTTACTATTCATGTCATTTAGATGTCCACCTGAAAAAATAATGACCATAGTTAGACTGAAATAAAAAGAATTTTTTCAAGTGGGACACTTACATATCATGAATACAAAGATTTCATTAATCAAATCAACAAATTATTAATAGAACTAACGTTTTGAATAGAACTGTAAAGGTTTTAAAAGTTAATCACTTAATTAAAAAATTTAAACCCTAAGACGTAGGTGAGTTGGTAAAAAACTCTCCTAACTTAAGTGAGGTCGTGAGTTTGAATCTCTCTTATGTGTGGAATCATTTAAAATTTGGGACCAGAGCTTTGCCTTTTGTAAAGAACTTACCCGACTTGAGTGGAGATTAATCAATGTGTGAATAACTTAAAGGTGTCTTCCCATAGTTAGAATCTCTTAAAATACCTCGTGGATAACAATTTTTTTTTTAAAAGTTTGAGCGTTGAATTAAAAATTTTGAATATATTGGGTACGTTAGAATTAGTTATCTCATATATAAAGTTAAGAATAAACATAATGTTGCAAAATATTTCATAAGTTAGAGTAACTTTGAGTCCTTGGTTTGCAACAATTACACAATATTGGTAAAGAGATGAGACCAGTAATAGAGTAAATCTAAATTTAAATAGAGTAAATCTGCTTGTGAACATAAGGATGTTGTTATAAAAATATACAAAGAAGGGAAAAAGAAATATCTCGTTTAGGTTATTACAATGGCCACGCTTTGCATGTCCGAATTGATAAATGAATGGAGATGGGAAAATAGAAATTTTGATTTTTGTTAAAACTCTTTGAGAGTTAGAATTAGAAAACCCAAAAAGGAAAAAAAGAAATAAACAGAGAAAAGCTCATCTCCCACACCCAAAGTCACACACACATGTAGACATATATGCGTCCAGACCAGACATAAACATCGGAGAGACTCCACCACCACCTCCTTCTCCACCATCACTAGCACCACAACCACAGGTACCGCGTCTTCCGCTGCATTGCAAAGTCCAAAATTCAAAAAAACTCTTAAATATTCTTTATCTTATAAGAGAGCAGCGATCGTGTCGATAAAAGAATCTGTCTTTCTATCCATTGGAAACAAGGAAGAAAAAAGAAAAGCTTCTTTTCTCCTAAGACGAAACATCGTTCCGACCAAATACGTGATCTCATCAATAATCGCTCGCGGTTTCCATTGTCTTCCAGTCATTATAGTTTTTTTAGTCACCGAGGGTGGATCTGTGAGGATTCTTTTTTTGCCTTGATTTTGATTCCTGAAATTTACTGTTAGTGCCTTCGATGATCGGTTTTGATTTTTCTTTACCGGTTGTTCCTTGAGTTTTCTTTTCAAGACTGGGTTGCAGGTTTGGTTGGTAGTTGAGATTTGAGTCCTAAATTTTCGAACCTTTTAAAGTTTTTACACCCAAAATTCTTTTTGTGATTGTTTGCTTAGTTGATTGAAGTTTCTAACTTGATTGTTTACATAATAGTAGTGTTTGATTCTTTTCTTGAGATGGCAATATTGGTTATTTAGAGCACTGGTTGATTGGGATATGAAGCAAAGAAGCTGCATTCCCAGAGTGGAAGAATTAAATGCGTGTGTTGATATCTAGTTTTAGCTACATTTTCTTTATCTTGATTTGCGCCGAGATAACTATGCTTATTGTGCGTTTTGCTCTTAAAGAAAGTAAGTGTTTGCTTTTGTTTCAGTTATGCATTTGATTCTCTTTATGATGGCATGTTTACTATTATGTTGCTAGTTATCAGTCATGGTCGTTATAGTTTGAAGTTTTTAATTTAGTAGCTATAAAATCTTATGGATTGTGTTTTTTGTAAAATGGATACAATTAAAACTTTCATTTTTATTGCTTAAATAAAATTTCCTGTATGTTTTGGTCAATTATTGCGTCTGGATAAATAAATTGTACCTAGTTTTCTGCCCATACACTTTTTGCCTAAGGTTTGTGAGATGAGACTGGCTTGCGTGCTCTTTATTTTATTTTTATTACTAATGTGCTCTTCATGAAATATGTGTACAAATTGGTTTATTGGCATGAGGCCACGTTGAAAGTCTCATTTAGTTGATTATACTGCTCCCCATTTGAAAAAAAATCCTCATTTTGGTTTATTTGCATGCATCCATCATTAATATATGTGTCAATTATATTGCTGATGAATTACAGGATGTTTGAGTGGGTTTTGAGGGAATATAGTGGAATGTGATTTGCATGGAGTGAGGATGCCTGAGTTGAGAAGTGGAGCCCGCAGATCAAAGCGTCTTGACGATCTTCAGCAAGCTCAACAACCAACAAACCAAGCAGAGAATTGGATATTGCCTACTCAAAACAAGACCAGGAGGAGAGCTGGAGGAAGGGGAAGGGGTGGGAATGCTATTGCAAAAGGAACTTCACCAGCAATTCCTACAGGGCCAACTGCTGCAGGTAGAGGCCGGGGCATTAGGTTGATAGATTTGGACCCAGAACCTTTTGAGGTTGAACCTGCGGCTTTGGGAGCAGCAGACCCTGGTTTTAATAGAGTAGGGGTGGCGGCAGATAAAGATATTGCAATGGAGGGTGGGAGTGCAGATAAGGCTGTGGGAGTTGAAGAAGAAGGGAACACGACTCCAGTTCCAGAGAGGGTATTGATGATCCTTGTTAACTTTGACTTTTCTTATATGAGTTCAAGTAACTATTTTATTCATTCTCTAGATTGAGGCAGACAGAAGCAATTCTAACTTTATTTTCTTTATTTGGATGTTATTTCACATATAAGGATTTTGATTAAAAAGTTACCAAAGCTTCTCATCTTTATTATGGGGCATCGACATTTTGAAAAGTACTTAAACTAATTTTATTTGTCATGTCCAAATTAGTCTTTGGTGTGCCTACTTTATCTTATATTGAATAAATACTCGTTCATTTCTGTGCTATCTTTTCAAGGAATTATTCCCCGGCAAATAAATCTTGTAGAACTTAGTGTTCCTGTTTTGCAGGTGCAAGTGGGGAATTCCCCTGTATATAAAATAGAAAGAAAATTGGGAAAAGGTGGTTTTGGCCAAGTTTATGTTGGCCGAAGGGTCAGTGGTGGCTCTGATAGAACCGGACCAGATGCAGTTGAGGTATGATTTATTACTTCATGTGTCTACCGGGGGTCTTTAATGGAAAATCACAAACAATTGCAATCTTGTCCTTTATGTTGCTTTTGTTACAGGTTGCATTAAAATTTGAGCACCGAAATAGTAAAGGTTGCAATTATGGCCCTCCTTATGAGTGGCAAGTGTACAAGTAAGTTCAATCTTTTATTGTCTGAATTTGCATCTTAAGATGTATTTTAATTTTCCTGATACAAATTTTCCTGTCTAATTCAAAAGTACCCTAAACGGATGCTATGGAATTCCTTGGGTACACTACAAGGGTCGCCAAGGAGATTTCTACATTCTGGTAAGGGTTGAAAATGGGCACCCTACTATCTGAGTTTGTGAACTCACTTATCTGTCTGACAGGTGTTATGATTTTTTAGGTAATGGACATGCTTGGGCCCAGTCTTTGGGATGTTTGGAACTCTCTAGGCCAATCGTAATAGAACCTTTCTCTATCTCTATCTCTATCTATGTCTCTTTCTTTCTAATGTAACCTTCGTTCTATATTTATTTAATGTGTTTGTAACTGCGACAGGATGTCTCCGAATATGGTAGCCTGCATTGCTGTGGAGGCAATATCAATCCTTGAAAAGCTTCATTTGAAGGGGTAGAACACTTTTTCCTTCTTCACGAGTTCATTTTTTGTGTGCTACCTTATCATTGTCAGTTATAAGGTCAGTGCATCAAATTGACATTGGCTACAATGTTGCAATAAGGTTTGTTCATGGAGATGTAAAACCAGAGAATTTTTTACTTGGTCAACCTGGAACTGCAGATGAGAAGAAACTATATCTTATTGATCTTGGTTTGGGTATGTTCTCTTTTCTCGATGTTATCATATGATGCTCTTTCTAGCTTATAATGCATCTTCTGCAAGAGCCATTAACTAATTCCATGACAACTTGAACCATTTTTCCTTTATGTATATGTATATGAGGTGTTCTTTTACCATATGAGTAAATTTGGAACTGATATGTGTTTGGATCAGCCTCTCGATGGAAAGATGCATCAACTGGTCAGCATGTTGATTATGATCAGCGACCTGATGTATTCAGGTGTGTGAATATTGCCCTTTATGAATGAGCTGATGTATGCATTGTATCTAAACGTTGACATTTAAAGATATGGTTTGGAAGCAGATCCATGCAAGTATCTCGACTACTGAGATGTATGCATTGAGGATACGATGTTCAGATGGATTGCAAAACTCAATGTTTACCTAACATTTTTGGCAGGGGAACGATAAGGTATGCAAGTGTGCATGCACATTTAGGTCGAACTGGAAGTCGAAGGGATGATCTCGAGTCATTGGCATATACATTGATATTTCTTATAAAAGGAAAGTTACCATGGCAAGGCTATCAGGCAAGTTTGTAATTTTTTCTTTTCTTATGTTGTTTCTATAGAAGATTTCTGTAATGTTTTTTCTTCTTGAGCAAACTTTATTGATTGTTGTCACTAACTTGGTGTTTGTTAAAATTTTAAAGGGTGATAACAAGAGTTTTCTTGTTTGTAAGAAGAAGATGGCCACTTCTCCCGAGTTGATGTGTTGTTTCTGCCCTGCTCCATTCAAACAATTCCTTGAAGCTGTTACCAATATGAAGTTTGATGAGGAACCCAATTACTCAAAGCTGATATCTTTGTTTGAAAGCCTTATTGAACCATGCTCGCCATTAAGGCCAATCAGAATTGATGGGGCTCTGAAGGTTTGACTTTGCTTTTGCTCAATTTGTTAGGAAACTTAGGTAATTTAATTGCTGTTCCATTCTAATCTACACAGATGCAGGTGGGTCAAAAGCGTGGAAGATTGCTTTTAAATTTGGAAGATGATGAGCAACCAAAGAAAAAATTAAGGTTGGGTAGCCCTGCTACACAATGGATTTCTGTTTACAATGCCCATCGGCCCATGAAGCAGAGGTAACTTCTTTGCTTGCTGCATATGTCGCTTACAATCAGTTTTGTCTTATATGCTAAAGTCTTATCCCGTATTGTGTATGTTATCAAATCACTGAACATTGAAAAAAGAGTCGCACTGTTGTTATCGTTCAGCTCCTAAGCAAACATTATGGTCCTTTAGGACCTTATGGGACATAGTACTTGGCAACCTCTGGTTACAGTTTCTAGCTATGTCTTGAAAAGAGTTGGTTTACCAAGAGCAGTATTTGGCCAATTAATCTACTTCTTTTGCTAATCAAAGTCTTCTCGTATCACTTTGAAGAATAGACGTGCTCTTGGCTTGTGGCAAATCAATATAAATCTACTGCATATTTATAAATCCTATTTTGATAATTTCAAGGGGAAATGTCTTCAGTGGCAGTTATCTTCCCTCTTTGCTATGTTCTGTTGAAATTTGGGTATTGGCTGAGACCTGATTAGGTAATAGTAGATCATTTTATTACAAGCTCTTGTTCCTGTAAATGGTGGTTTTAATTTGATGGTTGAGGTAGAATCTTACAGTTTACGTGTCGCTCCACTGTGTGTAAGTGTTTATGAGCATTTTCTTCAATTTCCAAAAATGAGTTTCTCCATATTGTAATGCTTTATGGTAATGAATAAGTTATGCAAGAGTAAACAATTGGAATTGCAGGTACCACTACAATGTAGCTGATGCAAGGCTTACGCAGCATGTAGACAAGGGTAATGAAGATGGGTTATTTATCAGCTGTGTGGCCTCTGCTGCTAATCTCTGGGCCCTGATTATGGATGCTGGAACTGGTTTCTCTTCACAGGTCTATGATTTGTCGGCCTTATTCCTGCATAAGGTTGTCATATGAAGACTTCAGTCTATTATTTAACTTGATTATTGGTGATTGCAAGTATTTAGTTTGTTCTGTTTCTTCCTTTCAGGATTGGATCATGGAACAATGGGAGAAAAATTTTTATATTAGTTCAATTGCTGGTGCAAATAATGGAAGTTCATTGGTTGTAATGTCGAAAGGTTGGCAACACTTCTGCACTGCATGCAAATTTTCGTTGTTAATACTTGTGATTTATTGCATGCTGTGTTTAAACGTGGACTTCTGTTGTTAAGATAAGGATACTGGCTTGGAGGAGGACTAACAAGCTAGATCCTTGCTATTTGAACAATCTTGCCTTTATAAATGGTTCAATCTTATGGTTCAGCTCACTTTTCTCCTAACTTGTGCATGATTGCTCTTTATTTTCTTTGTTTGTTTCTGTTGTGAAATGGATATTGCTCTTGCTTTTTCTTCATGAGCTTGAAGGATCAGAATGACTTACATTCTTAGAATGTGTAGCACTGACATAGGAAACATTAATTTTGTGAAATGACTGCGAGTTATCTCTACAAAAAGATTTTTTTATGTCCATAGAAGTGCTATTTCTTAATCTATTGGAAACAGCTTCTCTACTATGTAGGAGTAAACCTGCGTACTATGATCTTGCGACTTAGCAGGATTACAGCTGGGTGTTGATGATGATGAGGATGAGAAGTGCTATTTCTTGGAGTGACAAAGAAAAGCTATTGTTTTTTCTGAAGCTAAATGGATATCCCGAGATTTCATCCGAGGATGGTTTTTATTGGCTTCATCTTAGTTCAATTTTGACTTTGATAAACTAGTCTTGAATTTTGCTGAGGAGGCTCGTACTAAATCAGTTAGTGTCATCCCTGTGAGTTTTGTCGTATGAATGCATTTGTTGTGGCATTTTGTTGTCTCAGCATTGTAACTTTGGTTCATAATATTGACATATCTGGCATACATGCTCTGAGCATGGTTTTGTCACTCTCTCTCAGATTAGTCATGTTGCCAAGTCATACGTTTTCATATGAATAGTTCATAATATTGACATATCTGGCATACATTCTCTGAGCATGGTTTTGTCACTCATTCTCTCAGATTAATCATGTTACCAAGTCATAGGTTTTCATATGAATAGATTTAGGGATCATAACTTTGGGAATTTGTGTATTGCATTGCAATGTTCCACTCACCAAGTATTTTTGCTGTTCACTTGACTAACTGACTGCATGAACGAGATTATTTCTGAATCTGTTGTTGAATTGGAAACTAACTATTTTCTTGGTAAAATTCTAGTTAGGGAATGGCAGAAAGATTGTCATTCATTTATCTTATTTGAATTTAGTTTCTTTTTTCAATTGTGTACATGTAGGATGCCCCACACTAATGGAAAAAGATCAATCCACTGAAGTAGCCAGATTAACTATAACCAAACTAATTTCTGAAAATTTGTCACTACATAGGGACTCCTTATACACAGCAGTCTTACAAAGTCAGCGAATCATTTCCATTCAAGTGGATAAATAAGAAGTGGAAAGAAGGATTTCATGTTACATCTATGACAACTGCTGGCACCCGCTGGGGTGTTGTAATGTCTAGGAATGCTGGATATTCTGATCAGGTAAGGGTTACCCTTGCATATAGTGTTGTGCATGTTTAATTTATAAAATGATCTCAACAGCATTTATTTATTGCTGTTGCAAGGTTGTGGAGCTTGACTTTTTGTACCCAAGTGAGGGAATACATCGACGATGGGAAAGTGGCTACAGAATTACATCTATGGCTGCAACCACAGATCAGGCTGCCTTCATACTTAGCATACCAAGAAGGAAAATGGTGGATGAAACTCAGGAAACGCTGCGTACCTCTGCCTTCCCAAGCACCCATGTAAAGGTACGTTGTTGAGATCCAATTTCAGTTTGATCCCACTTGTATTTTGCAGCTTACAGGGGGAGTTGAGATGATAAACAAGGTGTCTGATGGATATTTTGATACTCACAAAATCAAGCACCTTAATCGTATTGTTGTGTTCCTCTTTCAGGAAAAGTGGTCGAAAAACCTCTACATTGCCTCAATTTGCTATGGACGGACTGTGTGCTAATTTTGGTCCAAAAGTTTAAACCATTTGCAGGTTTAAAATGCAGAGAGGGTACTTTGGGGCTTTATTTTTGGCATCAGTGGGGTACCTTTCGCCTAAAATTTAAAGTCATTCTTAGCTTCTGATATAGGGTATCCTCGTATATGGTTGTAAAAAGGAAAAAGGAAAAGAGAAATTGAGTCTGACGGCATATTCCCCAGGCTCAAGTTTGTGAGCTCATGGGGAAACAGTTTGTTGAAGACAATTACAAGATAGTACATTCTATTGCAGCCAATATGTGCTTTGAAGTGTTGGTTAACGTAAATGGAAGAGGAGTAAATTCCAATGTTGTTTCTATTTTATCTCTGAAGATTGCATCTAATTTATAAAAGAAAGTATTTGATCATTCATGTATATATTACATTCTTATGCATACGCCCCCGTTAGTCAATAATGGTGTAGGGGATAATCAAATTGACCTTACTTTTAGCTAAGAATCTATCTGGGCATTTCAAATCATTAACATGTGTGTTTATGCTTGGTTCTTTTTGTTTGGAAAAAAAGGTAATAACTTAAGCATAAGCAAAATGTACGAATGCTATTTACATGAGTCTACAATTGGAATTCGATCTAAAACACAATCCTCCTCATATAACTTACTGTGTGTATGGTTGTTGTCTTTAGTAGCTAGAGATTAAACAAAACGGAACAAAAACTAGAGACAGGAGGATGTTTGGTTGTGATGGGCAGAACAGAAAAAACTGTATCTATCTCGATGACAGAATGTGTTTGGTTGCAGTGGACAGAACGAAAAAAATGTACCAATAACAAAAATACCCTTGATTCTTAAGATGATTAAAAATGTGTTATTAATTGATAAGTTTATTACGAATGGTTTGTTTTTGTTAACAAATAAACAAATAATAATAATAACAATTTCAAATTAAGATCGAATAATAAACATAATAATAATGCTACTAATAATAATAATATTAATTTTTAATAATAATAATAATAAGAACAACAAAATTAATTTGAATCAATAAATAAGTTCAAAATGTATAATCATAATAAATTTGAATAATAATAAATACAAAATGACACTTAATAATAATAAT
>JANJEY010000006.1:30352023-30366004 GCA_024703695.1 Erythroxylum cataractarum
GATTCTTGCTCTCAAATTTATCAATAAAGTTCTATTATTCAGTTACTTCTATTATCTTTCTTTTCTAGTTTCTATCAGCATTCTCTCATGAAATCTGGATAAGAAAATATTAGAAACCACTTATAAGGCTAAACAAGCCAAATTCTTTGTGGTTATGGACGTATGCCTATTTGATATGATTCCAAGTACTTCTATCTGACTATAGATACTACTGTAATGTGGTGCAGAGCTTTGAAAAAGAAATTCAAAGATAAGATGGCAGAATTTCAGGTAGCTATCTGGACATACATGCAAGATTCTTACTCTATACTGTATGTGAATTCTTATTTTCCTGACTACCTTGTGTGCTGTTTTCTTGATGACTGAACTATGCAGGCTCTAAGGGAAACCATCCACCAAGAATATCGTGAAGTTGTTGAGAGGCGTGTTTTTACAGGTTTGCTTTGGATTTTGTCAATAGTGTGATACCCTAAGTTTGCAATTACCTGCTGCTAATTTATTTAAGTACTTGGTTGCCATGATTTACAGTGACGGGTAAGAGAGCCGATGAAGAGGTAAAGTCATTGGCATAATATTTTTGTAAGATAATCTCAAAATTTTCCCTTGAGCTTATATTGTAATTATTCTGCAATTTTCAGACAATTGACAAACTGATTGAGACTGGAGACAGTGAGCAGATTTTCCAGAAAGCAATTCAGGAACAAGGGCGAGGCCAGGTATGTTTGTTGTCTTGTCTTTTGGGTCTGAGGATAATTGTTGAACATTTTCATTAGAATTTCTTTATTTCCAGATCAAACATTTTTGTGGACAAAGAATAGAGTTGACTGAAGATTCTGGGAAAAGATTATACCTTTTTTGGTGGTTTAGTTATTAATTGGGCCTTTGACTGCTTGTAAAGTTGAAGATCCAACGGTGATCATGGTTAATACTTGACTTTGATTGCATAAATTCTTGTTTGCAGATAATGGATACTCTAGCTGAAATTCAGGAGCGCCATGATGCAGTTAGAGATTTGGAGAGGAAACTTCTGGATCTACAGCAGGTACTTCGTGAACAATTGACATGTGTTACTTAAAAGAGTAACATATTGAGAAAACTGCAAGACTTGACATGCTGTAAAAGTTAACTCTTGTCTCTACTTAAAAGCTAAATTGATGGAACATAATGTTTTCATTTGTGTTGTGGTATCAAATGTTCCCATATTGATAGTGGATTGTGGTAATTTCAATAATTACTTCAGTGTTGCTGTCTAATACTGTGACCATATAATACGTTATACAGTTAGCTTGGTATTGGGAACCCATTTAGATAAGTCCACATCCTGCATATTTGTCAGATTATTCTAAGTTCACTAGTTTGATTATCTTTTCATGGGCTTGGCTTCAATTGGTAGATTGTCTACCTAACGTCAAACTCATGGATTTTCTTCATAAAGTTTAATCTTCGATGACTGTAGTCATTTCATGCTTCCTTTAATTCTTATTTTTTTTGGTAGTAAAACATAGATATTGTAAAATTGTTAAAACTTGTAGGTTTTTCTTTGCAAGTTTTCTTCCACAACTGTACTATGGTGGGACAAAGCACACACATGACTTTTTCCAAGTTTGGTGAGATTTAGAGGAGACCTGTAGTTGATGTGCTTTGCACTTACAGCACATTTATTTCATAATTTAGCATTACTTATTTGCAATTATTTAAAGGAAACCTGAAGAGTGCAACTTCAGGAGGGAGTTGTAATTGTATGCATTTCTGGACATGAATGTACCCTGCTGACTTTAAAACATGAATGCATCCAATAAAGGAAGTGAAAATAGTGGGAGAGGCATATTATTGGACCTGATTGTTCATTTTGAATGTGCAGATTTTCCTCGATATGGCAGTATTGGTAGATGCACAAGGTGACATGCTGGACAACATTGAATCTCAGGTGACAGAATCCTTCCAAATATTATTGCTCTCTGTAGTGTTAACAAGTACGCATTTCCTGTAGATACTATCAGTAGTGATAGAAGCTTTATGGCTTTAGTGTACTTGTTTTGATATCATTCGTTAGTGTACTTGTTTTGATATCATTTGGATCCAGTGATGTTGACACCACTACTTCCAATTTCCTTTCAGGTCTCAAATGCTGTAGATCACGTGCAATCAGGGAATACTGCCCTCCAAAGAGCAAAGAAGCTGCAAAAGAATTCCAGGAAATGGATGTGCTTTGCCATTATCATTCTCCTCATCATCGTAGTAATCATTGTTGTTGCTGTGATCAAACCATGGAGTAAAAATGGTGCTTAGGCTGCTGGTGTTTGTACATTGTATAAGTATGAGCATGACAAGGGCAACTTCTGTTTTTGGTCGGTTCTATGAAATTTCCAGCTATCATTTTCATGTCTTCAAATTTCTGCTTGTTTATCCATGTTTGAGAAACGGTTTGGGTGTGAAATACTTCAAGTCTGGAAATACGAAATCTCTTATTCTTTGATAGAGACCAAATAAATAAAATAAAAATTAACTAAACCTATGTTCTTTTGTTTGATTCATGTTTTTGTCACCAATGAACTTGACTCTTGCCAGAAATTTTGAAGGACAAGTGCTTGTTGGGTTTACTTTTATCATTGAAGTTTATTGAAGCCTGTGTAAACAAGTTCTCTTCTGGGTTCTCCTTTCAAGAGGTTAAAAGGACAAAATTAAGAAGAAAAGGTTAGTAAAGGAACTGCAGGGTTATATTTAGGCAATTATTTGATTCTGCATTCATACGCAAGAAATGTTAAGTGCTAACTCATACGTTAACAAATTTCATAACATGCTTTTGGAAACCTGCAGCGTATTGGTATTATATGTTTACCCCTTTGAATTGGTATTGTAAGACACCCAGAACAGCTGATGCTTCTGTTAGTTCAAAGAAAATAAATTGACTATGATTATTCTAAATACCAAATAGCAATAAACTGTTGAATACTTTTGAACACTGTAACTCGTTGCATGCATGCCTGATACGTTGTGGTTGAAGGGTTCCATCCAAATTGCTGAGGACTAATCCATCATAACATCCAGCACCTTTGCCCTCCTAAAGGATCTAGGGACAGCTCACTCAAGGGTGATGAGTTCTACTCCATGATTATTCTCTGCCACAACTTGCAATCCACTACTTTTAAAGCATGCTTAGAACATGGTTCAGCATTTCTGGGTTATTTAATTGAGAGGATTGTCAAGGTCTTCCTTGTGAAATGATCCTTTTTGGATTGGTATAATTTCCATTCTGAAAAGTGCCAATCATTGGACTAGCTACCAAATTCACTCCAATAATGCAGCTATTAATAAACATTAACTCCAAATTTCATACCATGCAACCTACTAGTTATGGGGCCGTTGCACTTTCACTGGATTATCTTACCTGTTTCAAGTAATACCACAACTTCCGTGAATAACCTCACTTCTATACTGATGCAATATCGTAGGTAAGTCGTGGTGAACTTAAGTTGACAGAAACATTTCCTTTTGAAGCGATTTTTTACATTGACAATTAAAGCAGTTCACAGGGGATAAATATAATTTGCTGCATAACTAATCAAAATTCTATAAAATTGTTCTGAAAATCCCCAGCCCTGAGAAGAAAAGGATGAAAACTTTGCAATCTCATGGACCGGACAATTTCACTCAGCTGCAGGGCGCAATTCTTTTGCCTCAACTTCACTAACCACTCTAATTGCTGTCACACAAAATGTTAGTCGTATGGCACACGAGCTCGTGCTGCTGTAACTGTTAGATTGCTAGAAACCATGCCAAAAAGAATAAATCTGAATAGTTATTTCCCTCAAAAGTGAATAAAAAGGAGTGGTATCATTATGTCATTCCCCATTTTCCAAAATTTCTTCATTCTCGTGCATTCCTGTAAGGGAAATAGCAAACTCATTAGGGGTGCAATTATATCGTGTGCACATCCTGGCCTAGTCATTAGGATCCCATTCATCATCCACTGGAAGTGTCAGACTGCTTTTATCATCAATATCCTCAGAATCTTGCTCGTCAACCATTTCATCCTCAGACTCCAACATACTGTCCTGACTCACTTCTCCTGCTGCTTCAGAAGGAACAACTTTCTGATTATTCTGCATCCATTTAGGGCATTCATCCTCACCTCCATATAGAAGTCGGCCATCATTACCCTTTAGCTGCTTTGAAACCTTATAAGGAGAAATTCTACAAGAGCATTCTGGGAGTGGGTGAGAAAGAAATGAGATAGGTTTTGAGAAAAGCGATTGCCTAATAATGCCCTCCTCACTCAAGCTTTTGTTCAGATGTTCCCTTACAGAAAGTGTCCAGTTATGCTTAGGATGGTACATGTTGTCACGGATTACATTGAAAAGATTTGCAAGATATTTCCTGTAAAAAACCAAAGCAGAATCAGAAAGAATTATTTCCATATATCTCAAGTAATGTGGTTACAATCCACCAATATGAGGAAGACCTTAGGACAATTCAACATTTTCAGTTTTCCTACATTCTAATTGGCATCATTGTGGTTGCAATGCTACACGAAATGTCTTGCATGTACAAATGGAAGTAAATGCAAACGAACCAGTAAAAATGTAGCAATCAAGTGACTATTGAAATGAGCTGCGAGTAATTTGTTTTATCCCCCTTAAAAATAAGTAAATACTAACAAGTAAATACAAGTTTGGAGAAGGCACTCCAAATCTTTATCATCATATTGAAAACCATAGCATTAACATTTATGCAAAGTCGACAATACGATATTTCTTAACCACCATCTGATAAGCAAGTACGATTAGATAGAGAAGTTTCTGGACATTAGTAAGCAGACAATACAAGGCAAGGAAAGATTGAGACAATCTGTCAATAGAAAGAAAGTCAAGTGGAAGTGTCTGCCAGAATGCAAAGATTTTAAGGAATCTACATAGTAACAAATTATGGAAATCAAAGGTAGTCCATAAGGTTCTCTTCTGCGATTGAACTGTGTACAGAATGCAAAGACTTGAAGGAATTTACATGTAACCAAATTATGGAAATTAAAGGTGGTCAATGAGGTTCTCTTGTGACAAGAAATTGATCATTTTGCTCCAGTTTCAATTAGTTCAAGAGATCTAAAGTTATCATCATTCTAATAGTTTATCCACCATGCACTTCCAGCTCTGCTTTCAAACATAAGAGATCAACTTTACTTCAATGGAATGATATTGATTTAACCACTTAAAAGTATTTGTCATTTTCATGTTCCTCTACCTGTCTGGTCGATAAGTTCTGGTAGAAGCACTCTCATAGAGCCTCTGTCCCATAACCAAGCTTGAGAAATCTCTCCAACTGCTACCATCATTATGAAATCCAGGAAAGAACGCATCTGCTTCCACAGAAACAATATAATCAAGGGCATCCCAAATCAACCTGTGAGCTTGCAACCTCAGATCTGTAGGTGAGGGATCAGGCTCTGCATCAGTCTCAGTGATCCAACCATACCAACCTTCTTTTTCATGTTGATAGATTGGTCTATCCGGAGGTGGAGGAAGAGGTCTAGGGCGTGGACCTGCCTTTTCCCATTCCTCCTTAAGTTGTTCCTCACTTTTTCCAGAAGGTGCTTGAAATAGATCTTGGTGAAGAGGAATTTCAGGACCAATCAAGTCAGAGAACTCTTTGTAAAAGCATGTTCGATCCAATAAGTTCTCAAACATAGCTCGGAGAGGAATGAGGACACGTTGACCACCAAAGGTTTCAGAACCTGCTAAATATATAATAGTTCTGGGTGAATATCCCATTGCTTTAAGGAGAAGCCCAACCTGCAAGAAATTTGAAAAGCGTAAGTTCATTTCTAGCATACCCAATTAGTACAGGGCCTTAGCCTTTGGAAATCATTTCAATGTAGAAACCATCCTTAGAAATTTAAGGTCAAATATTGAAACGAAATTAATAGTTGTGAGATCTCATTCTTTTTCTGCTAATTCTTGGCCAATGAACTCCTAGGCCCTATTGATTTGCTGTTGGATTCGGAGTACAAGTGCTTTTGAACGGAGACCTTTAAAAGAAAGAGCTTTGATTCAAGAAGATAATATTATGTTTGATATTGTTCATATTTATCTTTGATTTCAAAATTATCTTTAATGCATCCTAGTTTTCATGGAAACACTAAATGTAATTTCATCTTAAAAAGCACCTCTAGTCACAAAGTTCTACAGGAAAACATCACACAAAAATACATTTCTTTAGTTTTACATTGAGCTTTTTCCAACTCAATCTGAAACCAAATATGACCTTAAGCAATGTACTTTCAGGTATAAGCTCATGAAGTATGCTGTTATCAGTTCATTCTCAGCACTATTTCTCTATTGTAAATACCAGCATTTCCTACAGTCAAGGTTTAGAGGTTTGTCCAAAACATCCTTCTGTAACTCATGAATTTCTCTACATTTATAAATCTATATGTACATAATTCTAGAGATTCTCATAATTGTCAATTTTTTCAGTTGTGTTTCCTTATTTTCTGCAAGCTACATCTAAAGCCTAGACCCTTCATCCGTCTTCCATACACCTACATATCCAGCATGTTGCACGTGCATGCACATGAATGACTCACTTCAACCACCATTTTTGTATGAAATATCACAAAAGGATAAGCATATATTGTGATTAACATCGGAGTGTAAGCTAAATTGAATAACAAAAAGGTCAATTCTGCTTTAACATGAAATTGAAAGTTAAACAAGCTTACTTCTTCAGGCATAAGAGGACATGAACCATTGTCTCTACGTAAGCGAGATTCTATAGTCAACTCCTCATCAAGGATCCCCTGCTTGATCATTTGTGATCTTCGGTATTGTATGAGTTCAGTGTGAACATCCTAGAAGTAATACACAAGTTAAAATGATAATTCCAAAAATATCAACAACTTTCTTCGGTCACTAATATTTCAAAACATTCATTACAAGCAGTTAAAACTTTATTTTGGAGTTTCAATAACTGAACTCGCTGATCACTATAAAAACAAAATAAACAAATGTTTAGTAAAAAAAGGATGTACAAGAACTTAAACCAAAATGCTTAAGTGAGGCCAAAGTAAGGTTCATATGTTACAGAGCTTTCCCTTCACACGAGATGTGTCCACAAAAGAAAGTAACATCATTTCAACTCAAGATCTCTTGATCATAAAGAATATGCCAATATATAAAGAAATCATCCAAGCCAAAAGCTTAAGTTATTAGGGCAGGCCTAAGAATGTTTCATGTACTTAAACAAAATACCATACAACGAAGGAACTAAAAGATATTGATGCAACTCAATCTATGACAAATTCTATAATAATTCCAGACAATGATAAACTGGAAAAAAAAACTATAAAACTTACCTGGAAAAGCTCAGCACAACCATGATAAGCTAATGTGTCTCGGACTAAGCCTGGATGAAAAACAAGGAAGGGACGTCCAAATGATCTTAACCTGTTGTCAACAATCAAAAAACACTTATTTAGGTAATGTAATAAACAGCACTAGTGAAGTTACAAAGCTAGGCAAACTATAAGACATAATATCCTGAGTTTGTGCAGAATCATTTTAATACAAACACATACAAGTCTCATTTCCAATCTAAGGTCCCAAAAAAAAACCAAAATAATACACAACATAAAATAAACGGTCTCATTTATCTCTCTCAGTTGTTACATTAAATCTTTAGGAACATGAAAAATGAAAGAAATATATACCTTTTAACCATCTCAAGGCCAAACATCTTTATTTCCTTGCGGAACTGGAGAGCATGAAATGCCACCCGGCATCTAAGCCTTTGAAATTCAGACATGGTAGGTGGAAGAATTGCCTGAAGAAAAATAACAATCCACTAGGAAAAATTAGCTGTCAATCATGGCACTCACATAAATTGCTGATTTACACCATAAACAATAAAAGAAACAATCTCAAGAGAGAAATTAATGGACAGATTCTTCTTTCAAGAAGTCAGAAAGAAGAGGCCTTTGTCAAGTGGAGCAGAATTGATAATAGAGCAATATGACAGCATTCAATAGCCCGGTTATGGTTAAGAATGTCAAAATTCATCTTCTCCAGTCATTTTATGTTCACAGCCTATCAATTTCATAATGAATCTGAAAATTTTTATCAAATAATGCCTTGGACGGAAAGGAGATCCAAGATTTGATAGAGTAAATATGAAAAGAGGAGACTATTTTCCTTGGTAAGATAGGATGCTAAAAAGAGCACTTTTTGGGCCTTTGTTTGGTCATATGACCTAGTAGAGAATAAAATACGAGGCACAGGAGAAATTTAGTAGACCAATTGTTTAAAGCATAATAGGACTGGAAAAGTGTGAAAAGTTATGCAAAGACTTGAAGCAGCCATTATAGGCCTGGGCTGCTTCACTAATGATGAGTATGACAAAAATAGACTACTCTCTAAAGTAGTAGAATTGACAACATCAGTTGAGTAAGGTGTTGCACAGTTTCAACAAATTTGCAATGCGCACTTTAATCAGCAAGCAGCAATGTACAATCAAGACGCCATACAACGGTCTAATGTTTTAAGGCAGTATTACATGATTGCTATGAAAATAACAATAGTTATCGCAGAGCAAAAAATATATCAAATTGAGTGACAATGTTGTGGAGAATGAAATACGAGTTCTGAAGTGTTGACTCTTTGTGATGCACTTATAACAAGAAAATAACTGAATTAACCTCAATTCACCTCTATTCAAACATCAATTTTACTTCCAACAGAGCTCTTTCTCCTTTCTTTTTCATTTTAATTTTATCCAATAAAAAAGCTGAAGATATGATTTAAGATATACCTGAAGGCATCCTCCATTATTTAGAATTAGTCCAATAACAGTGGACTTCTTTAGCTTTGGCAGAACTTCTTTGAGATAGAAGTTTGGAGAAGCAGAACTCTTGGGTTTGAATATGGGAAACTCATTTCTTTTTCTAGCTTCCTTCAGGTTCTCAGGCAGGCTCTTAACAATGATTACATCATTTTTAAGCGATGCTATGAACTGCTCCGCATCATATAGATAAGAAAAACTATTGAATTTCTGACTGCAAATTTTAAAGTGAAAAATTGTTGAATTTACGACTGCGAAGTTTAAACTGAAAAACAAATGTATCAACAGAGAAGTAAAATGAAAATTCACTGATATAGAATTTGACAGAAAAGTAAACTATTAGCAGAAATAATTAATAATACCTAATTCCTTTTGACCGTAAGCTCTGTTGAATCTCAGGAATGACAAGAGTAGCATTTAGAAGCCTGGATATGGTGACAAGATCACAGATCTAGACATTTAATAAAAATGTTATGAACTCCCTCTAGGAATTATATAAGCTGAGCCTTATACACCAAATGAAACTCACCAAAGATCTTATGTTGGCAAAGCCACCAAAAACTTTTGCATAAATAAAGCCATTCCCTTTTATGCTTGGAGCTGACAAAGATTTAAACAGAAGATCAGAATATTCAGTTGAAGTTCAGAAAACCATAAGATAAAAACATGACATGCAACCAATAGATAACAATTTCAAAGCAATTACTCTTTCCATTTGGAATTATCAAAGATTAAAAAGAAAAAAGAACAGACTATCAGTTGAATATCATAAATTTATGATATAGTACATCACAAACAAGGAAAAAAAAATTAATATAAGGATTGTGAAAACAATTTCAAAGCAATAAGAATTCCTGGAACAGTATGCTAAAAGGAATGTTACATATGCACAGCATTTGACACAAAATTTGGTGGACTGAGCAACATAGTTCCTCAAATTGACAGAGGTTACCGATAAGATTTAATCACTATTTTTAAAAGGGAAGTCCCCGCTCTTGAGCTTGATGACAATTAGAAAATGATGATTCAAGGTTATAAATTCACCAAAGAAAAACGATATTAAATGAAATGATGCAAATAATGATCATCAGTCACCAAGAACCAACAGTCTCCAGAACATTTTGAGATTTAAAAATAAAAGTGTTATCATCTCACATAAGCGAATAAACAGCAATCCCCAAACTCAACGTCATACCAGAAATAAAAATTGTAGAGGAAAAACTATTACCTGGGTAGTGAGTCCTGGAATTTGCATAAGGTTGTAATGATTCCAAAGAATTTATAGGTTTCCATAGTTTCTTATTAGTAAAGCTCTGCAAAAAAATAACAATCCCTGTGTCATTGGAAAACGAAAATAGAAAAAAAAAAAAGAGAGTAGAAAATGCAAATGCAGATCAAGCACATAAAGAAATCTATGAACATCAAGAACTGACCTCGGGGTTTAATTTGGTCAGCTGAGGCGAATCGGACTCAGGTGTCAATGCACGAGACCTCACCATATAGGCGGAGGAAAAGTTTGTCAAATAGAGATGAATCAATATAGATCCCGTTGACACTATCATCACCAATAAAATTATCCATTTAATCTTGGATTTGATTACCATCTTCGTTCATAACAAAATAGTTTCAAGAAACTACACTGGCACTAGGACAAAACCCGGATACCCAATTTAGCAAAGATCAAAACTTTCTCAGAAAGCCAAGAGAAATTCGTGGAAAAAGAAGGTAGGGGGTCAAAATTTACAACGGAACGAGCTCCAAAGTCAACGGTAGCAGCAATTAAGGGCAAGGTTAGAGGGCTGAAAACTGAGGGATTTGGTATCTCGAGATGTGAATCTAAGAGAAACAGGTGGGAAACGAATACAATTCTGCTGAGCGAGAGCGGGAGAGAGACAAAGAGGCTGTATAAGAGCAGGAAAACCTATCACACGTTATTTTGAGTGAAGGAAAACAGGGAAAGTAAAATCATAAGCAACCAAATTAGTAATTGGGAGATCATAATCGCCATACGTATACATGGAGACGGAGACAGGGAGTCGAGGCGTAGTATAGAAATATAGTTTTATAAAATGAGGCACAAAACCAACCCCGGCCCTAGGCTTGAGCAAATCGGATCCTTCCTTACATTTTTTCACACCAAATCAGTTTCAGCCACTCTCGGCTAATGCTTTAAGGTCCGAAAATCAAACCCTCGCAGCTTGCTTTCGATGCCTACCGTAAACCTCAAATATTTAATTATATTATCATAAATGCTTATATAAGTAATTTAACAACTAATAACATGTCGAACACCTTATATTAGTAAATTCCAAAGACATATATGAATGTAAAAGAAGAACCATATTGGAATGACTCGTCCTTTGTGTGTCTTTATAAGAATCAATGCTCTTTGGCTCTCCATAAGATGTAAATATCAAAAGCTTCGAGTTAATCCTCAAATATCTTGGTCTAGTTTACATTTTAACCTCTTGGTTTTAAAACTGAAAGTTTTTTTTTTTTTTGAAAATGAAAGAAACCCGACACACATTATATGACTAGTCTCAAGAAACAGACCCTCGATATATCATCTAAAAGGATAGATTGGCTGCCAATAAGTGTAATATAAAACACAGTGATCCCTAAAGCAAAATGTTCTACAAAGTTAGCGAGCTAGTTGGCATACCGGTTGCTCTCCCGATAGATATGTCGATGTACAACAATCCAGTTTTGAGTAATCAATTCATTAATACCCATGATTATAGGATTGAAAGACATTGATCGGTTAGCCGAGGAAGACAGGATATTGGTGACGATAGCTCATATTCTAAGCGAGCGTGAGCTTCGAAAAAACTCTCTAAAGTTCTGCAAAAATGGAGGAGCACTAGCCAAGATTCTAGATGAAGCCTCCAAGTCAAACGCCTGCACTATCACGTATAATGCCACCTGCTGTGGTTGAGTACAAGGATCTTTTGCATGCTCCATCTGTATTTAATTTTACCCACCCAGTAGGAGGTTTGCACCATCCGATAAGTTGCTCATATCGTGGGTAACGACCAACATTAGCTTTACTTTGCCATATTGACGACTTGTAGATCTAATGTGCATATGTCAAAATATTATAAATTGGTGAAGACGGCTAATCAAATTGTTCATAAAAAAGGGTCATATTTCTTTATGTCTATAGGAACCAACAAGTAGTACAAAAAATAATCGACCAATCATACCCAAGTACTAGTCGATGGTGTTGGATATAACTAATGAGTCACTCCCAAGTTGGCATAGTAAAAAAATCAGCGGATACTATTTGTAGAGAGAATGCGCTTCACAAGTTGCAGGTTTTGACGCAGTCTCGCACTACATGTAATGAGGATTCTTTAAGGCAATAGTGATAACACGCTCCGTCTGTAGTGAATTGTTTGTGGACGCATTATTAGTTAGAGAGTAATCGATCGTGTGCGAGGAGCCAAAGGAATGAGCGAATGCGTTGCGAGCCCTTCCACTGCCAAATTGCCTTCCAAAATCCATTAGGCGAAGTGTCTTTATGATCCATGATTATAGAATATGTTAAGGCTATATTGAATTGCCTAGTGTCTGAAATTCCCCAGATCAGCTTATCCAATCCTAAGTAGCGCTGAGGAGGAAAAGTACCCGCAATGGACATGCAAATCAAAGCCGAGAGCAGAGATTGAAATGCTTCCCATTTTCAATTATCGTCGGTGTCCACAAAGTGTTGAACACGGAGATTAATAGATGATTGGGAGATTGGGGCCGTTGTATGGGTAATAAGAGGTCCCACATCCTTAACCCAAGAGTCTAGCCAGGATCGAATCCTAGCGCCATCGTAGATCATCCACTTCATGCCTTGGAGAACAAGGTGCTACATATCCTTTATACTCTTCCAAATCATTGATTTGCCGATTGTATAAAAAGAAGTGGGGAGATTGTTGACTTCAAAATTATATTTTGTAGAGAAAATTTGCACCCATAATGCATTAGGCTTGGAAATCAATGACCACCCTAATTTCGCTAAGAAGGCATCATTGGTTTCTCGAATTTTCCGAATGCCAAGACCTCCCATATCTTTAGGTTTACAAACTTTATCCCAATTAACTAAGTGAATCATCTTTTCGCCATTAGACGAGCCCTATAGAAACTGTCACATTAATTTCTTCAACTCATCACAAAGACTTAGAGGCAGACGAACTGTCTGCATTGTATAAATGGGAAGGCCGCTATGACTGACTAAATCAATATGATTCGTGCTGCAAACGACAAAAGATTGGCTGTCCAGCCTGATAGATGTTGGTGAACCTTATCAAGAATGTGTTGATAGGTTCTTTTACCAACTCTCTCGTGCAATAGTGGCACTCCAAGATATCGCCATAGATCATTCATCTATTTAAACCCAATTCGCTGCTTAAACAATATGTCACTGATTGAGGTACATTCTTGGAATAAAAGCACCAAGATTTGTCTTAACTAACTCGTTTTCCTACAGTAGCACAAAAAGTAGTTAAAGTGTCTCGAATTACGTACACTTGTTCAATTGAGGCTTTAGAGAAAAGAATAAGATCATCAGCAAAGAACAAGTGAGAAATAGGAGGTCCATTTATGCTTAATTTAATAAGCTACCGTCGTCCTTATGTCACTGATTTGGTAATTGAATGACCCAGTCTTTCCATACACAAGACGAAGAGATAAAACAATAGGGGGTCACCCTGTCGAATATCTTTGGTGAGACTAAATGCGTTGCTGAGTTCGCCATTCCAATTCAATTACATAGAGATAGAGGAAATGCACTTCATAATAAGGTTGATCAAAGAGTTAGGAATCCCAATGTCGGTTTGTAACATCCCGTTACCGATGGGATGTATACAGTTCATTGCATTCGTATTTGGCATGAGAATGCATTATAGAATTTATGTATTATTGGCATTCATACGTACATACATGTATGACATATTTCTGACTTGATTTGGATAATTTGAATTTGGAGATGATTAGGGCATGTGTGGAATTTAGGTTAAAATAGGCTCGAGGATTGAATTTGAGTTAGAAATGAAAGTTAGAAAATTGGGTTATGAAATTGGAGTATTTGATAATGAGTTTTCTATTTTTGAGGATTTATAGGAATTTTTCTGGAATTTTCGGAGCAATAGGCCCGGACCGAAAA
>JANJEY010000006.1:30394832-30409737 GCA_024703695.1 Erythroxylum cataractarum
TCAAAAATTAGTGATTTTCAATATTGATGTTTTATGAATTGATGCCATGTGAGGAACAGTAGTGATTGTTCGTAGTTCACCTTTATCGTAGGATATGTATCGGAATGACATACGGGCGTCCCGGTGTATACCCTATGGTAAGGGGGTGCTACATGAAGTATATGTTTTGATTGATTCTGGCTCCATGCATTCATTTGTTTTTGCAAACATGTCATTACATGGTGTAAATTCAATGCCTTTGAATAGCCCTTTGATTGTTAGTACACCTTTAGGGAGGAATGTGATAATCAGTCAAGTGTTTAGAGATTGTGAATTATTTATTGAGAGTGTTAGACTGGTAATGATGCTTAACTGAGTTATTCGACATCGATATCACCTTCAAATCAGCATCAGAAAGCTCAGCTCTCTTTCTTCTCCTGTCATTGACGGTGTCTCCTCATTATTACCCCAAAACGACAAAAATAAGAGCTCCAACATTTTCCCAAACTAAATACACTGTCCGTAGTAACCAACCCCTAACCCACTCCCCCCTTTTCCCTTTCCCCTCCCATTCATATTAAAAACTTAGGGTTATAACGGTGAGATGTCCATCTTCTCATGGTGGTGCAGGAGCTATCACGATTGGGACTAATGTGTCACCAAGGTGACACAGGTGGTGACTGGTGAGAATTTTCCACATATACTCTTCATCTTCATGCATTTTCTTATCTTTATTTACTTTAATCTTTCTCATTCTTTCTCCATGAAGACAAAGGATTACTCCTAAAAATGGCACAAATATGATACTTTCGGCCCACTTTAGCTCTTTCACTTCTGAATTGTTCCTAAAATCAAATATGAACTAAAGTGAGTATCTTAAGTATTTTCATGTAATCACTAAATGTTATGGAATAAATGTATAATCAATTAAGCACATATCAATTTCCCCCACACTTGGCTTTTGACCTTTCTCTGGTAAAACATCTAAATCTAAATCATAAACCTAAAATATTTACCCATTTCCCATATTTCCCAAGAATACATAATCATAAGCAAAGATGAATGACTTTCAAAAACCATAGTAAGAATTCAACATTTAATGCTTCTACTCATGATCAAAAAATATTTAATACCTTTAGAAACTAAGAAATCTAGAGGTAGACTTGGCAAAATGTATTTAAATAAGATGTATTCATAGGTGCACTCAAAAGCCATTCAAAATCAAGAAATTCCATAACTTTGGCATTTCATTTCTCCACCACCAAAGGTCACATGAAAATTCATGAATCAAAGAAATTTTTAAGGTTGTAATATGGGCACAGGTTAAGGTGAGATGTATTTGGGTAAAGTAGCATAAAAACTATTAAAGCTAGTGAAACAAAATTAATATTCAACGCATCATCAAACACAAAAACTAACATTCATTCAAAACTAGGTACCATCAATTACAACAAATGCAAAAACTGTGTGTCAAAGCTCATATTCAAGCACTCATACATAAACCAAATCAAGCATATATCACTCAAAAAAGTTAATCATAAACAAGACATTGTAACTATAAGGAGTGACCCTTGAAAACAACAACTACCTCATATTCGTTATATTCAAGTCACCCATTCCATAACACTTTAGGAGGAGACATTAATCATAAATAACTTTACAAAACATATGCACTTCCTCCTACAAACATTTACTTAATCGTTTATTTTCTTTTCTTTTCTTTTTCTTTATTTTTGCCTTTTTTCTTTCTGCTTTTTCTATTTTTTTATATATAAACATTGAAAGAATCTACATCAATGTGGGAATTTCATAAAATGACATTCTGACATATGACCAACTCATATATATGCACACCCCATATTTATACTTTTGTACATCCACACTCATCAACAATAAAAAAATGCTCCACTAAATTTTAGGTTGGGGTAAGACATTTGGTTAAGTCTAATAGCATGTAATGTGGTTAATATAAAAAGAAAGGTTAATAAAGCTCAAAGGGGCTTAACAAAAGAAAATCCATATCAATGGGTAGGCTATTTGGTTAATGTAGCTTATGAAGGAAAGAATTTCTAATCATTTTCATATTAATGCATATGATAAAAATGTGGTCTTGAATAGAAAATCAAAGTGAAGTCAGGATGTACATGTCATGAAGGTCATAAATAAACAAAAAGATAATGAGACTGATATGGATGTGTTAGTCTATAAAGGTTCAAAATCTTATTGGCTATTGTCTACCACTAGTCACTGCTCTTTTAAAGATAATGTACATTGACCAATCACAAGAGTTAAAATATATGGCAAAGTTGCCATAGATTCTTCTAGTCAATTTACACTCTAATCATGACTATATAATCATAAAAGCAATAGAAAAAGAGAAAATGTTTATGTGTTTGTTTTATTCTCTCTCTCTCTCTCTCTCTCTTTGATTGAAAACTTAAAAACACATCAAAACCAATAAACTTAAAAACACACATGCATATAAAAACAAATGAGAAAATGTAAAGAAAAGAAATGAACTTCCCTTTGGTTGCCTCCCAAGCAACACTTTTTTTTTATTGTTGTTGGCTCGACTCCATACTTTCCTCAAGTGAAAAATTATCATCTTTGGGTGTCACATGTGCTTCCTCCACTTGAGGTTGTTCCCAGTAGGGCCTAATTGATGACCTCTAATTTTCAACATATTCCTTATCTTCAGAATCTCAATCTTTACTGAGTACCCATATGTTGAGTCTAATTTCTATTGAATTTTTCTTGCATTTGTACCTTGATTTTAGTTAATTTTTAATCCAAATTTGTGGTGAATTTAGTGAGAATGACGTGAATATTGCATGGATATTAGTTAGATTGTATTGTGAATGTTGCATTGGAAATCAAAGGAATTTTGCAAGAAAATTGGTGTGATAAGTTAATTGCATGTCATAACTTGAATATATAAGTCACGGGTGTGCAACCATGGTCACACCCGTGACCATGTGAGTTATTGATGTGCAACCATGGTCAAGCTTGTGACCATGGCTACAAGGGGTTAACAAAGGTGGTCACACCCGTGACCATCTCATGCACTCCCGTGATCCTTTTTTTAATTTATCAATTTGTTATATGTCATGTGTAGGAGGGATAAAACAAAAACCTAAACCTAAAAGAGGCTACAAATAGAAAGGATAGTAGGGTGGAGGTGAGTTCATTCATTCCATTCTTCATTCTTCGCTTAACACACTAGAGACACTCCAAGAGAGAGAAAATAGAGAGAAAAAAGGGAAGAAGAGAAGAGAACAGAGAGAGTCGGTGAAGAAGAGAGGAAGATAGCAGAGAATTAGAAGCCAAAGGTGAGAGATAATGCAGGAAGCTTGAGAGGGGCAAGAGATCACTGCACCTCATTCACTCGAACTCTGTTTGCTTGCTCTGTTATTCATCTGTTACAGTGTTTCTTGTTTATTTACTGAACTTATTACTTTGTTAGCTAAACTAATAGTTACTTTGTTATCTTTTCATATTTCATTTAGTATTCACTATTTTATTGCTTTAATACTTCTGTTGACAGTAACATGGGACTAAAGTGTGTGGAGATGATGAACTCTGTTTATGCTATAATGGGTTGATCTCTTTTTATTGAGAATTAGTTGACTATGCATGATTGAGTTATGCATTTTTTGTCTTATTTATTTTTTATGATTTTTGAGTTGAATGGATGTAATAAAATGACTAAAATTTCCATCATTTATAGTATTAAATGTTGGCGCCTAAAATTTTTTTCATGGTAAATATGCATGATTTGATTAATTTTGGAGTCTTGCTAGATTTATATATGTTGGAATTAATCAATATGTTAATGTGAGTAAGATAATATGATATAGGTTAAGAGAATTAAAGTGTTAAGGTGGTAAGTTTGCATAAGGGGTATTTTGGGAAGATCAATTAGGCTTAAAAACCATAAAGCATTAAAGGAGGGGCAAAATAGACATTATGCAATCATTAAGGGTGTAAAAGGGGAGAAGAATTGTTGCGTTGTTTTTGGAAGAAGCCAAAAATGTGAATGAGAAAGGAGAGAAGAGAGAAGCACGAAAAAGAGAAAAAGAAGAGAAAAGAAGCGAGGTCAACTAGGTTTCAAATTTTCTTAGTTCTAAAGAGTGATTTTGAAGGTGTTCAAGAAGGGAAAAAGAAAGAGCAAGATTAGAGCTTCCATTAAAGCCAAGAAATTCATTGTTTGATGAAGATTCAAGGTAAGATTATGTTAAATCTTTTGGATTTTTGGAAGCGTTTTGGTTCAAAGAGCTTAGGAAATGCTTGGGTTTAAGTATTCTAAGGTCAATTTCATGCATAGGTTTCTTTGGATTTTCCAATTAGAGTTCCTTTTGAATGGGGATTTTTTTGTTACTGTTTGAAGGGAGGCAAGAGAGGCAAGAGGATCAAGAGGAGAGACAGCCTTGAGCAAGTTTTCAAGCAAGGAGACTAAGGTGGGTTACATTTTTATTATTAAATAATAAGCCATCAATGTTTCTTTCAAGAAAAGGAAATAAATGTTTTCAACTACTTGTAAATGTGTTTTTATTGTTCTTTAAATGGTTTGAGAAAGTGCTACATGTTGTGTGTATGAATTTCATGCATGAACTATGAAACAAAAATGGAAATGATTTTGAAAGGATACCAATATATGAAATCATGTTTTCCAAAAATGTGCTAGTTGGGCAAATTATTTTATGTTCATGAATAACATGTTATGTGGGTTTGTGGTGATCTGTTCTGTCAGTCAAATGCACTTGATTAAAAAGGCTTCTCCCTCCTACCAACTAGTGGCATGGAGTTCCTTCACGGACTAGTATAAGTTCACGACTACGTAAGACCATTTTGTGGGATTGTGATAGTACGTTATGTTCACGGCTATACAGGACCCTTATGGGAAATGTGTAGTACGTTCGGTTATAGATCCACCCAAACTATTTTGATGTGTTTAATTGATTTTGATGTGTTGGATTGGTTATGATGTATTTGGCAAGTTTGATGGATGTATGACTTATGTGATTTGTGAATTGGCTTAATAAGTTTAGAATTTTGTGTTTTATTATTCAATGAGAAATTGGCATTGATCATAAAGGTTTTAAATGGTTTTTACTTATTACCAATTATAAAACTATTACCCATGAGCTTTAAGCTCACCCCCATTCCTCCTCATCTACAAGCGAAGAACAAGATATCGAATGATCAAGTCGAGAGTCAAGGCATCAATCCAATTTGCATTTTTGTTCTTTTTTGATGTTAATGAAGTGTGGATGGTGCACAGATGATGTGAGTTAAAATTTAGATATACGTGAAGAAGTTATCATCTTGAGTTGATGAGTTTGGAGCATAAATCGTTGATATATATGTATGTAAGCATAAGTGCGATGTTACGGGAAGGAAGATAGGAATTATGACTTATCCAATGTAGTTGAAGGTAATGAGACAAATGACTTGAGATTTGAGAGTTTAACGAAGTCAATTTGATAGCTGAATGTTTTATCTCAGGACATTCTAAGTTTTTGAAATGCAAAATTTCAAGTCTTTCATAGGTGTATAAATTGTGTACCGACTTCAGGGGAAAAACGGGACTAATTTAGGCTAAATTAGTCAAAGTTGTGCTCTGAAAAGCTATAGTTTATCTTTCTAGTTTTCTAACGGTATAAAGTATGAAATTTTTGGAAAGTGTAGTCAAAAGTTATGGTCCTTATAAGTGGAGATGTTCAAGAGTATAGTTTGTATCGTCTGATGATGTCATATTGTCTGGTGAGGGTGCCACACGTATCATTTGGTAAGGACGTATTTTCTGGTGAGAACGCTTCGTTTGGTGAGGACGTATCATCTGGTAAGGACACTTCGTATAGTATCGTCTAGTGAGGATGTTTCATCTGACGAGGAAGTATCGTCTGGTGAGGACGCTTCGTCTGGTGAGGGCATATCATTTGGAGATGGCATATCGTCTAATGACGTCATATTGTCTGGTGATGATGTCATATTGTTTGGTGCACTATTCATCTAACCCTATCATCTGGTCCAAATTTGACCCTCTAGACGATAGAATTTGCCTTCAAGGTCTGATAAAAGTTGTAGATCTTGAAGTCTTCTTCAAACCATCTAAAGAACACCCTAATCTAATGTCTCTAGAGAATGTTAGGTCAATTATTCCGAGATAGACACAACGTGATTGAGGACATGAGCATGGTTGATTCTTTTGGCCATAACTTCATAACCCGACCTCTAGATTAAGTGATTCTTAAAGCGATAGATTCCTGACACATTTTCCTATCTCTCAATAAAAATTTATAGCTTCTGGGATGGATTTGAAATAGATGGATGGAAGGAAAAGGAGGGATTGGTTGGAGGGGCATAACTAGGTTATGAACACACTTTGGATTTTTTTAAGCATATCTTGAGCTATAGAGCTTTGAATAAGATGGTTCTTGTTTCAAAATAAACAAAAGGCAAAAAGCTACAATTGTTTTGAAGAAGTCCAACTGTGACTTGGTGTTTAACTGGTGTGGGCACTTCACCCTTATGGGGTGATGGCTAATGAGGAGTCATTGAAATAACCCCACAAGGAAGCCTGCTCACGCTTTATGACTCCGGATTATCAGGCTCTAGAAATTACAGGGTATTAGGCTCACATCTCATGACTTCGATGTTGGACTCCAAAAGCGGGGTCTAACATTAAATAAGAGAATAAGAGGAGAAAATTAATATGGATCGAGAAACTATGGACGCTTAGGTTAAGAACCATAAATTTATTAACTTAAGTGGTAATTAGTAGTCGGGTTTCAATAATTAATTCAGATGATAACTTGTTCAATATGAAATTTAGATTAGTTCATTATTCGAGTTAATTTAGAACCCAACTGTTAATTTTAGTAAGACAACTATCCAATCATTCCCTTTAATCATGCATAGGAGATTAAATTAGAGAAATTAATTCTCAAGAGTCTTCCATTTTAATTAATCTATTTGTCTTTGCTTTCAATTGAATCATTTTACTTTTCATTATAATTTTGTGATTTTTTTAAAGCTTTCACTCAACCATTGGGATAGAATGTGTAGGATTGCATTTATTTTTATTTTTTGTTTAAAATTAATTTAAGTGAACCAATTTCACCTCTATATGAGACGACCCTGAGTAATCACTACAACTACCTGATATACTTGCTAGTAGGATGGCTTAGATAAATTTTAGAATTTTTTGGGCACAACACCGCACTCTTAGAATATCTTGAATGTCTCTTCACCTTTTTTCCTCCTCGTTTGATTTTCCAATATGCTATGTAAAGGTGAAGGGATAATATTAACAACAATAAGGGAATGAGCATTTACCTTTGAGCAAAATGATATTTCATTTTCTGCTTCGAGCTTTTTCTCAACTTCTTCTTTACAAGCAATCCCTTGAGTAGTCCTCTCAAGATTCTCAAGCTCCTTTCCACTCTGTAAGGTCTCTACACTAACATTCCTTAGGTATACCTCGAGTTAAGATGGTTACATCTCTGCACTTTATGATGCTAGGCGATTAATAGCTTCCGCGAACTGACCCATCTGGCTTGTCAAGTTCTAGATTCTGTAACTTGTTTCCTGATGGAATTGCATCTCTTCCTTCTAAAATCGAAAAGTATTAGCAACACAAACATTAACTAATTATTCTAGAGATGTACCTGAGTTTCATAGCCTCACCCCAAGACCTTATATCTTACAAAAATTTCCTCACATCCTACTAGAACTATTGTACATTCTATTGAAGTTGAATATTTTTAGCAGTCATAATATCAAATGATTCTTCCAGATGTACCTGAGATGGAATAAGGTGCTTCTAGTGTATGTGGGGAATTGCTATGCACACTGTAACTCATATGGATAGTAGTTTTGATAGTTATTGCATCCATAAGTTAAGTTTGGTTGATCACTCCAACCTTAGTTATAGGATTGGAATATGGGATGTAGGCAAAGTTGAAATACTCTTACAATGACATACTCCCTTTGTAGTGTCTCTCTTATCTTTTCTTAAAACTTTTTTTAAACAAATACAAACAAGAATTAAAAGATCAAAAACTAAATGTAAAAACAAATGATAAAGAAAATATATGCAAAACATCAATTAAAATCAAGAACAAAAACTAAACCACCATACTCTCCAACAACTGCATCAAAATTAATGTAGCACGTCATAACACTACTTAAAATAACTAGACCTACAACTATAATAATGGTAAGTCTAAGTCAATCCCACAAAGAGTGTTTAGTTAGATTTGTTAAGAAATAATTGGTGTTTAGGTTATAGGGGAGGGGGGTTTGGTTTTGTTCAAATGAGAAAATAAAATGAAACTAAACTAATAAAAGCAAATTAAAGAAAATATGTAAAACTAATGAAAAGTGATGAATTCGTTAGGGAATCGATCCTTCGGTTCAATCTTAGCATACACCTAATTAAACATATTTCATTGAATTATTGTTCTTTTACCTCTCCTAGCAACTATTAGTTGTAAGTTAATAACAAGCTTTGTTAACCCCAATTTTTCCTTAGATTGTGTTTAATTAAGATGCACTCGCTAATTAAACTTAGCTATTGAACAACCTAGGAGATGTTTTTAAAATTTAATTGGACAGTCACATTAAAAATTAGGAAAATCTATTAATCAAGGTAACAACCGATATAAGCTCAGGTCATTTAACTTAGGTTATGTTATCCCTAATTATTTAAAACCATTATTTGCCACATACGAATCTTAATATAGCAATTACGAATTATATTGAAATTTAGCAATGGGTTTATAAACAAACAATCGAAGATAACGATAAATATGATTATCCATACATCAATACCTAAATCAATTAACATAGGATAACATAATCAATCCTTAAGAGAGAAAGCACAAAAAAAATAATGAAGAAAATGTTTAACCGAGTTCTTCGGCATTGATGTCACCTCCAAACTAGCATTGGAAAGTTCAATCCTCCATTTTTTTCTATGGGTCTCTGACAATGTCTCCCCATTCTTACCTTCAAATTAAGAGCTCCAACGTTTTTCTAAACGAAACAAATTGTCTATCGTAGCTCTCTCCCCTCCCCCACTCTCTCATTTATATTAAAAACTTAGGGTTAAAATGGTGAGGTGTCCATCTTCTCATGATGGTGCATGGATTGTCACAATTGTGACTAATGTGTCACCATAGTGACACAAGTGGTGACTAGTGAGAAATTTCCAGCACTTTTTTTCACATATACTCTTCATCTTCATATATTTTCTTGTCTTTACTTTTCTAATCTTTCTCATTCTTGCTCTATGAAGACAAAGGATTGTGAAACTCTAAAAAATGACTCAAATATGGTACTTTTGACTCACTTTAGCTCTTTCACTTCCGAATTGTGCCTGAAATGAAATATGAACTAAAGTGAGTATCTTAAGCATTTTCATGTCATTAATCTTTAAGTGTTATGAAATAAATGTATAATCAATTAAGTTCATATCAAGGCCCATGTATGTTCGTGTTGAGTAAGTTTTACCTCTAATAAAACTATCAATATCTGCAAGTATACAGATCGTAAACTTGTAGTATTGAAGGTGTCGATTTGATGAGGAAATAGTTAAAACCAAGCGAACCTAACTTTATCTAAAGTAGTGAAATATGAATTGAAAAAAAGTAAATAACAAAAATTAAAGCAATCAAGTAAAATTAAGAAAATAATCAGCTAACAATTAAGGATGATTAATGATAAAAGATTAAGAATTATTCTATTGGTGTTTTATTCCTTTAATCACTATTTAGATTTTCTAGGGAATTGATTTCTCTCTTTCAAAACCCAATCAATTAACACTAATTGATTAAGAAATTCTAGATTTTTCAACCTCTCATTTCATAAAAACTTCCTAACGTTTTCAACTAGTTCTGAAGTGATATATTGAATAATTGAGTTCTTAAACATGATCTCTCTTTGTATGATTATCAGTCTAATAATTATATGACTTATTGTATCACCAAATGTCGTTGCACAACCTAATCTGATTATCTTTGATTAACTCTCTCAATTTATTATCGAAGTATTGACAAGTACAATTATCACCACACCAAAATATTGTATTGAATTCAATAATAATCAAGCCACAAAATAATTAAAGAACAAACCCTCATATGGAAATTTAGAACATCATAAACATAAATAAAATATAAGAATTCATTTTACACATCAATTTAATGAAAATAACAATAGGAAAGAAAGAAACACTTGATTTGGAAATATGGAAATCATCAACATTCTTCTTGATCCTCCTTGTTTAATCCAAATTTTCAAGATGGTGGCTATCTTTTAAGAATGTTTTCATGTTCTTAAATAGTCTTAGAGGGTGTAACTAGGGTTTTACTTTGTTTGGTTCCAAAATGCCCCCAATCCTTAAAATAGATAGAAAAAGTCGTGTCTGGGAAGCCTCTATCACGGACGTGCATCTGGTGTCACGATCATGACTTCGTGAAATTGCTTTATATCACGATCATGCATATGGAGTCCAAGATTGTAACTTTGCTCATACAGCTCCATGCATCTCCAAATCTCTTGTTCTTTGCCTATTTGCGTTCCAAAACTAACAAACATATCAAACACTTCAAGAAATATATAATTACTAATGAAAATATGTTCTAAACCACTCAAACACATAGAATATAAATAAACACACACATTAACATTATTATAAGCCTATACGTGCAACAATCACTGAAAATCGTCTATAAAAACACTCAAACACCTATCAAAATATAATATAAACTGCACCTATGAACATCCTCATACTTAAAACTTTTGCTTATCCTCAAACAAAAACAAAACACAAACTTAACAAATCAAACATAAACCCATGCATTCATACAACATGTAACTTTATAAAATCAATTTAACAACAAACACCAATCATTCAAGTTGTACTAATATACGAACCTATGCATATTATCACTAAACACTTTGGATTGAATATACATATTAATCAAAACATTAACATCATATTTATTCACCTAAGCTTGTACATATACATTTATAATTAGTAATCAACCAAAACTGGAACTATCACTAAGTATCCGTTTATGAAAATTTTTGCTATTTTTGCTATTTTAAAATATTAGTAGGTTTTATTTATTGAAACGCTATGTTTTAATTTCTTTAATGTTAACCTAGTTTTTGTATGCAAAGACAAACACGTTTTCATGAATGTCCCCTAGTTAATCAACTAGGCCACATTTTCATTATTTATCCTGGTTGGAATATCATTCTAACCTTTTGACGTGGAGACAAACATTCAATCGTGAATGCCCCCGGTTACTCAGTTATATTACATTATCAATTAGCTACTAATTCAATTTTTAACCCAATTTGTTTCAAAAAGGGCCAACAAAATATTTATTTATTTAACACACATTTTTTAACATGTAATTTATAGCCTACCTCATTTCTTTTTAGTTAGTCATCCTCATAAAAGATTACTAATGATGCTAACTCATTCAATTGACTTATAATTATAAATGTATATGAACAAATTTGCTAAGGTGAGCAAATTTCCTTTGCATATTATAGCTAAACACTTTGGATTGAATATAAATATTAATTAAAACATTAACATCATATTCATTCACCTAAGTCACTTGTACAAAGAAATTTATAATTAGTAATCAACCATAATTGCAATTATCACTAAGTATCCCTTCATGATTTTTTTTACTATTTTTGCTATTTTAAAAAATCATTAGGTTTTATTTATTGAAACATTATTTTTTATTTCTTTAATGTTAACCTAGTCTTTTGATGTGAAGGCAAACATTTTTCGTGAATGTCTTCCGATTACTCAACTAGCCATGTTTTTATTATTTAGCTTGGTTGGAATGTCATTCTAGCCTTTTGACTTAAAGAAAAACATTTTGTCATGAATGCCGCTAGTGACTCAGCTATATCACATTCTAAACTGACAACCAACTATACCTTTAACTTGAATTGTTCCAAAAAGGGCTAACATAATCGATTTATATTTAACATACATATTTTTTTTAACATGTAATATATATAGCCTACCTCATTTCTTTTTAGTCAGTCATCATCATGAAAGATTACTAATGATGCTAACTTATTCAATTGACTTATAATTATATAACTGTACAAGCAAATTTCCTAAGGTGAGCAAAATGAATATCATATTATGATTAACATGCATATTCAACCAAAGGTACTTAAAAACAAAAATTTCACAAATCAATATGCCATTGCAAATTAAATGACTAAGTTCAAAACTAAACTATTTCCATCAACTTATTACCATTGAAATATTAACATGATTTATACATATGCTCACACTATGTCAAACTGATCCAAACTAACAATATGGTATGCAAAATTCACAGATATACTACATGTCAATGCACAAACCTCCCCACAGTTAGACATCACGTTGTCCTTAATATGAGAAAAAACACATGTATAAAAATGAAAATGATAAGCACTGATATAAATAAAAAGGGTAAGAGCATGAAACCTATTAAGGTAATCAAGGTGGTGATAGTGTTGAAGATGGATTGTGAACACCTTGAGCAGTGAATTATTTGTAAATCTTCTTGATGTTGCATCGTCGTCATCGCTATTCTTGCACCATATCCTTTAGCAGTTTGTTGTGATCAGAGACTAAAGTGAAGACCTTCCCCTAGCTTTCCTCTTCATCATCTTCTGTTTCTTCACTTGACCCCTAATCTGGCTTCCTTAACTCAATAATCACTTCAAAAGATAAGAAAATTAGCAACCCAAACCATTCCAATAATATGAAAATCAAAACCTAATTACTAGAATTCAAAACAAACTTAACTACATATCACTTGCAATCTAACTACTGAACACGCTAAGTTATGGTCATTAGCTTAACCTTGCATCCTTCAAAACTCAACTGGGATCAATTATGAGTGGCTTGCTACCACCTTTTTCTCTACAAGGTGGTTTTGTATCTAGTAAATAGGTTACATGTTGGTAGATAATGAAAAGGATTATAATCAAATCGAAGAATCCAAGTAAGTTTTGTAATGCTATGATGAAATCCCATTAACCTTCGATGGAATCAAACAATTTGTGTTATAAGAGACTTGCTCATCTTCTTTTATAATCAACATTATCCACTCTTCTGCTTCAATTTTTTGAACAGGGACTTTTGTATATTCCTTAAACTCTATATTCCTTGTCACCTGTTCCCTATAACTTACTTCTTTAAAGTAATCCTTCTCTTGCACTTTGATATACTCATCCTTTATGTATATTTTCATACAAGAAATTCTTTCTTTCAAATGTTTCAAGTCTTTGCTCATGCTAAGCTCTAAATGATCATCACCAATCTAAAAAACCAATTTGCCTTCATAAACATATATCAGTGCTTTTTCGGTGTTCATAAAGGGCTGTCCAAGAATTAGTGGATATTTCTTATCCTCTTTAAAATCTAATATGATGAAATCCACATGAATAATGAACTTGTATACCTATAAGATAGCATCCTCTACCACGTCAAATAGTTTCCTTATGGATTGATCCACTAACTGAATAAGCATCAAAGTTAGCTCCACATCACCAAGTGCCAATTTCCTAAAGGTCAAAAAAGGAATAAGATTTATACTTGCGCTTAAGTCACATAAACACTTTGAAAACTCTAACTTACCAACCATCTAGGGTATTGTAAAGCTTCTTGGATCCTTCAGCTTAAAAGGAAAGTGATTGGTGATAATAGAGATACAATTTTTTGTTAGTCCTATTGTTTGAGACTCTTCCTAAGTTCGCTTCTTTTAACATGTCTTTAAGGAACTTTATGCACTTAAACATATGTTCCTATACATATACAAAAGATAAATTAATTTAGAAAGTTTTCAACTTCTTTATAAACTTTACAAAATATTCTTCCAGTTTGTTCTTTATTAAGCGTGTAGGAAATGCTATCTTGGGTGGAAAAGGGAAACATAAGGAGGATTCTCACTCATGTCTACATCTTTTTTCTTCTTTTCATGGTCTTCTTCTAAGAGGGTTTCATATTGTTTGTCCACTAATTGCCCAGCTCTTTCGGACTTATGAGTGTGATTGCCTTGAGTTGCTTCTTTGGGTTTGTTTTAGTATTACTCGAGAGACTCCCCACACTTTTTATAGATGACACATTTGCAAGTTTGCTATTTGGACCTCTAAGTTAGGAATAGATGAGGCATGGTTTTTAGTTACTTGTTCGAACTTACCTTCAAGCCTTTTTTGGGCCTCACCTATGCTTATGATCTTCCTATCTAGTCTCATATGGGCTTCATCCATGCTTATAGGCTTATCCATAATCTTGCCCAATTCAGAGTCATTAACATTGGAATTATTTTTTTGAAATCCAGTTGGCCCTTGATTCCATAGTTGGTTACTCTTATTATTTGACTAAGAAAAATTTGGTTTATTCCTCCACCCAGGGTTGTAAGTGTTAAAATAAAGGTTATTTCCTCCTTTTCATCTGAATTGTGTGTCCATATTGTTATTTTACATTAAAAAACAACCAGCGATAACATTATTAACTTTTCCACATAACTCGCTTCCATGCTTAATTACTTTAACTAGAGCAGATGAAGAGGCTGGTAGGCTGTTTAGTTTTCTTGTTAAGTTATCAATCTCAACCTGCATTGTTGTCATTGAATCTACAAAAATGACTCCCTTAAGTTCTCAGAAAGTCAACTGCTATTTACTTATGTCTAACATCCAAAGACAAATGTTGTTTGCCATCTCTTTTAGCAAGTCCTCCACTTCCTCAACTGTCTTCCACATAAGTGATCCTCCAGAAGTTGCATCTATAGTTCCCCTGCTAGACTAGTGCCCTAAAGGCAATCGCCTTTAGCGCATTTTGTACAAATTTGTGTACATTCTTTATAAAGAAATAAAGAAAGGCATATTT
>JANJEY010000006.1:30409865-30422391 GCA_024703695.1 Erythroxylum cataractarum
TGGTTCCTTGAGAGTCGACCCGAGGTTGCACCCTGTGTTGCAATTCTTGGTATAAATTGATTTTGACCGGTTTCCAATGATCAATCTTAGGATTGAACGATAAGCCGCGATCACCCATAAAATTTCATATTGGTTTTAGCAATGTTCAATAAAGGTGGCTTGATCTTAAATGACGTTGTTTATACCGGTGGTCGAGTAATGCCTTGATGTGTAGCGTTGAACCCTGGTCTTATGAAATTAACCAGGGTTCATTGTTGTTCTCTTTGATTATACTCTTTTGCCATCATTCTTTCAATTTTTCTTAGTTTATCTCTTTTTGGATTTTATGTTCTTATCTTATGATATAAAAATTTGGAGTGTTGGATCTTCCTTGAACTCTAATTAACTCTTGTGTTCATACAATAACAAGGACACAAAAAGGCAAAAAATTCCTTAGATCAAAGGAATTAAAAATTCATAATCTAAATCCTCGACAACAGCCCCAAAAACTTATTGAGCAAGTTTTACCTCTAATAAAACTCCCCATATTGACAAGTATATGGATCGTAAGCTTATAGTATTAAAGGTGTTGATCCCACAAGGTAATAGTTAAAACCAAGTAAAACTAACTTTGTCTAAGGTAGTAAAATATGAATTGGATGAAAGTAAAAAATAGAAATTAAACTAATCAAATAAAATTAAGAAAACAATCAACTAACAGTTGAGCTGCCACAATTATGTAAGGATGATCAATGATAAAGGCTAAGGATTTATTCTTTCAATGTTTTTTTCCCTAAACCATTATTAATTCAATTAGGTGATGATCCTAGATTTTCTAAATGATTGATTACTCTCTCTCAAGACCTATTCAATGAACCTAATTGATTATGAAATTCAAGACTTTGCAACCTTTATATTCAAAAAAATTTCCTAACGTTTTCAACTAGTTCTAAAGTGATCTATTGAATAACTGAGTGCTCACAAAAGATCTCTCTTTGTATGATTATCAATTTGATAGTTATGTGACTTATTAAATCACCAAATCTCGTTACTTAACCTAATCTGATTACTTTTGACTCATTCTCTCGATTTACTGTCAAATTATTGACATGCATAATTATCACCATACCAAAATATTGTATTGAATTCAATAATATTCAAGTCACAAAACAACTAAAGAATAAACCCTAATCTAGAAATTTAGAACATCATAAAGGTAAGTAAAATCCTAGAATCCACTTTACACATCAAGTTAATGAAGATAACAAAAGGAAAGAAAGAAAAACTTGATTTAGAAATTTGGAAATCTTTGATGTTCTTATTGATCCTGCTTTTTTGGTCCACTTTAGTAAGATGGTGGTTTCTTTTTGGAGTGTTTTAATGTTCTTAAATAATCCCAGAGGTTTAAGGGTGTAACTAGGGTTTTTACCCTTGTTTCAATTACAAAAATGCCCCCAAACCCTAAAATAAATGGAAAACGTCATGCTTGAGAAGCCTTTATCACGTTCGTACATCTAGTGTCACGATCATGGCTCTATGAAATTTTTTTTGTATCATGATCGTTCATATGGAGTCATGATCATATCTTTCAGTATTTCTCTTCTATCATGACCATGACATGGGAGTCATAACTGTGACCTTGGTCATGCAACTCCATGCACGTCCAAGTCTCTTATTCTTCACCTTTTGAGTTCTAAAACTAACAAACTCATCCAAAACCTCAAGAAATATATAATTATGAATGAAAATGTGCTCTAAACCACACAAACACTTAGAATATAAATAAACACACCCATTAACATAATTCTAAGCCTAGATATACAACAATCATCTAAAATTCATTTATAAATACACTCAAACACCTATTGAAACATAATCTAAACTACACCTATCAGTTGACATACACGGCCATCTATAATACTCTCATAAGCTTCTATGACCATGTAAAGTCAAGATTTAAAGGGTATTTTGAGATATACAATCACCTACATAGCTATGTAAGTGACCGTTTATACTCCAAAAGCCTAATTTAAATATAAAAGGATTTTATTGAAGGCTATTAATGGCGGAGGGAAATTTCATAGTTAAAACACACACCAAAAAGGAAGAAAAACACAGAAAAAAAGATAAAAAGTGGAAAAATCAAGATCAATTCCAGCTTTCCAAATTTTCCAGATCAAGGCTTTATGTTGATTCATTCACTTCTCTTCTTCTATTTCATTGCCTTCTATGTTGAATCTAAATAGTTCTATTTTGAATATTATTACGGATTGCTAAATCTATGTTAGGGTTTTATTCTTGAATTGTTTTGTATAAATTTTACCTTGTTAAATTCAATATATTACTACTTTGTGATATTTTTTAATTGATTTGAGTTGAGAAATTAAATCAATATATTTGTATTAAGTTGCATAATGAGAGTTGGTATCTTAATAGACTTACAAATATAAGGTTAATAAGCAATTAAAAAAGATATCTTAATTGTGATTTAATTATCCTTAGTATTACTTCCAATCTAATTAAGTAGTTAGGAGTAGTTTTAAGAGATTGAGAGATTATAATTTGACTTTTATCCATGTCAATGGAATGATTAGATCTCAAGAGAGGGTAATCAAAACCTTTAGATATCTAGGATCAAACATAGTTGAATTCACAATTTTAAGGGAAGACAAATAAGGGTAGAATAATCCCTAAGTTTCAATCAGTAAGTAACTTCAAATTCATTGTTATCTTTTACTTATTCAGTCATCAAGTTTTGTTAGTTTACTTTAATTTTTAATTAATTTAATCTCTTTTTACCTTAAACAAATTGTAATTCAAATTTTTAGGTGAATATATTCAATCCTTATAGGATCGATATTAGTTTTACTACAATATACCACTCGTATACTTGTTGTATAGCATAACATAAGCAAACAAGGGATAGAGATAGGAATATTAATTTTTCCACAATGATATTGTTAATATAAGAAACATTAATAAGATAATCTCCTTGATGAAATCAGAGGGGATACAACTATAACATCCTATTACCTGCAGGGAGCCTAGAATAATAAATCTGAGTGATTAATGAGAGATTAAAAAATACATTTCATGTTCATGCATAATATGACATGCACATACACATGAATGTTGAATTTTTGTATATGAAAGTGATTGTACATGCATTCATTAACATTCTGGGTATAATTGTTTCAAAATGTAATTTTTATTGAGAATTGTGGTTTTTATGTGTTGAAAATTTGATTTGGAGAGTGTATTTACAGATTTAGAATTTTTGAGATTATTGGAGAAATTTTTAGAAATTATTGAGTATTTTTGAACTAGGAAAATTGCCAAATGACAAAACTATTAATACATGGTAGTAGAAATTACTGTCTAATGGTAATGGAAATTTCGATAAGTGACTTTAGGATTTATTCACTAGTGTCAGTGAAAATTAGGGGACAATTGGAGTAGAAATTGAAATTGATTGGATTAGTTAAATGAAGGAACCTATTTTAATGTTTTAGAAATTGGAGCAAGTGACACATGTTTTAAGTTGATTTTTTTTAATTAAAGGACCTACCCCCCTTTTATTTGCTCTCTCACGAGGCTTCTCTCTTGAAAAGCCATCAGAGTTTTATTTTTGGTTCTCTTCTTCTCTCCTTTGTGGCTTCTCTTCTCTTCTTATTCTTCTTGATTTTTTTCTCTTCAAATCTCCACCCACGTTGACATCTCATCTTCCATTTGTTACTCCTTCACTTTTCCCTCTCTTTCATTCCCACCAAAAGCCCTAATCTTCCAACCCTAAAGACGGTGATGATCGTGGGTTGTGTTGAAGTTAGGTATTTTTTATTTTCTTGAAGAGTTTGAAGATTTGGTAGTTAAATCAAGTACGTTGTGTTTTTTTTATAGGCAATGTTAAATGGAGCATTTATGATGATAGTAGAAGTTAATGCATGAAATGGTGCTTTGTGTATGTTTGTGTCGTGGATGATGAAGAGTTGTGAATTTTTTTGTTTATACATATATGCTTGATGGTTAATAAGTTATAGAGGTGTTTGGTTTCATATAAATGCTAAATAATAGGTTAGGATTTGTTTTATGGATGATTGATGATGTATATGAGGAGTAAGAAATTATGAGTTATGCTACACATGCTTGTAAGATGGATTGGTTGTGAAAAAGATGTTTTAATGAAAATTAGGATTTGATGAATAGGTACATGAACACATCTTATTTTTGGGTTAATGATCAAATTTAGGTCATGCTTTATTGGTGAATGATATTGAGAAGAAATGGAGTTGAAAATAGGGAGTGAATGAAGTAGAAAATGTTGATCATTGTACAAGTTAGGTTAGGTATAAAAATTTAGAAAGTTTGAGGATGATTGATTGGAAAATATTCACTAATTATGCCTCAATCTTTTAGCCATAACTTTTTCTCTATTAATATAAATGATATGATTCTTAATTTGGATTAAACTAGAGACATATGGCTATATTTTTCATGAGAATTTGAGTTCAAATTTTGTTTATAAAAGTCTCAAAATCTGACCTAAATTTGAAAAACAGGGTATGCATTTGTGGAAATTCACCGTGTCAAACTCTTTGCTTCGCTGTGGCAAAATTTAAGGTTTAGCTAGGATTTATTTTGGGTGAAGTTTGTTGCAGCCAACCCTAGGATTCGCCATGGCAAACTTGTGAAAATTTTCACGAGAATTCCTCTTTAAAGAAGTTCATTGTAGCAAACTTTTCTCTACACTGAACATGTTTCAATATTTTAGGCATATCTTTTTTCTATAGTTATCCAAATAGACTGATTCTTGATTTGGAATAAACTAGAGACATAAGGATATAAATTACCTGAAGAAATAAAATTTTGAATCGGACTCTAAGAGTTTCAATTTTTGGGTGGAAGTTGAGTATAAGGTATTATCTCATAATAAAAACAGTTCGAAAATATTTAGAGTATAACTTTCACACTTGAGCCAAATTGAATGATTTTGATGTTATTAGAAACGTAAGACATAGGGGAGAAGGTATAGAAGAAAGTTTTATCAAATTTCCCCATTTGCATTGTCTAAATGATCAAGAATAGTAGACCCGAAAGTCAGTTTTTGGGAAAAATCTAAAATTTTGATCAATGAGTTATGAATTGTGATTTTAATGGTTTCATTGGGATATAGACCATAAGTATACATGGTACTTATGTGAGTTGGTAATAAAAATGTTTATATGATGAGAATAATGGATAGATATCCAAGATTGTCATGAACATGCATTGTGCATCTTTCATATACATACATGTGCATTGTAAAACACTTACAATTGTGTCAAATTATGATATGTGTATATTGTTGTTATAGAGGAGCAACTGGAACGTCAACCTCCAAACATTGTTGAAACTTCCATGCATTAGCTTCGGGAGTGACCGGTGAGTAATTGAGATGGTTCTACTAAATTATTTGTTGTGTTAGATTATGTTTGAATTGTTTAATGAATGTGAATTGAATTGTGTTGATTTCCAAACAGAAGGTCTGATGATTATGAAATGGGATGAGATATTGAAGTGCTGCTTGAATGTGAATGTGACAAACTATGTGCTTCATAATGTGTTTGATTATGATAGATGCATTCGATACATGAATGCATAATCAAATAATGGCAGTTGTGACCAGAGTAGTCACCGATCAGAGCTTAAAGCTCAAAAGGTGAAAAAGAGCCTCGAGCTCAGAAAGTGATTAAGAGCCCAAAGCTCACTATGTAAAATGAGATCAGAATCCTCTTCGGATAAGGGACAGTTATCAATGAGCCCGGTATCCAAAATAGATATGGGATAGTTTAGGCACTCAGTCACAACAACGTAACAATTAGAAAAGGGTCTCATGAACATTTCATATGCATTTTTGTTAAGTATGTTTGTTTTATTGAAATGCGAAATTGCCTATGCTTAAGTGAAAATGTGATATATGATCAATTATGTGAAAATGTGATTGTATGTTATGTGAATTGCTGTGTTGCATGAATTGAACCGACCATTGATGATGGTTACCTCATTAAGTTCGCAAAACTCACCAAAATTGCAACGTTGTCTTTTCAGGAATGAGAGACGACTCTAACTACTGAGAGGCTCCACTAGTCTTGTAGATTGTGTTTTGGCAAGAGAAGCAATGGCTCAATATCGAGATCAAAATAAGGTTGCTACTTTCAAACCTGGGTACTTTCATTGAATTGAGAGTTGCTTCGATTAGAATTGAATAGCTAATGAGAGAGAGACAAGCAGAGACTGGGAAAGGATCCAGCATGAAGAGGTTTAGTGAGAGTCAAAGCAGTTCTGGCAGAAGATTCAGTAAGCACCAGAATAGAGCCTTCAGACCACCAGGTGGATCCAGGCAGTCAAGATCTAGAGAGAGGGGTAGATCTTCACAGACTGATAGTGGAAGGGGTGCAATACAGAATCAACTTCCACTATATGAGCACTATGAGAGGAGGCATGGTGGTGAGTTTAGAGGCTAACTGGAGTTTGCCTCAAATGCGGCTCCTTTGACTACCAAATCATGGATTGTCCTATTATTTTAGGAGCTCAGTCTGGTGTGAGTGGGCGATTTGGGAGTAATGCTACGGTCCAATAGAGAAGAGGTAGTAGATCTGGATAGAGAGGCTGAGGTAGAGGTAGAGGCAGAGTGAGCTCTAGGAGTTCTTCCATGAAGACTGAGGGGTGGGTCAACCGACCGCAATCCCAGGGCAGATTCTATGCAATGAACAGGAAAAACGGTCAAGACTCACCAAATGTTGTGGCTGGTGCGCTTCTTATTTATGATTTTGAGGCATTTACACTACTAGATCCAGGATCCACACACTTTTTTATCGCACATCTAGCATGTAGGCTGCACTGTACAAGGGAGATATTACAGTATGGACTAGAGGTGAGTACACCTTTAGGTAGTACTACTGTCATAGGAGAGGTCTGTAAGGGGTGGTTAATTATGATCGATCAAGCAAAGTTGAAGGCAGACTTGATTATATTACAGTTGAGAGAGATAGACATTATCCTAGGCATGGATTGGCTTACTGCTCATAGGGCTATCATGAACTACTACACCAAGGAGGTAGTATTAGAATCTCCTGGTTAGTCGAGGGCTGTAATAAAAGAAATTAGTCAAGTAGTGCCAGCCAGGATGATATCCTTCATGAGTGCACTAAGATTGATATAGGGAGGATGTGAGGCTTATCTGGCCCACATCATTGATACTAGAGCTAAACAAAGTGTACAGGACATTCCCATAGTTAGGGAGTTCCTAGATGTGTTTCCTGATGAGCTACCTAGTTTACCACCAAAACAGGAAATGAATTTCACGATTGATCTAGTTCTAGGTATTGCTCCTATATAGGGAGTTCCTAGATGTGTTTCTCGATGAGCTACCTAGTTTACCACCAAATTGGGAAATGGAGTTCACGATTGATCTAGTTCCAGGTGCTGCTCTTATATCTATTCCTTCGTATAGGATGACACCTATGGAACTAAAGGAGCTAAAGGATCAATTACAGAAATTGTTTGAAAATGGTTTTATTAGACCCAGTGTTTCACCTTGGGGGAGCTCCAGTGCTGTTTGTAAAGAAGAAGGATGGGACCTTGAGGTTATGCATTAATTATAAGTAGTTAAATCTGTGACAGTGAAGAACAAGTACCCATTGCCTAGAATTGATTATTTGTTTGATCAGTTGCAGGGAGCTCAGGTATTTACTAAATTGGACTTGAGGTCAGGGTACTATCAGTTGAAGATAGTAGAGGCTGATGTACCAAAGAGTGCATTCAGGAGCAGGTATGGGCACTATAAGTTTCTAGTGATGTCGTTTGGGCTGACTAATGCCCCGGAAGCCTTGATGAATAAGGTGTTTCAACCCTTCATGGATCGTTTTGTGATTGTATTCATTGATGATATCTTGGTGTATTCGAAGAGCATAAAGGAGCATGGTGAGCATCTGAGAGTCATTTTACAGATCATGAGAGATAAGCAATTGTATGTCAAATTCAATAAGTGTGAATTTTGACTGAATCAGGTTGTATTTTTTAGGCATATAGTGACTAAAGATGGCATATAAGTAGACACAAAGAAGATAGAGGTAGTGATGAATTAGGAAGCTCGAAAAAATGTGTCTGAAATTTGAAGCTTCCTAGGATTGACCGAATATTACCAGAGGTTTATCGAGAGGTTTTATCTGATCTCAGCCCCTATGACAAAACTTCTGAGAAAAATTTAGTGTTCAGATGGAATGAGGAGTGTCAAAAAAGCTTTGATGAGCTGAGACATCGATTGACTATTGCACCGGTGTTGACTATTCCATTAGGGACTGGAGGTTATGTGGTGTATAGTGATGCATCGCGTCAAAGATTGGGATATGTATTGATGCAACATGGCAAGATGATCGCCTATGCATCGAGAAAATTAAGATCTCACGAGATCAATTATCCGGTACATGATTTAGAGCTAGTTGTAGTTGTCTTTGCTCTAAAGATTTAGAGACATTATTTATACAGAGAGACTTTCCAGATATACACAGATCATAAGAGTTTGAGATATTTACTGAGCCAGAGGGAGTTAAACTTAAGACAAAGGAGATGGATTGAGCTACTAAAAGATTATGATTGCACTATTGAGTACCACCTGGAAAAAGTTAATGTAGTGGCAGATGCTTTGAGAAGGAAATTTAATAGCTCAGATTTAGTTATCAAGGTTATCTAGTTTAATTCACTTGCTAGTTCTAAATGTGGGGTTGCACATGGAGCAGGATAGGGCCTTGAATGCTACATTGAAACTTAGACCAATGTTACATAATAGGATCATAAGAGTACAGAGCAAAGATCCTGATATGGTCAAGCTTATGGAGAAAGTGAAGGTGAACCCGAATTCAAGTTTGAGTTGAGGGATAAGACACTATGATTAAGACAGAAGCTGTGTGTGCCTAATGTGGATGATTTGAGGAAGAAGACTCTTGAGGAAACTCATATGGCCACCTATGCTATGCATCCTGATACTGCTAAGATGTATGAAACAATGAAGTAACATTTCTGGTGGCCAAGAATGAAGAAACAAGTGGCAGAGTATGTATCTAGATATATGACTTTCCAACAAGTCAAAGCTGAGTACCAGGCTCCAGTAGGGAAACTACATTCGGTACCCATTCTAGAGTGAAAATGGGAACATATTACGATGGACTTTGTTATGGGATTACCTAAGAATCTGAGGTAGAATGACGCGATATAGGTCATAGTGGACCGGTTGACTAAGTTGACCTACTTCTTACTAGTGAGAGAGAATAACACACTTGATCAGTTGGCTCAAAGATATGTGAATTAGGTGGTGAGATTGCATGGGGTTCTAGTGTTCGTAGTATCGGATAGGGATCCCAGATTTACTTCGAGGTTTTGGAAGAGCTTACAGTCTACTATAGGTACTAAGTTGAACTTCAGTAGAGCATTTCATACTCAAACAGATGGACAAAGTGAGAGGATGATCAAGACTATTGAGGATATGCTCAGAGCTTGTGTATTAGAGTTTAAAGGAGCTTGGGATCAATATATGGCATTGATAGAGTTTTCCTACAACAACCATTACCATAGTAGTATTGGAATGGCGCCGTATGAGGCACTATATGGTAGAAAATGTCAGACACCATTATATTGGGATAAAGAGGGCTTGAAAATGGTTGAAGGCCTAGAGTTGATGCAAGATAAAGTAGACAAGGTGAAGTTGATCCAAACCCGAATTAAAGCAGCACAAGATAGACAAAAGAGTTATTTGGATCAACATAGATATAATGTGGAGTACAATATGGGAGACAAAGTATTTCTAAGAGTATCACCTTGGAAGGGAGTATTGAGATTTAGTAAAAAGGGTAAGTTGAGCCCTGGTATATTGGTCTTTATGAGATCATTGAGAGGATAGGACCTCTGGCATATAAGTTGGCCATATCGAATGAAATGTCTCAAATGCATGATGTGTTTCACGTGAGTATACTCCAAAGATACCGATTGGATCCGACATATGTGATTCCAGCTCAAGAGATTGAGATTGCTAGTAACTTAAGGTACATTGAGGAGCCGATCAAGATTATGGGGTCTTAGATCAAGCAGTTGAGGAATCAAGTTATTCCATTAGTGAAAGTCCTTTGGAGGGACCACTCAACTGAGAAAGCGACATGGGAGATGGAGGAGCATATAAGGAGATAATATCCCCACCTGTTCTAACAAATAGGTAAGAATTTTTAAGATGAATTTTTTTGTAAGGAGGGGAGAGTTGTAACATCCCATTATGTGCAGGTAGGCTAAAATAATAAATATGAGTGATTAATGAAAGATTAGAAAATGCATTTCATGTTCATGCATAATATGACATGCATATACACGTGAATGTTGAATTTTTGCACATGAAAGTGATTGTACATGTATTCATTAACATTTCAGATATAATTGTTTCAAAATGTAATTTTTATTGAAAATTGTGGTTTTTGTGTGTTGAAAATTTGATTTAGAGAGTGTATTTGCGGATTTAGAATTTTTGAGATCATTGAAGAAATTTTTGGAAATTTTTGGGTATTTTTGAACTAGGAAAATTGTCAAATGGAAAAACTACTAATAAATGGTGGTAGAAATTACTTTCCAATGGCAATGAAAATTTTGATAAGTGACTTTAGGATTTATTCACTAATGCCAGTGAAAATTGGGAGACAATTGGAGTAGAAATTGAAATTGATTGGACTAGTTAAATGAAGGAACCTATTTTAATGCTTTAGAAATTGAAGCAAGCGACACATGTCTTAAGTTGTTTCTTTAATTAAAGGACCTACCCCCCTTTTATTTGCTCTCTCAAGATGCTTTTCTCTTAAAAAGCCATCGGAGTTTTGTTTTTGGTTCTCTTCTTCTCTCCTTCATGGTTTTTGTTTTCTTCTTCTTCTTCTTGATTTTTTTTTCTCATCAAATCTCCACCCATGTTGACATCTCATTTTCCATTTGCTACTCCTTCAGTTTTTCCTCTCTTTCATTCCCACCAAAAACCCTAATCTTCCAACCCTAAAGATGGTGGGTTGTGTTGAAGTTAGGTATTTTTGATTTTCGTAAAGAGTTTGAAAATTTGGTAGCTAAATCAAGTATGTTGTTTTCTAATTTTTTTATGGGCAATGTTAAATGGAGTATTTATGATGATAGTAGAGGTTAATGCATGAAATGGTGCTTTGTGTATGTATGTGTCATGGATGATGAAAAGTTGTGAATTTTTTTGCTTATACATATATGCTTGATGATTAATGAGTTATATAGATGTTTTGCTTCATATAAATGCCAAATAATAGGTTAGGAGTTGTTTTATGGATGATTGATGTTGTATATGAGGAGTAAGAAATTATGAGTTATACTACACATGCTTGTAAGATGGATTGGTTGTGAAAAGGATGTTTTAATGAGAATTGGGAGTTGATGAATAGGTACATGAAAATATCTTATGTCATGCTTTGTTGGTGAATGATATTGAGATGAAATGGAGTTCAAAATAGGGAGTGAATGAAGTAGAAAATGGTGATCATTGTTTAAGTTATGTTAGGCATAAAAATCTGGAAAGTTTGAGGATGATTGATTGGAAAATGTTCACTAAGTATGCCTCATTCTTTTAGCCATAACTTTTTATCTATTTATCCAAATGATATGATTCTTAATTTGGATTAAACTAGAGACATATGGATACATTTTTCATGAGAAGTAGAATTCAAATTCTATTTATAAGAGTCTCAAAATCTGGCCTAAATTTTAAAAACTGGGTATGCATCTGTGGAAGTTCGTCGCGGCAAACTCTTTGTTTCACCTTAGTGAAATTGAAGGTTTAGCTAGGATTTCTTTTGGGTAAAGTTTGCCATGGCCAACTCTTGGTTTCACCATGGTGAATTTCCAAAAACTTTACAAGAATTCCTTTTCAGAGGATGTCACCACAACGAACTTTTGTGAGTTCGTTGTGGAGAATTTTTCTCCACACTGAACATGTTTCAGTATTTTGGGCATATCTTTTTTTATAGTTATCCAAATGAACTGATTCTTGATTTGGAGTAAATTAGATACATAGGATATAAATTATTTGAAGAAATAAAATTTTGAATCGGACTCTAAAAGTTTCAATTTTTGGGTGCAAGTTGAGAATAGGGTACTATCTTAGAATAAAAGCAGTCCAAAAATATTTGTAGTACAACTTTCACACTTGAACCAAATTGAATTATTTTGACGTCATTATAAACCTAAGACATAGGAGATAAATTTTATAGAAGAAATTGTTCTCAAATTGCCCCATTTGCATTGTCTAAATGATTAAGAATAGTAGACCCATAAGTCAGTTTTTGGGAAAATTTTGGAATTTTGATCAATGAGTTATGAATTGTGATTTTAATGGTTTCATTGGGATATTGTTGGACCACGATTTTTAAATGGAATTTAGAAATAATAATTAAAAAGAAATGAGTGTTATTATGTATATGTTTAGGTATAAATGTATTTATACTTAAAGGAAAGTGATGAGGAAAGA
>JANJEY010000006.1:30659191-30674694 GCA_024703695.1 Erythroxylum cataractarum
ATGGCAGTTGTGATCGGAGCAGCCAACGTATTTCAGAGCTTTAAGCTCAACGCATCAGGGCCTCGAGCTCAACGTAATTTTTAGAGCCATAAGCTCAACGTATCAGGGCTTCAAGCCCACCGTAATTAGGCGCACGGTTACAACAACGTAATAAAATGTAAAGTGTCACATGTGCATTATATATGTGAATGATAAATTGTGAACCGTATGAAAGGCGAAATGCCTTATATTGTGAAATGATGATTCATGCAGTATTTTCCGAATATGTTATTGTGTGATATTATATGAATTGTTTGTATATGCATGAGTTGGGTGAACCATCGATGATGGTTTCTCATTGAGTTCGCAAACTCACCCAACATTGCAAACATTTTTCAGGACAGAGATAGTAGACTCCTAGCTCCAGTTAGCAAGGGACTTCTCCTGCCTTGTTGAGCGCGTTGGCAAAAGAAGTATGGCTCACAGGTCGGTCAGTTGGGATAGTTTTTGGAATGACCTAGTTAGTTTTGTATCAGTTCCTTTTTGGAATATGTGTATAGGTCGGTCAGTTGAGATTATGAAATGGAAATCTTTCAGTTTTAAAAATCTAGTGATTTTGATATTACAGTTTTATTATATTTATGCCATGTGGATTATAGAATTGATCGTCCGTAGTGCACCCTCATCGTGGGTTATGTATCGGAACGACCCATGGGCGTTTCGGTGCGTACCCTACGGTAAGGGGGCACTACACTTATTCGACCAGTTACAGGGAGCAAGGGTCTTTTCTAAAATTGATCTCAGGTCGAGTTATCAACAACTCAGGATCAGGGAGTCTAATGTAAATAAGACAACCTTCAGGACACGATATAGGCATTATGATTTTCTAGTCATGCCATTTTGATTGACCAATGCTCCGACTACATTCATGAAACTTATGAATAGGGTCTTCAAAGAGTATCTGGATCAATTTGTCATAGTATTCATAGATGACATTTTGGTTTATTCCAAGAGTGAAGAGGAACATAAGGAACATATCAGGATAGTGTTGCAAAAGCTAAGGAAGAAGGAGCTTTATGTCAAATTCAACAAATGTGAATTTTGGTTCCATGAGGTGATATTTCTTGGACATGTAATTTCAAAGGATAGGGTACATATTGATCCGAGAAAAATTGAAGCAGTGGTGAAGTGGCATGCACTTAAGACGGTGGTAAAAGTAAGAAGTTTTCTAGGTCTGACAGGATATTATAGGAGGTTTGTTAAAGGATTTTCTATGATAGCAGCTCTGATGATGAAGTTATTAAGGAAAAATCATAAGTTTATCTAAAGTGATGAATGTTAGAAGAGCTATGAGGAGCTTAAGCATTGATTGGCAAGTGCTCCAATTCTGACCTTGCCTATAGGAGATGAGGGTTGTACAGTTTACAGTGATGCTTTAAGAAAGGGTTTAGGTTATGTGCTGATGCAAAGAGACAAGGTAATAACTTATACTTCACAGCAACTAAAACCTTATAAGTTGAATTACCCGACTTATGATATGGAATTAGCAACAGTAATTTTTGCCTTGAAAATTTGGAGACTTTATCTATATGGAGTTCAGACGTGGACATTCACAGATCATAAAAGTCTCAAGTACTTATTGAGCTAGAAATAGTTGAATTTGAGACAGAGAAGGTGGTTAGAGTTGCTTATGGATTATGACTTGTTGATTGAATACCATCTAGGAAAGGTAAATGTAGTGGCAGATGCCTTGAGTAGGAAATCCTCCATAGCCCATTTTCAGACAATTTATTTACCATTATTGGAAGAGATGGATAAGCTTAGAATAAGCTTAAAACAGGAGGAGCCTGATTGTATTATTGCTAATTTTAGAGTTAGACTAATACTCAGGGAGAAGGTTAAGGAGTTGCGAGCACAAGATGCAGAATTGAGCAAGCTTCGAGAAGAAATTCAAAATGGTAAGAAATCTGAAGGGGTAGTGAGGGATGATGGACTTATGGTTGTGAAAAATAGACTTTGTATTCTGAATGTCAAGGAGGTAAAGGATGGGATACCAAATGAGGCACACAATGCGCCTTATGTCATGCACCTGAGTAGCACCAAGATGTACAAATATTTGAAAAAACATTTCTAGTGGAAAGGCATGAAGAGGGATGTAGCAGAATATGTAAGCAAGTGTCTAGTGTGTCAGTAAGTCAAGGCTAAACACCTGGCACCTTCAAGAAAGTTAAGGCCATTGCCCATTCCTGAGTGGAAGTGGTAAAGGGTAATTATGGATTTTCTGATAGGTTTGTCCAAGACTAGTAGGAAACATAATGTTATATAAGTTATTATTGATCAATTGAAGAAGTTAACCCATTTTATAGCAATTACACGGACCAATTTTTTGCATATGCTAGCAAAGAAGTATATTGATGAGATAGTGAGATTACATGGGATTTCAAACTCTACAGTTTCTAGCAGAGATCCTCTGTTTACTTCAAAATTTTAGGAAAGTGTGCAACATGTTTTAAGGACCAAGCTAAATTTTAGCATTGCTTTTCATCCTTAAACAGATGGCCAATCTGAGATGACCATTCGGACTCTTGAAGGAATGGTCAAGGTATGTGTGATGGATTTTAAAGGTGCTTGGGATGAGCATTTACCATTAGTCAAATTTAATTACAATAATTCGTACCACTCGAGCATTCAAATGGCTCCTTATGAAGCACTATATAGAAGAAGATGTAGAACTCCTATATGTTGGGATGAAGAAGGAGAAAGGAGATTGGTGGTGTTGGACCCTGAACTTTTCTTAGAAGACTAGTACTAATAAATGAGAAATGTGAATAGGTTAATATTTTGATTTGGTGTTTTAGTGGATAAGAGATTTCAAAATGGGAAGAATTAAGGTGAAAGTTAGAAGTAGAATGAAAGTAAAAATGAATTTGAATTTGTGTAGTAAGTTGATGAAGAATATGTATATAGGTGTATGTTCTGTTATTGGTGTTCATGATTAATCATGAACTATATTTTCTTTGGATGATATTAATTTGAAATAGATTTGAGAATGAGAAGTAAATGAAGCAGAAAAAGTGATCTTGGTATGAGTTGTGTTAAAGAAAGATTGTGAAACAAAATGGGTGGTTGATCTGGAAAAATTTTCAAGGAGTATGCTTCAGTCCTTTAGCCACAACTTCTTCTCTAGTTATCCAAATGAGACAATTCTTTGTTTGGATTAAACTAGAAACATATGGATACTTTTCTTATTAAGATATAAAATTTCAACTCTATCTCTAAAAATCTCAAAATTTGTCATGAAGTATAGAACTGGGTGCAGTATATTGGTGGATGAACGTAAATTCGTGTTCTGAATTTGAGGGTAATTTTGAATCGATCTAGGCTGAATTAGAGAAAGGTGTCTTCTAGAAAGTTTATATATTTCTTTTAGATTTCCAACTATATATAGTATGAAATTTTTAGACTTCTAGGATAAAAGTTATGGTCCTTATAAGGGAAGATGTATCTTCTGCCTTTTTGCTTCTTCTGTGATGACGTCATCTTCTTTTGTGTTTTGTTTCTTCTACCTTTTTGCTTCTTCTGTAATGATGTCATCTTCTTCTGTCTTTTTGTTTCTTCTGTGATTTCATCATCTTCTTTTGTGTTTTGATTCTTCTACCTTTTGCTTCTTCTGTGATGACGTCATCTTCTTCTGTGTTTTACTTCTTCTGACTTTTTGTTTCTTTTGTGATGATGTCATCTTCTTTTGTGTTTTATTTCTTCTGCCTTTTTGTTTCTTCTATAATGATGCCATCTTCTTCTGTGTTTTATTCCTTCTGCCTTTTTACTTGTTCTATGATGACGTATCTTCTTTTATGTTTTGCTTCTTCTGTGACGATGTTATCTTCTTCTATGTTTTGTTTCTTTTGCTTTTTCGCCTAGCCTATTTTCTATTCCTTTTCAACCATTCAACAGATAGAATCTGTCTTCAAGGTCTTCATAAAAGTTGTATATCTTAAAGTCTTCTTTCGAACCATCTAAAGAACACCCCCAATCCGATATCTATAGGGAAAGTTATGGCAATTTTTCCACTTTTTCTGTCTTTTTTGCATTAGTCTGCTTTTCTTCTATACCTATCTTTTGTTCCATTTTTGGTCCTCCAGAAGATAGAATCTATCTTTTAGGTCTTCATAAAAGTTGTAGATCTTTAAGTCCTATTTCTAACCATATAAATAACACCTTAATTCAAAATCTTTAGGAAAAGTTATAGAAATTTTACCACTTCTTCTGTGTCTTTCCATTCGTCTGCTTTTTCATTTGGTTTTATCCTTACCTATCTTCTATTCCATTTTTGACCCTTAAAAAGATAGAATATGTCTTTTAGGTCTTCATGAAAGTTTTAGATCTCAAAGTCCTCTTTCGAACCATATAAAGAAAACCTTAATCCAATATCTTTAGGGAAAGTTATAGCAATTTTCCTACTTCTTCTATCTTTTTTCATTCGTCTACTTTTTCATTTAGCTTTGTCTATACCTATCTTCTGGTCCATTTTTGACCCTACATAAGATAGAATCTGTCTTTGAGGTCTTCATGAAAGTTATAGATATTGAAGTTTTCTTTCTAACCATATAAATATCACCTTAATCAGATATCTATAAGGAAATTTATAGTAATTTTCTCACTTCTTCTATCTTTTTCCATTCGTCTGCTTTTTCATTTGACTTTGTCTATACCTATCTTTTGTTCCATTTTTAACCCTTCAAAAGATAGAATCTGGCTTTGAGATCTTCATGAAAGTTGTATATCTTGAATTTTTCTTTCTAACCATATAAGTAAAACCTTAATTTGATATCTTTAGGGAAAGTTATAGTAATTTTCCCACTTCTTCTATCTTTTTCCATTCGTCTGCTTTTTCCTTTGACTTCGTCTAATCCTATTGTCTGGTCCATTTTGGCCCTTTAGATGATAAAATCTGACCTCAAAGTCTTCTTCAAAGTTATATATCTCAAAGTTATCTTTGAAATCATCCTAATATAATCTTAATCCAACGTCTCTAGTGAAAGTTATGACACTTGTCCCGAGACAAGTTCAATATGATTGAGGACCAAACCTTGTTTGATTCTTTCAGCCATAATTTTGTTATCCAACCTCCAATGAAGTGGTTCTTGAACCAATAATTTCTCAACACATTTTTCTATCCCTACATAGATTTTTATAGCTTTTGATATTGATTGGAAAAAAATAGATTGAATCAAAGTAAGGGTATCGATTGGAAGAGTAGGAATTGGTTATTTTACTGAACATGCTTCAGTATTTTGATGATTTCTGGATCGGTAGAGCTCCAAATAAGATGATTCTAGTTTCAAGATAAACAAGAGACATGGAGCTACAAATGGTATGGAGAAGTTGAAATCTAATTCAGTCTATAGGACTTTCAATTTTTAGATGAAAGTTAAGAATAATGTACTATTTCAGTATAACAACAGTTTCTGAACCAAATGGACTGATTATGGTGTCATTGGAAACTTAAGACAAGGGAGAAGACTTTTCTAGAAGAAAGAGTTATGTCAGAATATTCAAGGGTGCTTTTAGCAAGATACTTAAGTATAAAAGACATCAGGCACAAATGGAAGGGCAAATGGGACAATTCTTAATCATTAAGGGCATAATTGGAAGATGAAGTGTTGCCTTGCTTATAAATGAAGAAGAAAAATGTGAATGGAAGGATAAGCATAAGAGAAGAACGAAAATTTAAGAGAAAAGAGAGAATGTCATGAAAAAGAGAGAGAAATACAAAGAGAAGAAGAAAATGAGAGAAAGAAGAGAAAACAAGCTAGGGTTTCAATTGTGTTAACTTTCAAGATAGATTTTGGAGTTGTTCAAGAAAGAAAAAAGGAAGAGGAAGAGAAGAGCTTCCCTTTGAGCTAAAAATCTCTTCAATTAGTGAAGAATCAAGGTAAGACCATTTTGGATCTTTTGGATTTTTTGGAAAGATTTTAGTCCATGGATTTTAGAAAATGATTGGGTTTAAGCATTATAGAATCAATTTTAGTGATCTTGCATTGTGGGATTTTCTATTGGATTCCTATTGAATGAAACTTAGTTGTTTTAGGGAACCAAGAGAATCCTATCCAAAAGTAAGGGGAAAAACAACCTTGACTTGGATTTTTACAAGGAAATGAAATGGGTAATGTATTTGCAGTTATTGTGTGATTGGACAAATTCTTGCCTATGAATGAATATGTGTTAAATTGTTTAAAATTGACTTATTAAAAATGCATTATGATTTTGATTATGTTATACCGTGAAAGAAGCATGATATCTTTATAAAATTAAATTATGATTTTGATCAATGTTATGCCTTGAAATTTTGTCATGGCATTTTGTATATATATATAAAGGAAAAAACATGAAAGATGAAAGAAAGGTTTGAAAGTATAAAAGCAGTTTTGGTAAAATGATTATGAGCATGATTATGTGCTTCTGGTTGGGCGAGAGTGGAACCATTCTGTTTGTCACGAGCACGTTGATAAGAGCCTTCTCCTAGCTGTCCGCTTGTGGCATATGAGCTCCAAAAAATGGATTCATTCTGTTCATGGGGTAAACTTCGGTTTTCTCATTCTATTTCATGGAATCCTCGAGCCATTTGTTATGCATTTGCATCTTTAAATTGTCAAGTATGAAGCATATTGAGTGTTATAAGATCTGAGTTAAATTTGATGAATGTTTAAATTGCTTGAATAAAGTATAAATGCTAGAATTTCTAGACACATATATATACATATGCTTGACTTTGATCAATTGCCAATGGCTATAAATATGTTAGTATAGCACCCCACTCCCGCAAGACTCGAACCCGACATCGATGAGTGATATCCAAGTCCATGCCCTACGAGGATGGCGTGCTAAAGCACTCAATCATTTAGAAAACGGTATAAAAAAATTTTAAATCACAAACACAATATGCGAAAATCGATACTCAATTTGGGCCCACATTCATTCATAACCATTTTCAATTAACAAAAAACCATCAATAAAATTTTCAATAGACAATTGGGCCCTTTCACAAATACAAAACACTTAAGTCATTTCGGAATACAAATTTATACAAAAATTTGTGGAATATACAATTCAATACGAAATAGAGAAATGCAATGCAGATGTAAACTGACCCCGATCTCTATCCTTCACCTGAATGTCGTAGGTATACTCCCGTTGGCCTAATGGGATATTCTTTTGATCCTAAAAAATAATTGCAAATTTTAGGTGAGTTTTGCGAACTCAGTTAGTGACCATCATCGATGGCTCACCCAATCATACAACACATAAATCACATCATTTCACATTTCGCACTCCACATTCAATACAATTTAATCACTCATATAATGCATATGCAGTGCACATGATACTCACTTTCTATTTGTTACTTTGTTGTGATCGAGTGCCTAAACTGTCCCTTATAGGGCTCATTGATAACTATCTTATATAGGGCTCATTGATAACTATCTCATATAGGGCTCATTAAACATTGAGCCTGAGGCTCTAAATCACTTTTGAGCTCGAAGCTCTTTTTCACTCATTAAGCTTTAAACTCTAATCGGTGGCTACTCCGTTCACAACTCATTTATATTTCATGCATTCATGAAATGGAATGCATCACTCACATTTGCATAATCCCATTCATTCATATTCATATATCATTGGACCGTAGTCTGACATTCAACATTTATTTGAATGACACTCTATCATCCGTATGCAAATGCTCATTCAGGACACATTTAACAATCACATTAAGTACACATAGTTTATCCAATTCACATTCAGGTAGCACTTCAATATCCAAATCAAACATCACAATCATCGGACCTTCTGTCCGGAACCAACATAAGCAATCACATCTATATAATCATTCAATAGTCATATAATACAAATTTTCAAATAATAAATAATAAAGTGAGACCATCTCGGTCTACTCATAGTACGCTCCAGATTAGCATTTGCTTTCAAATTTTGGAAACGTTTGAATGCAGACACTTGACCTGCACAACTCATTTATGCAAGACACACATTGCACACTCATCAATAATTGCACACGTATAAATATTTATTTATACACAATTGTATAAATGGACTATGTACAATGTATGCTCAATGATAATCACGGGCATATGTTCTAGAACACATTTTATGCTCATTCCCATTTCATAATTCATATGTGTCTAATTTAACTTAGCTTTACACTTCATTTTTACATAATCTTTCTAAATTCTCCTTTTAATCTTTACCCTTTGCATGTGTCTAGCTTATTCATAAGCTTACACCTCAAGAACATTTGGTTACTTTTTATCAAACTCAATTTATCATCATCTCTTTTCTAACCTCATAAAATCTCATAATATCCAAATTCGCATCCAATAGGAATCCAATTGAAAATCTCACAATGTAAAATCTCTAAAATTAATTCTAGAATACTTAAACCCAAACATTTTCTAAGCTCTATGAACTAGAATCCTTCAAAAAATCCAAAAGATTTAAGATTATCTTACCTTCATTCTTCCCCAAATGAAGAGAACTTTAGTTCAAATGGAAGCTCTTTTCTTCCTCTTCCTTTTTCTCCTCTTGAACAATTTCAAATTTTTCTTGTAGGCTAGGGAAATTGAAACCCTAGCTTGTTTTCTCTTCTTTCTCTCTTTCTCTTCTTCTCTTTGTACTTCTCTCTGTTTTTCATGACATTCTCTCTCTTTTCTCTAGAATTTTTGTTCTTCTCTTCTACATCCTTCCATTTATGTGTTTCTACTCTATTTATAGGTGAGACACCACTTCTTCATCCAATTATGCCCTTAATGATTGAGAATTGTCTCATGTGCCCTTCCATTTATGCTTTATGTCTTTTACACATAAGTATCTTAGCAAAAGCACTCTTGAATATTCTAACATAACACTTTATTCTAGAAGAATCTTCTCTATTGTTTTATGTTTCCATAATGACACCAAAATCATTCAATTCGGGACAGTGATTCAAAAGATATACTTCAAACATTTTTGCTCTTGTCCAAATCAATGTATTATACACAACTTCCATATGAAATTTAAATATCTTAGAGACTGAGTTAGATTGCAAGTTCTTCCTACTATTTGTATCTCCATGTATCTATTTTACCACAAATTAAAAATCATCTCATTTGGAGCTCTACAGATCAAGATATCATCAAAATACTGATGTATGTTCAGTAGAATAACATCAGTTCATACTATTGAAAAATACACTCACTATACCCATTCAACTTTTTCACTCAATCTTTCTCAATTAGATTTTGAGGGCTTTGATTTTTGTTATAGATTAATAGCAATGTCTTACGAGTCCAATGGTTCAAGAATCAAGTCATTTGGAGGTTTAGAGAAAAAGTTATGGTCAAAAGAAGCAACTAAGTTTATTTCCTCATTCCTATTGAACCTGGGTTGGAAAAGTTAGCATAACTTTCTCTAGAGATGTTGGATTAATATCATCTTTATATGGTTTCAAAGAGGACATCTATATCTACAACTTTTGTGAAGATTTTGAAGTGAAATTCTATCATTTCCATCTTCTTACTTTGCTTCGTTTTACTTTTTCTGCGTCTCACTTTTAATGCATCTTACTTTCTTACGTCTTACTTTTGTTGCATCCTAATTTCTTGCGTCTTACTTTTCCTGCATCTTACTTTTGTTGCGTCTTACTTTCTTGCATCTTACTTTTCCTGAGTCTTACTTTTGTTGCATCTTACTTTCTTGCATCTTACTTTTCCTGCGTCTTACTTTTGCATCTCTACATATAACGATCATAACTTTCGACTCAAATGTCCAAAAATTTCATATTATATACCGTTGGAAAGATAAAATAAAGATATACAACTCTAAAACAGGCAACTTTGCCAAAATATATCTAGATTAATCCAAATTGTCTCCAGAAGTTAGAACACATTTTTTACATTCAGCTCCCAATGTACTGGACCTAGTTCTCACTTCATGACAAATTTTGAGACTCTTAGAGACAGAATTGAAATTCGATGTCTTCATACGAAATATAGCCATATATCTCTAGGTTAATAAAAATTAAGAATTATCTCATTTGGACATCTAGAGAAAACATTGTGGCTAAAATATTGAAGTGCACTCAGTGAACATTTTCCAAATCACTACCAATTTTGTTTCCAAATCTTTCCTTATCTCATCTCATACCAAGAACACTCTCTCTACTCTCTCTACTTCTCATTTTAATAAAAATCACATTTAAAAAAATTATACCTGGAAGTTTTCAATGAATTCATGTACACTTATCTTTGTGCAAAGATTCAATATTTATGTGCATATATGCTAACATTATGCATGAGCAAGAAAATACATTTCCTTAAATCTCTCTTTGAGCTCACATGTACTGAAATTTCAGGTCCTAACTATTATTATGGTGATAGGAAGTTATAAAAAAGATGTGAATGTGATGCATTTCATTTCATAAATGCATGAAATATAAAGGTTGTTGTGATCGGCGTATCTAACGAAAAAGAGCTTAAAGCTCAGATTGTGAAAAAAGAGCTTAAAGTTTAGAAAGTGTATAAGAGCCAAAGCCTCACTATGTAAAAATAAGCCCGGTATCCTCAACAGAAGCGAGACAATTATTAATAATTCTGGAATCCACAATGGATGCGAGACAATTATAAGCACTCGGTCACAACAATAACAAATTAAAAGTGAGTCTCATAAGCATTACATATGCATTTTATGTGTATGATGTGAATAATTTGACTGATTTCTAAATTTGAGATATGTTTAAAGTGAATGTGAAATTATGTGACTCAATATGATTATTAATGAAATGACGTGAATTATGTGAATATGTGAACTGTATGTGTCATGTGATTGAGTGAGCCATCGAGATGGTCATTCATTGAGTTCACAAAACTCACCCAAAATTTACAATATTTTTCAGGCTCAGAAGAATTACCCTATTGGGCAAACAAGAGTATAGCCATTGCATTCAAATAAGAGGTAGAGGTCAGGATCAGCTTACGTTTGCATTTTTACTTTTTTATTTTTGTATAAATTTGTGTATTTCGCAATTTTTGTATCATGTGTACTTGATTATGTTTCTGTATGTAGTAACCTTCCTAATTGGAAAGATTTTGCAAATGAGATTGATTAAAGTGTAATAATAAATGGGATTTTGATGTTATGAAAGAAAAGAATGGTCCCGATTTGTTTATTGATTTTCACATATGTGTATATTATTTGAAAAAAATTTGTATCGAATTTTCAAGAATTGATTGTTCTAGCATGCCACCCTTACGGGATTCGCACTCAGAAATTAGTCAGGATGTCGAGTACGTCTCTTACGTCTCTAGGATGTTTTGATGTTCTACAAATGTAGAAAAATTAAGTTTTGAAGTGCCCAAAAAAAAAGGGAAAAGGTGTTAAAAAAAAAAGAAAAAAAGACATAAAAAAAGAAAAGCAAGTTTAACCATGAATTTCAAGTCCTTGAACATCCTTTAAGCCATCGTGAGTTACCTATGTTTTGGATCATAAATGTTCTTATTTGTTATCTTTTAATCCTTGAGATTTCTAATTTTTGATACTCGAACATCACTTTTACCGTTATTGAGGTCGTTGTTTGAATCTAGGTGGAACTTGAGCAATGTAGTCTACATTACCTTTGATAATTATAGCCTAAATAACATTTTAATCCTACCCTTGTCCTTAGCCCCATTGCAAACAAAGAAAAGACCTTTTTGATTTTTGTACGAAATTCACAAATGGTTGCGATATAATATATTTGCAAGCATATGGTAATGTCATTCTATTGTGACGAATATAAGTGAAATGTCCCATAAATACTTCTTGAGTATATTAAGTGAATCTTCATATGAGGTCAAATCTGGTGCATTTTGAATTTAGAATTGTCATTGGGAATTGTGATGGTTTTTCTAGAGTTGAATCCTATGAAATGCTTGTGGCTTGATTATGATTTTGGTTCAGTAAGATAATGCATGTTGACTAAATTTTTCAAAAGAGTTGTAAACAAATTTGTTTAGGTTTGTTTTCATGTTTTGAATGCTTGGGGACAATCATTGTTTAGTTGTGGGAGAGTTTGATAGGTTAATAATTTACATATTAAATTGGGGCATTTTTGAAGCATATTGAATGGATATTGTGATGATTATGTTGTTTCTACGTTATTCTTGGAGGTTGGGAGATGTAGAGTTGTATTATAGAAAATTAGCAAAAACATGCAGTTAGAGAACGTTTGACAAAGAATAAACACTCAGCATAAGACAATGGTGGTAGGGCAACTGGTGGATAACTAACTAAGCAAAATGATGCAGTGTAATGAGGCAAAGAGATGACGCACAACCAAGGAAGGAGCAGAAAATGCAGTACAACACTATTAAAGAACAAAACACATGATAGAGATATCGATAGGCTTTTATTTAACGCATTAATGTAGGTAAATTATGTAGTGTTTTGGAGTAGATATATGCTAAATTGTTATTTTTGTATTGTCTTTGAGTGTTAGGATTTTTGGAAAATTAGAGAAAAAGAGGAGAGGGTTACCTCTACATGCCTCTGATCTTATTAACACATCAACTCCATTGACAGGAGAAAACAACTTCCACTCATACATATATGTAGCACTCCCTTACCGTAGAGTACCCACCGGAACACCCGTAGGTCATTCCGGTCCATATCCTACGATAAGAGAGAACTACAGACAGACAACTCTAAACTCCACATGGCATCACAATAATAAAACATTAATAGTAATTTGCGACTTTTTAAAAAGCAAACTTTGTTTCATTTCATTTCATCAAACTTAGTAATTTACAAACTATTAGTATCATTTATCTGTACATTCCTCCGAAAACTTAACACAACTACTATATACACTAAGACAAAAATAACAGTCCTAACTAGAGGTCATCCAAAAGAATCCCAGCTGACCGACCTGTGAGCCATAGCTTCTCTCGCCAATCTGAATCTACAAGGCTCTACAGTCTCTCTGGAGCTAAGAGGCTACTCTCGATCCTGAAAAATAGATTGTAATTTTGGATGAGTTTGCGAACTCAGTGAGGAACCATCATCGATGGTTCGCCCAATTCATGCATCACTCAAGCAAATTACAGAGTATATACAATAACACGTTCAGAAGAAGCAAATCACAATTGTATAATGCACTCTTGCCTTTTTCCCATTTACTGTATTCAATCAAAATGTGTATGCAATACATATGTGACACTTTCCCATTTTATTATAGTGTTGTGACAGAGCGCTTAAACAGTAAACAGTAGGCAGTAGACACGTCTAGGGAGTAGGAGAGTCCTCTGGGTATGTACTATCTCCCTTCAAGCTCGAGGCTCTTTTTTAGTATCAGTGACGACTCTGGTCACAACTATTATTATCCGTTCATGTATTTGTGTATAAAATGCAATATGCCCAATTTATCACAGTCAATATAAAACAATCTGTCACAGTATAGGCAACGCAATGAAGCACAATAATAGCAAGTAATTTGACAATCAGCACATAAAGGACACTTCTATGTCAAATCTCGCAATTCATCAGACCATCTATGTCCGGAACCTAGCCATAAAAAAGCATAATCACTAATCCCGCCATTATTACCCACATTAGACATATAATAATTAAAAGAACCATCTAGGTTACTCACCTATAACTTCCGAGCTATTACCAGGAAGTCTCTGCATCGTTGGTCGGTCGACGCTCCAAATGTGCCTCTATAATAATCCGAGAATATAAACATTACTAATTGTCCAATCAGAACTAGTTAATGATGCACATGTAACTATTAAAAGGTGTACAATGCATGTTTATGATATTCTCGACCTTAATCCAAAATTTTCATCACAAACATTCCATCTAAAAATTAGAAATCTAACGACATCGAAATTACTCAATTTGGGCCTCTATAGGTCTAAAATTAAGCAAAATAGTGACCAAAGAACCATTACCCAGACCCACATCAATTTCCCGTCTAAAAATTCCCAATTTCTCATAAAATGAAATTAAATATTTCACGAATCTGATGCCTCAAGAATCAGGTCAATCGGATGTCGGACGAAAAAGTTATAAGCAAAAGAAGGAAGAAATATATGATCCTAGTCGACTTGCCTGAGAATCCTAGTCGACTTATGCTACTGTGTATGTCCCAGTCGACTTGTCTGAGGATGCAAGTCGACTTACGCTATTACAATGGCAGATCTGGAACAAACGTCCTTCGACATCCCAACTTTCACAGGGTATAACTCCCTACTCCAAACTTCAAATTAGACAAAATTGGTGTCTATTTTATAAACAAAAGAGAGCTCTACAAGTTTTATGAAGGATACAAAATCTAATTTCACCTTTAAGGGTATCAAAAATACACTCAAAGTTACTGCCTTCACAATGCTTCTCAAAACAATGTAATATTTTGTCAAAATAGTGCAACATTTTATAAAATCCATAACTTCCCATTCCCTTTGTTAAAAATTACAATATTTATTCCAAATAAAATATCAGAATGTGGCCTACAACTTTCATGAACAAGATGAAATCAAATTCAATTTCTAAGTAGGTCAAACAATTCAATGAATGATTCTGCCCACTGAAACCACCTTAACTGAACAGCAATTTTATAAAAAGCATAAATTCTTGTACAAATGTCAAAAAATTTCATGCTTTGTACCTATGCAAAGATCAAATAGAATAATAAACTTCTCATGAAGGGCTTAACATCCAATTCCATCTCTAACAAACTCAAAACTATCATGCAAGTTGCTACCCTGATCACTAGTTAATGACCTAACTTAAGTCTAATTTTGAAAATTCATAACTCCAAATTATGATATCCAAAAATAGTATAGTATATCTCATTTTCAAAATAATTGCTTCCTATAAAACTTTTCAGAAGATCACTTGAGCCAATTCAAATCACAGAAATCTCTAAATTTACTTCCAATCACAATACACACAAAACTTACACTTATGGCTAGGTTTCACCAAAATATAACCAGTCAATAGTCAACAATTTATAACTCCCAACATATTTATCGAAAAATTGTAAAATCAGTGGCAATGGAAAGCTAACAAGATAGGCTTGAACTTTCATTAAGACCAATTTCACCAATTCCTCCTAAATCAATCTAGAAAAACGCATCACAGTTTCAGGTCATCAAACTCGGGTACTATTCATCCTGCACCTAAACTTCACTTTCAAAGCAAGATTCAACACTCTTCTAATCAAAATTGGCCAGAACTTCCTTCACAAAAATTGTAGCCACATGTCTCAATTTTAATTTAAGACAAACCTAACCTCAATTTCTTAAGCACACAACTAGTTATAGCAAAAACATTAACCCATGTACAAATGACAATTTCCAGCTTTGATACTCAATTCAATTCCTTTCATTCCCTTGTCAATTCTACTTCAATTAGCATTCAATTTACCCACCTATTCAACCTAACTTTCATCAAACACTTCAGTTCAACATAAACCCTCAAAATTGCAGCATCCA
>JANJEY010000006.1:30717401-30730712 GCA_024703695.1 Erythroxylum cataractarum
GCTGAGGTAATGCACCTACGAAGAGAAGTCAAAGAGTTGAAGGAGATGATGAAAGAGTTGTTGAAGCATCATCGGCATTAATCATTTTTTATTATTACAAATAAGGGGAGAAGAAAATGGAAAGCAGAAATCAAAGGGGATGTATGAAGAAGATGAATTTTTCATGAAGAAAGGAAAAGATAGGGGGAGGAAGAGTCAGCAGAAAATGAATGAAGTCAGACGAAGACTGTACGAAGATATGTTTTTCACCTGAATCTTATGATTATTAGTTATCATCAAAAAGGGGGAGATTGTTAAGTCAAAATGACTTTACATTAATGATTTTGATGAAGTACAAATAACGAAGGAATGAAAACCTGACGGAGAATCGAAAAACAGACAAAGAAGGAAAAGGAGACGAAAGAATAAAAAACAGACGAAGAAGGAAAAGCAGAAGAAAGAATGAAAAACAGACGGAGAATCGAAAAACAGATGAAGAAGGAAAAGCAGACGGAAGAATCGAAAAGCAGAAGGAAGATTAAAAAAGAAGACGAAGTACAAAAATAGACAGAAGCCAAAAGTAGACGATGGAAAGCTGATGGAGGCAAATCAAGAGTCAGTTCGAGTTAGTTATAGAACTCAACTGAATAACCGTTTCTTTCCAGAATCAAGAAATAAGATTCAACAAGCAAGATTTCAAGAAGTAGTTACAGACGAAGTCTATAAATATGAGTCGAAGTTGAAGGTTGCAAAGTTAGCTGATATACATATACGTGAACATTAAAAAGCTTATTTGAGAGTTTACTTTGCAAATAGCTAGAGCTATCTTACTGTAACAAGGCTCAAAAATCTTTCTGTAAGAAAGTAGTACAGATAGCCTGCAGAGGCTAAGTGTGAAAGAATACTGACTGTAAGAGACCTGAAGAGGCTTGGAGTAAAAGAATACTTGTAACATTTGAGAAGTAGTGAAATCTCAGAAAGAGATCTGAAGACTAGACGTAGCTCACAGTTTGAGGTGAACCAATATAAAAATTACTGTGTCAACTTCTCTCTATCCTTATCTCTCTTATCGTTCAAAGTTTCATTTTTACTTAGTTTTTCTAAAAAAATTTTGAGAATACGATTAACTTTGATTTACAGTAGGTTCTGTGAAAAGAACAAGTTTTTCTTTTGACAAAACGTTTTTGAAGAATCTTCAAAAAGGGAAAATACATAATTCAACCCCCCTTTTTGTGCATTTATACGTCGTATAATAAGCATTATAATAACGTGTGATGCACTTCACTTATGTTACACTTTGCATTGACCTAATATTCAAAAATATAAGAGATGCTAGATACTTTCCTATCGTTGATGAAACTGTGCATAAAGAAAAAATAGTGACTAAGTTAATCTATAATTGTGCATAAGTCCTAAATTTGATGAGAAAGGATTCCACTGATGATAGGAATTTGTGTTCATCTATTATGACAAGATTTGCGACTGATTTCTTATTAATCTAATGTTTTGTACTAATAAAAAAGAAGTTATGCTAAATGTTTACGAATTATAAGTGAATTACATCTCAGTATGTCAAATCTAATGCTCTGGAAGTTTCTAGAATTATACTTCAAGATAATAATTTTTAGTCTCATTGTCAATTTATGATATGAGTTTATGAGCTTTTGGCAAGAGTACTTCATCTAACTGATAGTCATGAGAAGGTAACAATGGGTTATTCTTATGATGTCATAAAGAGGGTGAAGGAAGCAATCAAGTTCAATCTATAAAAAAAGTCCTTTTTGTACACATCTTATGTTGTATCATTAGTGAGAGATGGAAAAGGCAACTTTTTTTTTTGTTTGCAAATAGGGCATTTTTTAATCCTAAGGTCTATTTTAGATTAAGTTTTAATAGAAGAATTTTATTAACTATTACAATAGTTATTGCCCTTGAGACGATGCAAGATCAACTCAGCTCACATTTGGAGGTTTATAAACAAGCTCTTAGTGATTTTGGGATGCCTATTGCTATTTGTCAAAGAGGTAAAGATATATATTTTTCACTTTTGTTACGTGTTGGAAATTAATTATCACTTTATTTAGTTTATAAGATTAGTTTTATTGTCTTATAGTTGCTTGGTGGGACCAATTTAGAAGTGTTGTTCCTGAATTACAAGAGTAGGCAATTCAAATTCTAAGTCAATGTGTACACGCAATAGGTGTGAAAGGAATTGGAGTACATTTAAATTGAACAACTTGCTCTTTATTCTATACAGTTCAAAGATTTGAGAAAGTTATGCTATTATCATTATTAAGTTGAATATAATTTCTTATTATTAATAATTTTTTTACTAAGGATTTTAATAAAATAAGTAATTCTATGGATCCAATTTGCCTTTATCATATCTATCTTCTAGTGGATTAGGTCTCTGAAGAATTGAGTTTGATAAATGAGAGTGACTTAGAAGATAATCTTGGATGAAAAAGTATTGACATGTCATTTTGTACAATAAATTTAATGATTGTGGTGATGAAGCTCCTCTCAATAATGAGGATTTTGTGTCAAATAAGAATTAAGGTTGATGTAATTTAGCGAGTATTCAATTGAATAAAATTTTAGGTTTTTCATTTATTCTCTTTTTTTAATTTCAGTTGTATATATGCAATATAAATATAAAACTTTTAACTGTAAATACGTTTGTTTCAGGTTTTGCTATTACTTAGTTATGTTCTTGGGATCAAACTATTGTCAAGAGTCATGGAATTTTCCTATTCTTTCTATTTGATGTTTTGATGTAAATATTCTTTATTCTATGATAAAATTATAAATTTTAAGTACTTTGTATTTCTTTTTCTTATATTAATTGTGATTATTGTTTATTTATGAAATATGTGAAAAGTAATAGTAATAGAAGTAAATAGATAAATGTTATTTCAAATTTCTATTATTATATTTTTTTGAGACATGGTTGACATAAAATTTAAAATATATAGCACAATATATTAAGGGACTATTTTACAAGTTTAAAAATTTAGGAATTATTTATAATTTTCAAAAATTACTTGAGATAGTTTTTAGTACTAATCGATACTAGTACCATACCATACTAGAACCAAATATGGTACCAATACCTATACATTATTTATGAGATTAGTAGGAAACAAATATGTTTGGGAAAATTTTTCTTTTATTCATCTGACTTCGATATCATATAATTTTTTATTTATATTCCCTACCCAAATACGAAATCATATAATTGAATGCAAAACAATCAAGCAATTCTAGCTGATAGCATGTCAAGATCTTATGTTATCTATAATTCAATCGAAACGATGAAAAAGAAATGTAATTCTCTTCTAGAGTTCATTATCTTGAATCAAGGGATGGGTTAATCAATTATTATTGCAATACTAAAATACTTTATGTTAATTAATTCTTTTAAAGAGTTAGGAATGCATTAAAAGAAGATATGTACATTTGGTACGAGTAACTACAAAGTTATTGTATAACAACTCAAATAAAAATAAAGAAGCTAATTAGCGTAAGGAATTGAAACTCTAGCACAAATTTATAACTCGTTAACACTTCATTAGTAAGTTAGATCATAGCTTAACTTCACTTGATATTATAGGATAAAATCATTTACTTGTTCCAATGTAAAATGATTTAAAATGAGTTAGAGTTATAAGCATGATCAAGCATTTTAACGAAGATATCATAGCTATGATTCCTCCATATCAAGCTTTTTTTGCTTCCATATTAAGTTTATAACTCAGAAAAATGCTTCATTATCAAGGAAAACCTCTGAACATAAATTGTAATTCACTTTCTATAATGATCGGGCTAACTTTAGCATTAAAGGGAATTAGAAGTTTCAAGTTTTTCAATTTTAGAATGGTGTGTAGAGGACCAAAATTGTTTTAATTATCAAACTAAAAATATGTTATTTTTCTTATTTCCCATAATGCTTTTAACTCCTTAGGATATTAGGCTCCTCAATTTCTGAATTTGAATGAGTCCAAAAATCTAATAGTTTACATTTGATACTTTAAAAGTTTTAATCCTTTATGATGTAAGTATGCATCTATTTAAAAGGGTTTATAAAAAATTTTCTCTTAGCTAAAGGTATCTTTTTTTTTGCTTCTTATGGAATATATTCCAAAACTACCTTCAACCGTAAGATATCTCTAATCATTTAACTTTAGCTCCTAGAAATTTTTTAGAAGAACTAGTTTATAAAGAGTTCTTCACTACTCACTCAATATATTTGATTAGCTTTTAACATATGAATAAATGACAAAATCATTAAGTGTGAAGGCTATTAAGGATAATTGATACCAGTTATAATCTACTTGCATTAGATAGAAGCCTATTATTCCAATGATTGATTCTTATGTTAATGTAATCAAAATATGGTTAGCAATCCTCATAAGTCAATCTTTTGTCTAAAATTGGAATTCCAATGTATTTAAATGGTAAATCTCATGATATTTTCAATCCTAAAGTAGTAGTTAGTGAGTGATTATATCCACAATATCAAAAGAAGTGTATAGATAACTCTTCTTCTTGTTGATTGAAATCTAAAGAAGCATAGGGAATCCATCATTGTCCTTATAAAACCACTATTAGCCCCATAAAGAAGTTAAAGATCATTTTTAAAAGAAATATTGAAAAATTTTAAATCTTTCACCTGTGATAAAATTTGAAAGCATTCTTTTGCTCAATCTTGTAAGCAACAAATTAAGTAAGGACCGATATGTTGAGAATAGCTAAGAAGATATAAGGTCTCCTTACCTCAATCTCCTTACCACTTTAAAAGACGTAGTTATCTCCACATTGATTAAAGTTGCAAATGAGGGAGCACATAAGCAACACTTAATCCAATAGAAAAATTAAGTTAGAAAATTTAAGACAACTAGTTAGGAAAAAAATGAGTATGTAGCTAATATAATCAAATGCCTTATTAAAATTGATCTTTAAAGAGTAGCTATTTAATGGCTTTTTGCTTTTATAGTCCTTGAATAACTATTCAGCTCGTAAAAGATTATCCTCAATACTTCTTCTTTCCAGGTAAGCTCCTTGACTTGCATTAATAAAGCTCTTCAACATAGCTTTTATCTACATTGTAACCAATTTAGATATGATCTTATAAATCACATTATAATAAGAAATTAAACTAAAATCATTTAAGGAGCTAGCATTAAGAATTTTAGCAATTAAAAAAACATGTATATTATTTAGTTTATTAAGCATTCTTCCATTTATTAAGAATTCCATGATAGATTTAGTCATTGATTCTTCTATTAAGTTTATATCTTTTAAAAGAAATGAGTGTTAAGACAATCTAGTCTTAGAACTTTATGAGGGTTTATACTAAATAAACTTCTTTTAACCTTATAATAAGGAGGAATATATAGTCATGTTATGAATGCTATGCAAGAAAGTGGTTAACACACCCTAGACACTTTATGTTGCCTCCCATATGAAGAACACAGTGTCATACATGATACCGTGTATATACCCATATTGACAATGTTAATTTTTGAAGAAGTCTATGAAGTACAAGACTAGCTAAATGAACCCATATATAGGGTTTTATAGCTCATTAAAAATTACAATTTTGTATTTTTATGGGGAGAGACAAAAAATAAAAGTTAGAGGCTAGGGAACAACTTTAGAGTCATCCTAGAGTTATTGTGCCTTAATCTTGATCAATGATTTAATAATCTTTAAAGATAAGAGAAGGATTTCAAAAATTATTACGAAGATTATAAGTTTGTTTTGTTATTATGAACTAATTAAGATATAGATTTAGGTAACTAGAACTTATGACGTGATATAATTCTAGTCATTCTTTAATGAATGAAATCCTAGTTTTCTTATGGTTTATTCATACTTTTATATTGATTGAATCAAATGAGAGAACATGGAAGATTAATATATGATTCATGCATCAAGATTCAAGAGATGAGACTTATGTTTATGATGTAGCCTAAATAGAGGATTAAGTCTGAGCTATTTAAAAGAAAGCAAGAAAATCTTTTTAGGTTAGGGTAATACCTATAAAATTGTTAACATAACTATTTTAAGGCATTCTTAATTTGTTTATATTTGAAAAGATTTTTATTAATTGACCTATAGCTAAGGACTAGATATCCTAAGAGAAAATATAGTCTAATTTAGGAACTTTTATTAGTATAAGAAACAAGAGTAATTTGGGTGAAAGTGAACATAGTAAAGTCTTAGGGGAACCAGGCATAACTTTAGTCAATTCATAGCTTGGTACATTTTTTGTCATTCATTGCATTAGTATTTAAAGTTCAACGTTTATTCGATTTTTTTAATTATCTATTGATAAAGATTTTATCTTGTTTTTTAAGTTTGTGGGTGTTGGATAGTTAACCTACTCGAGGGATTATTTAGTATTTGTTAGTACTAGCTATAACTATGTTGTGTGATTGTGGTAAAACAAAGAATCATGTACAATTTTGCCAATCCTTTCTCAAAACAACTTCTTTGGAGAGGTATTGACATCTTTAAGATCATTTTGCCATCTCTTCTTCCTAAGGTGCATTAGTTGAATGTAGAACTTTAATTAGTGGCTTTGACTCAACTCTCACCTATGCCAATCTTTTAGTCCTAAAGACCTCAATTCCATCTATGTCTAAAAGAATATAAGTGCTACCAACCTCCCTAACCAATCCTTTATGACTCCCAACATATAGGTCCAAAAGAGTATAAAGCACCTAGGTTTTTTTATTAGTATAGTCAGATCAGAGCTTCAACATATCACATGTTTTTTATTACCCATTTTATCCAAATATATAGTGAAATGTAACTTAGGTGATACAGTCTCCTACTAACTATTCATGTAGATATTTAATTAATAGAATAAATCTCCGTATGAAACTATGATACTCTTCTGTCTCCTAAAAAGTGAATGAGGTATCACCCTATGTGAATATATAAAGGTCGGAGATGTAATTTGAATTCTCTTAATTTTCAATAGATCATAGTTAGACATACTTGTAGATATAGTTTTTCCATAAATTTAAAGATGTCCATATCCACTTATACATCTTCTGAGAAAAATTATTCATAGAGTTTTTAAAATCCTCTACTTGCACTAATGTGGGTCTGTAAAATCCACATTATTGGAGTTATCTAAATATAGTGCCCTAGAAAGAAAGCGTATTTATATATAACTTAATCTTCTTTGAGTTACTTTTAGTAATGAAAATATTTATTATTAATAAAACAAAAGAGTTTGGTTGTATTTGTATGAGCATAATATAACTAGTCATAAGGTACCAAGATTTTTTTATAAGTAATATACATATACATGAAGATGTATGGGAAACATGTATATTATTAGAATCTAAAATAATTGATTCATAGTTGAATAATCAAATTGGTCACTTGATTAGGGTTTAGAATGTAGTGTTGCGATTTATCTCCGTGTAAGTAAAGGATTTTACTTCAAGGGAGTGATGAGTTTCATATCATAATAGTAGTTGACTATTGATGATGGAATTATTAAATGAATATGGAATCACATATGTTTTAAAAAATAAAGTAGGTCGTTACTTTAATCTTAAAACATACACTTTAGCATTCTTTTATTATGAACCACAATCTTGATGAGTGGTAAACTCATATGTGTTTCATTATAATTCTTAATATGATCAGAATGGATTTTTATAAAGTATCAATCCAATGTTTGCATGTTGGAATTATTTATTGAAATATGTAGCAGGGAACATTCACTCAAATAAAGAGTTTATAGTGATATCATCACTTCTATATGTTTTATGGAGATTGGTGATTAAACTGGTGCAGTTAGTTTAATGGACTAGCTACCCATCAAGTCTTAACACCAAGATGAGATCTTATGTATTAATCACCATATAGAGTAAAACGGGAGATCTATAAGAAAAAACCAACATAACAGCAAAACAGTAATTTTACCCTTTATTGTGTGGATGGCTATAATATCGTTCATAATAGAGTTTGCAATTAGACATCTTATTTGAAACAGTTGTTCTCATAATATTCAGTAATTTAAGAGTTCAACTAATTATCTTTAATGGAATAATATTTGGTTAATAAGTTAGAATTAATTTTAATGAGATTAAATTAATTCCGGACTTATTGGAGCTTGAATTATCTAAGTCCAATTAGATTCCCCATTTGGCTTCTAGGAAGGTTATCAAACAAAGAAAAAAAATATAAATAGAGATTACCAGAAATAAGAAAGAAGAAAAGACCAAATTAGATTGGGAATAAGAATAATACCAGAACAATTTAATTAAGAGTTAATTAAATTGGGTATTAAAGCCTATGATTGAATGTTAATCTTACACTAATTAATTGTTAATTAGAAGCCCAAATGAACTTTTAATATTAGGATGGACTTTGATTAATTTTAATTAATTAGGTTAATTAAATTGAAACAAAGTTATTAAAGAAAAAGGAAGGGCAAATTTCGGTTTTATAGCTAAATGTGCGTTGCACATTTAACATTGAATTGCTAAATTTAAGATGGTTTTTATCATGCTTCATCATCATCAAATGGAGTCATGATCTTATCATTAAATGGAGTAATAATTAAATGGTTTGATGGTTGACTTTTAATGATGATATGTAATGCAACCTTTTAGTATTCATTTGATTAAAGAAGGAGGAGGTGCATTTGATGTACTCTCTCCCTTCTTTCATCTCATAATCGAAAATGAGAGTGTCTCTTTTAGGTTATTGGTCTTTTCATATAGCCATCATAAACAAATGAGAGAGTCTCATTTATGGGCTTGTTTATGTTTGACTAAAAAATGAAGTGATGCATTGGATGCACTTATCTTCTTAACTTTGCTCCATCCAAATCGGTGACTAAAACACCTAGGGAGTTATAGACTTGTTGAGTGCCTTCATTTCATCACTTAAGGACTTAGGGCTACCTATCCAATGTTTTAAAGTCTGAATCCATAAAGATAGAACCAAGGTCAAAAGTATGTTTATTTGTAGTATATCCTATGGGTATACGAGGCTAATATTTTTACATTCCTCAAGATAAGAAGGTATTTATGTCGACAAATGCGACCTTCTTGGAGGAAGAATTTGTGAGAAATCACAGAGGAAGAAATGAAGTAATACTAAAGGACTTAGCTATTTCATCTAAACCAAGAGTTTATTTAGATATAGCATAACAAGATGTCAAAATGGATTTAAAAGTTGAATAAGAAGAGCAGCCTGAACATCAAGTAGTGCCTAGACATAGTGGGAGGGCTATAAGCCAACTAGACAGATAGAATCGAAAATAGATTCTATACACACCAATGAAGTCTGGATTCTTGTAGATCTACCACCAAATGTATAAGTCATAGGGTGTAAATGGATTTACAAAAAGAAAAGAGATCTGATGGAATGGTAGAGACTTTTAAAGCTGGATTAGTAGCTAAAAGATATACTCAAAAAGAGGGTATAGACTATGAGGACACTTTTTCTCCAGTTGCCATGCTTAAGTCCATCAGAATTCTTTTGGCCATAGTAGCCTATTTCGATTACAAAATATGGCAAATGGATGTCAAGATAACATTTCTTAGTAGGGATCTTGAGGAGACCATTTATATGGCCCAACCAAAAGGAATCATTGACCTAGGTAATGAGCATAAGGTATGTAAATTGTAGAGGTCCATTTATAGAATTAAGAAAATATCTAGGTCTTGGAACATTACGTTTGGTAAGTCTATCAAAACCTATGGGTTTATACAAAACAGTGTTATATCTATACATGGATACAAGAAGGCAAGGTTATTTTTTTAATCCTGTATGTCAATGACATCCTGCTTATTGGGAATGATATAAGAATGTTATCTACGGTTGAGGGATAGCTAAAAGAACAGTTCTCGATTAAAGATTTAGAAGAGGCTAGCTATGTTCTAGAGATGAAGCTTATAAGGGATCATAAGAACAAACTGATAGCCTTGTCTCAAATAACCTTTATTAAGAACATGCTCAATAAGTTTGCCATGCAAGATTCTTTCACATCTGTTAGAAATGGAATCAAACTTTCAAAGGAGCAAGCACCTAAGACCCAAGAGGAGGTCAAATGCATGTATAACATTCCATATGCTTCGACAATTGGAAGCTTCATATATTCTATGCTTTGCACTAGACCTGATATTTGTTACATAGTAGGATTAGTAAGTAGATTCCAGTTCAATCTAGGAATGGAGCATTGGACTGCGGTTAAGTGCATACTGAAGGATCTTCATAGGATGAAGAACTTAATGTTTGTTTACTTTAGCAGTAACATTATTTCGATAGGATATACATATTCTAATTTTCAATCAGATGTTGATTCAAGGAAATCAACTTCTGGTTCTATATTTGGTTTAGGAGGTGAAGCCACAGTCTGGGGGAGTGTCAAGCATTCTTGTGTTACTGATTCAACTATGGAGGTCGAGTATGTTGCTACTTGTGAAGTAACAAAAGAAGAAGTTTGGCTCCATAAGTTCCTAAATGATTTGGAGGTGGTTCTTCAGGTAGAAAAGTCTGTTACACTTTATTGTGATAATAGTGGGGCAGTGGCTAATTCTAAAGAACCTCAAAACCATAAAACTGGTAAACACATTGAGAGAAAGTATCATCTCATAAGGGAGATAATACAACATGGTGATGTGAATGTGGCAAAGATTACTACAGAGCAAAACCTTATTGATCCATTTATGAAGATGCTATCTCAAAAGAGTTTTGAGAGTCATCTAGCAGGGATGGGAATGAAGGATATGTCAAACTTATTTTAGGACAAGTGGGAGATTGTTGGAGTTATGTAAATATAGTGCCCTAAAAAGCAAGTGTATTTACATATACATAATCTTCTTCTAATTACTTTTTGTAATGAAAATTTTTATTATTAATAAAATAAAAGAGTTTGGTTTTATTTTGTTTTATTTGTATAAGCATAATATAAATAATCATAAGGTACCAAGATTCTTTTGTAAGTAATATACATATACATGAAGATGTATGGGAAACATGTATGTTATTAGAATATAAAATAATTAATTCACAGTTGAATAATTAAGTTAGTTGCTTGATTATGGTTTAGACTGTAGTGTTGCGATTTATCTTCGTACAAGTAAAGGAGTTTACTTCAAAGGAATGACGAGTTTCATATCATTATAGTAGTGGGCTATTGACAATAACACTATTAAATGAATCTGGAATCACATATGTTTTAAAGAATAAAGTAGGCTGTTACTTTAATCTTAAAACATACACCTTAGTATTTTTATTACGAACTACAATCTTAATGAGTGGTGAACTCATAAGTGTTTCATTATAATTCTTGATACGATCGTAATGGATTTTTACGGAGTATCAATCTAGTGTCTGCATGTTGGAATTATGAATTGATAATATGGTTCATAATAAAGTTTGCTATTGGACATCTTATTTGAAACATGTGTTCTCATAATATTTAGTAATTCAAGAGTTCAACTAATTGTCTTTAGTGAAATGACGTTTGGTTAATAAGCTTGAATTAATTCTAATGAGATTAAATTAATTCCGGGCTTATTGTGTTGGGTATCAATTCCGGAACCCAACTCTTGAAACAATAAGACGTGAGCATATTCACATGAAATCCATCAAAGTTTCATAATCACTTGGGCCCATTACAGAACAAAACTTATTTCAATGAAGTATCCTTAACCATCATCAATTCCTCTTCTAGCTCTAATACCACAACTGTTGGGTCCTACTTGTGGAACCCAAACATGAAGAATCATGATACTGAACAAAATTTTCCTATATAGTTATTTCCATGAACCCTTATTAGGCATCATCCTACAAAGGTGGCATGCCCATGACAATCAAACATTAAAACAAACTTATTACTTCAACTCAACCATATTATGAGGAAGTCAAAATGAATATACACAACCGAAACTACTTCAATATGTCATTTCATTACTAAAGCCACAGAGTTTGAAAAAAAAACTTTATTTACATATCAAAAGTCACACCATTGTCTTATTACAAAATACAAAATAGCAAAATTGAAGAAATTCCCTTAAGCTCTTGATCACTTGATCTCTTAGGTATCACCTGAAGATTGGACAGAAAGGGGGTGAGCTTAAAAGCTCGTGGGTAACAGTTTATAACAGAAAAATAAGCAAAACCTTTGAAATCATTTTTCTTGTCATAGAAAATTTTCATTGAGTTCATAAAACACATATTTCTTAAACTTTTCTCAAAAAATCCATAAGTTACGCAACATGAATGTATCAAACTTGTTAACATAATATAAGCACATCAAAATGGTTCAAGTGGATCCAAAACAAAATGTATTATGCATTTCCACATAATGGTCTTGCGTAACCGTGAACTTATGAGAGTCCATGAAGGAGCTCCGTGCCACTAGCGGGTAGGCGGGAGAAGCCTTTTGTCAAAGTGTATTTGATTTAACTTAAGGGGTCACCACAAACCCACATAACATGTATTTCATAACTTGTAAAACATATTGCCCAAAATGGCACTTTTTCAAAACTTGATTTTTCATAAACATGAGATATGTCAAAACCATGATTTCATAAACATGTCATCTTTAAAAAAAACTCACTTTCAAAGTGTTTTTATAAATCATCACACAACTCATATAACAATATATTGCACTTTCTCAAATCATTTAAAAGCAATAAATGCAACACTTATGATGCAATCGAAATCGTTAAACTTTTTTTATTCAAAGAAAACATTAGTGGCTTATTTACTCTGTTATAAACATGTACCCACCTTGATTTTCTTATTTATAGACTTGCTAAAAAATGCCTCTTCTCTTTTTCCTCTTGCCTCTTTGATCCCTTTAAACAATAACAAAAATCTCACTCAATAGAGTTTTCAATTGAAAATCCCTCAAGCACAATCACTAAAATTGGTTCTAGAATACTTAAACCCAACCATTTTCTAAACTCCATGAACTAAAATCCTTCTAAAAATCTAAAAGTTAAAAAAAATGATCTTACCTTCATTCTTCACCAAATGAAAGGATCCTTACCTCAAAGGGAAGCTCTTCTCTTCCTCTACTTGTTTCCCTTCTTAAACAAGCTCAAAATATCTCTTGAAGACTAACACAATTGAAACCCTAGCTTGTTTTCTCTTCTTTCTCTCCTTCTCTTCTTCTATTCATATTTGTCTATCTTCTTCATGACACTCTCTCTTTTTCTCTTCAATTTTAATTCTTCTCTCTTCTTAAAATGCAAGACAACACTTCTTCTTCCAATTATTCCCTTAATGATCGAGAAATGTCCCATTTGCCCTTCCATTTATGCCTTATGTCTTTTATGCTTA
>JANJEY010000006.1:30821474-30832134 GCA_024703695.1 Erythroxylum cataractarum
CATACACACAACAACCATAAATATATTACCCACCTAATATCGCTCGAGAATCCAACTCACTGTTGTCCTTCCTCTTGTGATTGGATCAGGTCGGCTTGGTTTCCTATAACAAACCAAGTTCCTATTCAAACAATATCCAAAAGAAATATTCAAAAGCTTGAAGATCAAAAGTAAAGCACTAAAAGTCTACATTCGACTTCCAACTAAAATCCCGAATCCTAAGAGGCAAATTCCAAACTTCCCTTCTTCATAAAACTTGTAGCTATCTATCTCTAGTTCACAACGAATCCAAAATCACCTCATTTGAACATCCACAGCAAAAGATATACCCAAAATATCAAAATTCATCGATGTTGGAAACAGGGGGCTCGCAGCGGCGAAGCCCCGCTCGTTGTGGCGAACGCCTGTGCTCGTCGCGACGAATGCCTGTGCTCGCCGCGACGTGCACTCAAGTGTGCATTGCGGCTTGCAACGTTCTCTAGCACGTCGCGGCGTGCTCCTTCACGCATGTCGAGACGTAGGCCTGCTGCTCGATGTGCACAAATTCGCATGTCGCAACGTGCATACCTTCCTTGCATGTCGCGACATGCAGGTCTGGAGAACGACTCCGAACCCAACTTTCCAACATTTTTCCAACCTCAATCCTTCCCTTTTTCAAATGCAACACACCTAAACCTTGATTCAAGTCCTATACTACATTTCTAACCCATTAACAACTTAAAAAGAGTCACATAATCATCAACCCAAAGAAATCTATCCATTTTTGCCTTTAAACCCTAAACCACTGATTCTCACACATTCAACCTATCTTAGAGTTTAATCTAACCACAATACAATGGAATGAAGCTAAACTTACCCAGAAATTGCTTCAAATCAGACGGAAATCACTAGGATCACTGACCGTGCGTCGTAATGCTAATCAAAATTAAAATAACTAGACTACTACTATAGCAGTGACAAGTCTAGGTCGATCCCACAGAAAGTGTGTGAAAAGTTTAAGAAATGAAATTAATCGGTGTTTACACTAATGGGGGGGTTTGGATTTTTAAAGATGAAAATAAAATAAAACTAACTAATAAAAACAAGTTAAAGAAAACATGCAAAAATGATATAAGTGGAGAATTTGGTAGGGACCCGGTTCTTCGGTTCAATCTTGGCCTACACCCTGATTAAGCATATTTTATTAATTTTTTGTTCTTTAACCTCTCATAGAAACTATTAATCGTGGGTTAAAAATTAAGCCGAGTTTTTCCTTAGGTTTTGTTTAATCAAGATACAATCGTTGATTAAACCTAATCACCTAACAACTTAGGATACGATCTCTAGATTTAATTAGGCGATAGCATTACAAACTAGGAAAACCAATTAATAAAGGCAACAACCACATATGCTCGGGTTATTTAACCTAAGTCATGTTATCCTTAATGATTACGAATCATCAGTCGCTACACATGAATTTCAACATAACAATTACGAATTCTATCGAAATTCTAGCAATGGGTTCGAAATTAACAATTCAATGAACGCATTAAAATCATCGATTCACAAAACCCAATAGGTTCATACACAAATAACGGAATAATAACGAAAATTCGATTATCCATACATAAAACTCAAATCAGTTAAAATCGGATAACACAAACAATTTCTAATGAGAGAAAGAAACAACAATAATAATAAAACCACTTAACCCGGGTCGTCGGCGTTGACTTTACCTCCGAACTGGCGTCGGGATGTTCAGCCCTTCATAGGTATTTTCCGACAAATAGCTTTAGCCCCCATTTAATCCCTAGCCAAAATTTCCCTTTGCTTTTCACTCTCCAACGCAGCCCTTTCCTCCTTTACTGTTTATGAACAAGACAATTTAATGTTGGCACTGTTCACTGCTCCTGCTTCTCCTCTGCGTGCTGCCTTCTACGTGCCCCAGCCAAGCAGCTGGCCAGTCAAGCTGCCAGCACGCACACCAGCCGCAGGCACAGGGTCACGCCTCCACGTCCATGCCTGCACTATTCCCTTTTCTTTTATTGCTTGCTTTATTCCTCTACTCTCTTGCTTTTTCTGCCGCCCTTGTGCCCAATTGACAAGACAATTAAAACCTGCGTTAAAACCCTTCTAGATGCGTCGTCGTTCCTCTAGCGCTGGAGTTCTCTACTGTGGCGTGTTCCTATTTATTGAAAAGACAATTAAACATTGCCTCAACCCTTTAAAACCTTAGCTGCTCACGCCCTCTTGTTCTGCCTTCAAAACGACGCAGCTCCTACACTTCCACACTGACGTTTTTTCTCCTGCGATGTCGTTCCTCGTGTGCCGCCAGCCTCATGCGCACACTCCTGGACGCAACATTTTCACGCTGCTAAATTCTCTTTTTTTTTTCTTTTCTTTTAATTCCTTGCATTAAAAATTTTCTTCTTCTTTGTTCACTCCATGAAGACAACTGACGAGTACTGAACTTCGGAAAATGTCTCAAAATAGGTGTTTTTGACTCAATTTAATTTCTTTGCTCTCAAATTGTACCTAAAAATAAATATGAATTAAAGTGAGTATTTTAAGCATTTTTGTATCGATAATCGCTAAGTGAAAATAATTAAAAATATCCACAATTAAGCACATATCAGTCATACCTCTCTCTTCTTTAGGGTCAACAGTAACCAACCTTCCTATAACTTTCCTTCGACTACTTTCTAACCATGTTCTTGTTTTGGGGGTCTAATCAAAATGTTTTGGAAAGTCTTTATACAAACATTCATCTCATCAGCTTTTTTATTTATTGAATTCATTTTGAAAATTTCAGTTAGCATTGTTCTTAAGAAGTCAATTTTCTCAACAAATAAGACAAATCTGAATTTCTATCAAAGGAGATAAACTATTGATCAGGACGATGAACCTGAAGCATATAAACTAATGGTCACATCTCTACTAGACAAAACTCATATATACGTCAAAAAGCTTCAAGAAGTGAAATCCAATGACTTTCCTGGAAATTACCAATTTCATCAATATAAATAGTGGTTTTTTGATCAATAATACTAAAATTAACAAGATCATGGCCCTTGAAGACATACTTACACAAGTACTTAACAAGCTTAACAGTAGAACATATTTCAACATTTATGTGGCAGTTAATGAGAAGCAAAAGGTACGGACTATGAGGAACCACCCACCTATTATCAATCTCATGCTTACAAATCTTTACTTTTCAACCATCATCTCTCCATTTATAACATGCATAACTAATCTCACCATGGAAAGTAAAAAGGAGCAAAATTTTTAGGGTAATGGTTCTTGCAAACACCATTTCTCATGCAAGGCTTGTCTTTATTCATATGACCATAAGGACCGTGGATCATGTATTTAATGACAAGAGAATATAATCGCAAATTTTGAACAGGGTCTGGTATTTCAGCAGATATGATTTGGTTATAAGATTTTGTATTAAGTAATTTAGAATGTGGCTAAATATCAACAACAAATGAGCATGAGGGAAACCAAGCTTTTGGAAATCAATAACATAAACATATGTGGCAACCTCTCCAAAGATCTGTTTCTTGATTAGTTCATCTTTAAGGATCTCAAATTTAGCTCTAAAAAACTCTAGCCAATAAATCAGGCCTATCTTGTGGCTTTTCATGAAACTCAAGGTTATCTTGAATCTCTTTCCACACTGGGTTGCAAGTCATGGTGAGGAAAATGTCAGGTTTACCATACTTTTGTGCTAGAGCCATAGCATCAAGATAACGAAATTTTATTTCCCTTGGACCACCGACAAATGAAGCCAGGAGCACAACTCGACCGCCAATTCGATAAGCTTAACTTTGACCACTAGCAATACTGTCCAAAACACCTTGCATTATCTCTTTCCTTATCTCATTCTATCTCTTTCTATAGAAATGAAGTCTAAATGTTTCAATCTTTATATAAGCACCCACAACAAATTGTTGAAATAGCTTTAAGCTATGAAGCAACATTGAATCATCATGTTCTCTTATTTAGAGCCTATAACAATAATACTCTCAAGCAGAAACAGTGCCATCTTCACAGTATTCTTAACCAGCAACTAAAAATTATATAAACAAATTGAGTAAATAAAAACACAAGATTAGACAACACTATAAAAATGAAATAGGAAAAAAACTTATCTATATTCTCGATATTAAACAGATCAGATGGATCAACAAAAGAATTGAAATTAATGTCAAATCCCTCATTTGAAGCAGTGTTCCTCATTCTCTTTGAAAAAAACCACTTAATTCCATGATGCCATCCAGATTCACCACGAGGAAATAAAAAAGTATACTAAAGGGGATCATAATAGGCATAGTCAGATTAGACTCTATAACTTGTGATTAAATGGCTATAGAATTGGATGTGTGGAGATTTATTAACCTCTTCATCATCCACCTCAATCCATATAGCAATTACTTGTGATGCAATAGGAAGATTGTATACACGTTGATCAAGGCTAGGATAACACCTCAAAACTATTGTATTATTGTCAAGTGTCGGAATGTCCCTAAGACTCTTGAAGAACTTAGCATAGGGATTATGTTCTAGGACTGACATAATCATTTTTAATGTATCCTCACGAAGTTTATCATAACTTTTTATCCTTCTTGTAAGTTCCTCATTAGTATAAGAAAATAGAGTTGGATACTAGACACTCTATTAGCTTTCGAAACTAAACTATCAAGGATATAATTAACTTGACCTTGAACACTAAATGCATAAACAACTTTCTTATTTTTTGTTAATTCTCGATCATACGTAGCTCCATACGAATTAAAAGCCACATTATTATCATGGGCATATTTGGATAACAGCTGATCAACCAATTTTTGGCTGATTGACTGAAAATGATTTAATTGACTTCATAAACCATCTATTTGTTGTGTTTGGTTGTTCGCTGGTTGAGTTGGCTGATTCAACACAACCAGTCAAACTTAAAAAAATACTAGGATGCAACATTTCAGGGAATCAACTGTTTAATTTTTTTATAATGCCAATTTTGTCCTTAATTTTTTTGTCAACCTTATTTACGCCTCTCTCGTGTTCTCTAGAAGGTCTCACTCTCGTTTTCTCTACCTTGTTCAGATTACTAGATCCTTGTACCTTGTGATAACAGATCAGTTGCGTTTCCTTTGTTCTTCTTTCCATTTCTCTTGTATTTTACAAGTTTCGGTCTTGAATCTTGTTCTCCTTATCTTGCCAGGACTCTTGGTTCACGTTACAAGGCGTCAAGACCTAAGGCATTGAGATATGTGGGTTTATTATTTACTGGTGGGTTTTTTGTTTGATTCTCCATTATTGCAAACTTGGTATTTTGTTCCTTAGAAGTTGATGTTTTAGGATCTATTATGTACATGAACACAACAACTTCTACATGCATCGCAGGTTGGTACTTTTTCTGACTTCCCTGAAGAAAATGCTATGTATGTTCTGTTACTCCCTCCAAAATTCCAACTTTTCTTTCTTCGATTCTCAAAGTTTCCTCCTTTATATGGCAAGTTCATTGATTTACTCTAAGAGGCTCCTTTGTTTGGTCATAGGAAATCTAGGAGCATTTTCAGGGCTGTTCTTTGCTATGTTACACTAGTAATCAAAGTTTCTTTTCTTTTCTTCTTCTTCTTGGTGTCTGAATTTTGAGAAGTTCTTAATTTGATTCCCTAGTTCCCTTTTCTAATTGTCTTTGAATTTAGAAGACATGTTATGTTGTTTTAGCCGTCGTAGCTCCTTATGTGTTTAATTCAATTGAGAAGTTGATCGCTTCATTGCTTTGCCATTACCATGTTTGTGCTTGTGTTTGTTTGGTTAGAAGCATGTTGGTAGGATCTATCAGATTATTGATAATAGCTTGTCCTTTTTCCACTTCATTCAAAAGGACTCTTTTGATAGAAAAAGGCCCAGTCATTTCAACTATCAAGCTTTATCATTACTCTGATATCAAGAAATTTGTAGCTTCTTGTTTGCATTTTTGGACATAGTACTAGTATATTGTCTAATTGAAGTGTTTTTTCCCTTGAAGCTGTTGTGAGGTTAATGACTTGCATATGGAATTCCTATCCATTTCATAGCTTCTGGTGGAAGTGTCTGATGATTTGTGAGTCCTCTCTATTATGTACTTGACAATTTTTAATGTACTACTTTTGTTGTCATTAATTGGATGAAAGTAAATGAACTATTCCTCTTCTTCAATGAGTGACTTGTGCACAAGACCAAAAAAAAAGAAAAACTTTATCCATGTTCACATCTTCCAATGTAACATTGGCTTACATGGATTGCTTGCCACCATGAAAGCCTCTGGCGGAATTTTTGAAATTTCTAAATATCTGCTAGTTTAATAACTTACATTATTAGTATCTCTAGTTTCTTGCATGAACTCTCGACATTCCATGTTTCCTATTTCAAACTTCTCTTCTCTGTGTGATAAGATATTGTTGTGGGGTAACTGATGCTCTAACTGACTAATTTTTTGTGCATATGCCAAGAATTACTAGTTTGACTTCTAGGCAGCTGGCTCAATGATGTAGGTTTGTCTATGAGGTATGCTCATCCATTTGCTCGAATTTAGGTAAATCTGCCTCCTTTAATTTGTTGATGCCTTATTGCATGAAATTTTGTGTTATTATGCAGGATGATGTTATAGAAAACAATTTCAACACTTTGGGCATGCTTTTCATAATATATGGTCCTTCAGTAGCTCCATCTATGCTAATGAGTAATCTAAGTTGTTTACAAAAGATTACCAACCAATACGACTCAGTGATCACATTGCTATTATTTGGTGGTGATACACTGATATTGGAAGGTTGATATTGGGAGCCATTTAGTTTTTGTTTCTTATACTCTGATATGATTTTCTAAAATAGGTACGTATATTAACTACAGGTGCAATGATTTCAATTCAGGCAGCATGCATTAGTGATGCTGAAAAGAAGTATGACAACTTGCTGAAAGCCTTAGATCCTTAGCTCTCTTACAATTACGAGAGGCGAAGTGCAGAAGCCACCAAAGAAGGTAAGATACAACTACATCCAAGTTTTGGTTAAGAGAAGTTGGTCCTTCTCGTCTTTAGGCTTGCCTGCATTCAACCATGAAACCTAGGTGGAAAGGTTTCTAGACATACACTTGGAACATGGAATATACCACCTCTGATTTTAGACGAAGAATCATATCGATCAAATACTTCGAGTTCGAAATGATGCAAATACCATAATTTTCAAGTGATATATGGGCCTAATTTTATGTGTCTAGTTTTACAAGAGAGAATTATGATATTCACTTTAAGACCTTTCTAGTTGACTGTATTGGTTTAGTAAGGTGATTAGTTTCGTTTACATTTACTCTAATGCACTTCCAATTTTTCACAAGTTTACTACTTATACAATCACATGCTTTCAGTTTGATGTTATTATTTATTGTTATCCTTACAACTAATGCTTGTATAACTTCTAAGAACTACTGCAATGCTTTTTGTTATGGAATGGTGCTAATTTTCTATTTCTTGCAATAGAACTAGGACATATGTGAGGGGAATAGAAAAATTCAAGTCCTATGAATTACTTCTTGCAAGCAATGTAGGATTACCTTTTAGAGATTAAACTTTTAGGTACACTTATGAAATATAATTTTGGCCATCGGAACTCTTCTGCTTGTGCTTGTGTTATTTATTCAATTTTTATCTTAAAATTTTCATCTCTTTCTATTGTTGGGTTTAGTGAATTCTATAATATATTTTTGGTTCTGAATAATATGCATTATATTGTTTCTTTTTGCGTTGTCCTCTTGTTGTTGACTGACTGTCCATAATAATTAACTTTGTTGCAACTATCTATTGTAACTATATGTTGATTTAACAGAACATGCCTGCAGTTCCTCTAACCAGTCTGAAACAAAATCTAACATTTAATGAAAGTATATCTGAGGTTGATGTTTCATTAAATGAGAAGTCTGATAGTAGTTGATTGAAGTGGATTTAATGCAGTTGAACAACGAAGTATATTGTCTCTTGTTGCGTTAATTTCTTGAGGGTTGTAGTTAGTTGTTCAATTTACTGCTTTTAACTCCATTTATTACTTACAACTGCCCAACATCTCTTTTTCACCTATAAAATGGAACAGCTCAACACAATTGTTAGTTGTTAGTCTTTACTAAGTTTTTTCCAGTCATTAGGTTCATTAGGTTCTTTGAAAGTGTGATCTCAGTGCTATTTTGGGGATTTGCAAATCAGGTAATTATTTATTTTAAATGATATATAAAGTTTGATTCCATTAATTGAATTTCTTGATGGTTTTGTATCTTGTATCTGATCAAATTTTGTATCCTTATTCTCTTATTTGAAAGGCCTTATGTTCTGAAAATTGAATGTAAGGGCTTGTTTTCACATAAAGATCAATTGCTTTTATATTCTGAAAATTGTTATACATTTAAAAGTTATATAGTCCACATTATAAAGCACAATGTCTCCATTATTTCTGTTAGAGATGTGTTGTTTTATCGATAGTGTTATCTAGATATTTCTTTCGGCTCAAAGTAAACTACTTTCATTTCTTATCTATTTGTTATTTGTAAAACTTGGGAAGCAAATAGTATGATCTTTATCTTAAAAAAGAGTATAATCCTTGTGTTATGATCTTTCAATTATTTTCATTTTCTCTTTGTTATGATCTTTTGAGTATAACAAAAAATCATGGGATTTACTACTTTTTGGTTAATTTTTTGGGATTCTTGTAACATCCCGTTACCGATGTGATGGGTATATTGGTAATTAGGAAGGGTTAGGATTTTACATTGCATACTATTGATTGAACACCCATTTGGCCTCTAATTATAGAGGAATGAGTTAATTGCACATGCATTTATAGGTACATGCATTCATGGCATTTTTCGGCATTTAATTGTGGACATGAATTGGTTTGTGAATTTTTGAGGTAATTATGTTTGATTGTGACTTATTAGGAATTTTGGAATAATTGGGTTTGCATAGTTGAATTGGAGTTTTTTAGGAGTGATTGTCAATTGATAGTGACCCATAGGAAATTTTTGGAAAATTCGGGAGAAAATTTTCGGACCGGAATTTTTTTTTAGTGACAGACCGATTGACCGTATGGTACCGAAATGATTGACCAATGGCAATGGAAAATTAGAATTTGGATGTTAGGGATAAAATTGTTGAGCCATTGGAATTTAGAGACTGAAATTTAAAGAATTTGGGGACTATGAGCTATAGGTCAAAATTAACCTTTATATATATATATATCTTAGGTTTTAATTTTGGACTTTTATTCTTCTCCTTCAACCTAGGGCAAATTTCGCCTTTTTCCTTCCTTGGTGATTTCCGACCCCTCCCTTCTAGATCGTTGTTTGCTTTCTTCTCTTTGTGCAAAGCCTTGCTTGATGCTTAAAGAAGATAATGTTTGGTGTAGCTTTGAGTGAAAACCGTGGGTGATAGAGGGAGGAAATAGGGTTACGGAAGTTTTGAGGATTTGAGGCTTGATTGGTAAGTTTAATGGTTTTAATGTTGTTAATTATTGTTGTTTGATGTATTTATGGTGTTTATTGTGTAAGATTGGGTATTTTAGAGTGAGTTAGGACTAACTTTTAGAGAGAGAAATGGGAAAATTCGTCGGAGAAGACGATAGGAACTTCACACGTCGCGACGTGCACTGAGGGCCTCGTTGCGATGAGTAAATAATTATGCGTCGCGACGATCTCGGTTGGACGTCGCGGCGAGCGTGTAATTATGTGTCTCGACGAGCGATTTCCACGTCACGACGAGCGACCCTTTCTACGTCGCGACGAGCATTTATACGTCGCGGGGAGGGACAAATTTCTGAATGGATGTGTTTCAATTTATGGGGTATAACTTATGGTGTAGACCTCCAATTGAGGTGATTCTTGATTCGTTATTAACTAGAGAAAGAGGTCTACAATTGAGGAAAAGAATGAAAGTTAGAATTTTATTTAGTATGGTCTCAATCATAGAGAGAGAGTCGATTATAGTTCCTATTGCAAACTAAGAATTGTACTATGATAATTGGAGTTTAAATTGGGGTCTTCAATGGATGAATTTGACCCAATGAATAGGTGTTCTTGGGAATTACTATAGGGTGTATGATATGATGGATTGAACTGAATTTTAGAAATGAAATCAATCATTATTGATCAAGTGAGTGATTTAGATTTGGACATAAGATAGCAAAATTGGGTTATAGCGCCGGAAAATCATGAACATGCATCGTACATCTTTTAATTAAAACATGTGCATCATTGAATTGTTTTGATCGAGCATCTAGTAATGAGAAATTATTTAACTGTTATAGAGGCACCGTTAGATCGTCATTCCACCGTTTGATTGTCAACTATGGTCTTTTGGAACGAAGTGTCCGAGTGTATTTGAATGGGAAAGTAGTCAAGTGATATATATCTATGAGATACTAGTACCCCTACCTTAGTCAGTAATCAGAAATGAATTTCGAGGACGAAATTTCTTAAAGGAGGGGAGAATTGTAATATCCCGGTACCAGTGGGAAGGGTAAAATAGGAAATATGGGTGTTTCATGAGAGATGGGAAGTGCATTTGCATGTCCATGCATATAGTGACTTACATATGTCGTGAAAAATGAATTTATTGCACATGAAATTTTGTACATGCATTCATTGACAT
>JANJEY010000006.1:30928603-30944751 GCA_024703695.1 Erythroxylum cataractarum
GAAAACGGCGCCTGTGGGTGGGTCCCACAGGCGCCTCTGGATTTAAAGACAGCAATGCAAAATTTGTAAAGGAGACGACGCCGTTTTAAAATTAGACAGAGTTGGACAGAGTAGTAATGGACAGACGATCCAGACTCAAAAAAATCCTCGCTACATGATTCTTGCTCTTCGTTACATTCTCCCTTGTCATTGATGCAAAGCAACTTGATTCGGTCAGTGAAATTAGAACCATCCAAAACGGGTTTACTACCATCTCTCAAAGAATCTACACAAACCTATAAGATCGTTAATAAAGCAGAATCAAAGGAAAAAAGGCAGACAAAGAAAGGAAAAGGAGACCGCAGCTGAAACTTGAAAGCTTCGAAGCCATTGTTGGGGTCGTAATCGATGTCAAAAGTGGAGTTGCGATGAATAATGTGTATTTTTCGACCAACCATAGTTCCTCTGTCTTAGACTTGTTTGTCGATCTTCATCATCGAGCGATTTTTCTTTCTTCACCACGTATGTGTACAATAGCTCCTCCACAATGTCCAGGCCTTCGTGTAAACACTGATTATTGAGGACATCGTGGGTTTGAGAGAGGGAGAAAAATCAAGGGCTATGTAAATATGGTAGAAACTGACTAGAGCTGATGGGAGATGGTGTGTTCAGCAAGATGCAAGGGAGAGATTAAAAAGACGTCCCTAATTTTTCTGTCCCCAATTTTATCAAACCTTAGATAATGATGGATGCTTGAGGGAGAGCTTTATGGTTTGCACTTGAGGGTGGGAGATGGTGTGATGGATGGTGAAGGAGTGTGAGGTGGACGAGGAATTAGTGAGGGAAGAGCGAAGAGGCCGGTGTGATGGTAGATGATGCAGGTGATGATGATTATGAAATGGGTGTTAGGGCAGATGGTGGGAAAGGTGAGGGGGCGGAAGAAGCCAACGATGGAGAAAGAGAGGAAACCAGCGATGGAGAAGGAGAGGAAGCCAGTGGCAGAGAGAGAGCGGAGGGGCTTTGATATGTATTTCAATTAAACGAAGTTTAAAGTGAAACTGGAGTTGTCAGATGAATTGGATGGTTCGATGACAATATGTGATCGTCATCCCATTCGAACTTAGTGTATAGTTGTTAATAAAAACTATGATGATATGGAATTTTATTTTTGTTTCTAAAAGTTCATGTCTACCACACTAGTGGCTAATGTGAATCCAAAAAATAAATGTATAATTTAATTTGGAAATTTTGGGATTTTCATAAGCCCTAAATCTCCTCAATACATCATTTTATCGACGTTTATCATTGTTTCTCCATGTCTCTAGACTTGGTTATTCCCTAGATGCAATCTATGTGAACTTGTGTGTAGTGTTATTAAAAAAATTTCCCATGATCATCCCTTTACTTACTTACCAGCTACTAATTTCATACACCCCTTACTTGCTTTAAAGATGGAAGCTTTGAATCGACGTTCAGGTATGCTTCACTATGATATGATGGTCTTGTAGATGAAGCATAAAGAAAAATGGAATAACAGTTTAAGTTGAATGACAAAATGGTAAAGTAAGATGATATCACCTTAGCTATGATTATTGGATTTGAACATGAGAATATGGATTTGAAAGAAGGAGTGATGGTCTTAACAAATGAAGTTGATATACTGATTAACTGATTGAGAGTGAATGATGAAAAACTAGAGTTATTTAGATTCAGAGATGAAATAGAGAATGTCTTTTAAGGTGTTCATAATGAATCAAAAATTTCGATTGATCACTTAGCTACTGAGAGGGGCATTGAGGATGTGATTAAAGTGGCATTTTATGTGGAAGTTAGGGTTTTCAAGGAATTTGAATTTTTGAAAATCCTAAATTCCCATATTAAGTTAGAATTTTTTTAGGTTTATGTTAGCTATGCACATGGCAGGTGTAAGCCCTTAAAAATAAAAATAAAAATTGCCATTTAAGAATAATTGACATAATTAGTTCTATTAACCAGGGGGTTATTTTAAATAATTTGTAACTTTAGAGTCTTTCTTATACATCTCCAATATCAGGATCAAACTTAGATTTCAGATGAAACGTTAAAGGAAAAACATACCTTCAACCATCAAACATACTATATAATCAAACTATCGATTTTTTTAAAGTTACGAGGAAGACGAATAGCTAAAAAAAGAAAATCTAATTATAACACTATCGATCAATTTAGTAAATAAAACCCCACATAAATCATTTCTCAACAATCTATTGATGCCTATAAGGGACATATTAAACACATATATTCTCATACATTAAATATATTATCACTTATAAAACTCCTACAGAATTCTCCATCCAATTCATTGTCATATTACCTTCTTTATAGCTATGTCGCACCTTAATATTTAGTTTTTGTTGTTTCTACAAGTTAAATATGTATCTGTGAGGGTGGCATTCCTTGGACAAACCATTTAATAGCAATATGAAAATCGTTTTAACTTCAACATTTCTTAATTCTCTATCTCAAGTCAATTTAAGACCATGATATGGTCCTTATAACTTTGTCAACATTGTCATTTTGTATCCCAAATTAATTGTAAAATGACATAAGTATTTACCCCTAAATCCTTGATTAGGCTCCTTACACTTTCCATCCTTGGATTACTCTTTGAGGCTTCATCACAATTCACTTTAGCCTAACCTTTTATTATCATATTCCACCTACTAAAACTTGTTAGTTATTAGTTATATCCATGTAGCCACTATAATGCATATACTTCTTACATTCTTTTTCTTTTTGTACCACAACACCCGCTTTTTCACAAGACCGCTTCTCTTGTTAAAAATAGCTTCATTTTGCTACTTTTGTGGCCACCAAATAGCCAAAGTGGAAAAAAAAATTGTGACTCACATCCTTATACTTCATATTCATTATGAAATTCAGTAGCAACCAATATTTTATCAAGTTTTATAATAAGAAATAGTTGTATTTACCTATATTAATGTTGTTCCGAAAAGCTTTAGTCACATAACAGTCTCTGAGAATGTGCATTATTGTTTCTTGTTAAATACCACATCTACCACAATTTGGGTTTGAAGAAAAATCCTCTCTTCTACCTATTAAAGTTCCCTATCAGGCAATCCCTAAAAGCCGACCAACATAAACTTCTAATTCTTTTCATTACCTTTAAATGCAAAATGACCCCCAATAGGAAGCTAAATTGTTCTCTTCATCTGAGATATCTATCTTGATACAGCCATCACTAATAGGATAGCGAGTTCTAATACCAATATGAATAAGTGTCAAGGATCATTCCATCATGACAAGTTTGATTATAGAATAACGAACTCAAGACACAAAATAAGAATATGAATCATAATACTCATAAAAAAAGATAGGATGGAGTGATGAAATTATAAGGTAAATTCCCACTATCAAATTAGATAAGATTACAAGTTATTAAAGAACCTAAAATTAGAGTTTCTATAATCAAGAATAAAGAAAAATCTCTTCAAATGTTTTTTATTGATCAATAATAGTGATTTCTTCTTTTATTACATCTATAAGATAACCTTTTCTAGCACAAAATCCCAAGGGCATAAAAATCCTAATAACTAAAATCTTAAAAAAACATTTCAAAATTTTAAAATCCTAAATAGCTAAACAACCAGCTTGACACGTGTCTAGGAAACACATTGGTTACTTTTTTTTTCTAAAACTTTACAAATGCTTAAAAGATAAGTCTGGCATTGCTCATAGAATAACTCTGACGTAAGTTTCCATTTGTTTCTCCAAAATGCAAATCTAATGCAAGATCAAGGCCTGATGCTAGTATGAAGCATTGATTACAATTAGTTTGTCAAACTTTGAAAATTCAATACATAACTTATTCTAGTTACTAACATAACACTGTTATAATATATTATGTAACCCTTTTTCAAAGCTTACTCATTCAATTGAATCAATATTATGGGCTTAACTTTAGTCTCTTGAAGTAGTATTAAGTCACTCCTTGCATAAAGATCTACCATTAGATAATTAAGAGCATCTTTGCTCTTCTTTACTTTACTACTTATTAATGGTCCTCCAATATTTTTTAATGGATCTCTAGCAACTTTTGGTGCTTGACTTGACCCCTTTGCAATCTGTCTTGACTCCTTTAATTTGAAAATTATGTAATTTAAGTAGATGATTGATTCCTATAATTTCTCCTGTCCTCAAAAAGATTTGCCCTCAGACCAGTATCTTCATTTACAAACTTTAAAAGAGATAAAATCGACAACATTGAAAGTAGTATAAACACCATTTTCACCCGACAAATTAATCTTGTAAGCATTGTTATTCACCTTTTCTATAACTTAAAAAGTTCCATATCATCTTAGTTGCAACTTGAGCATGAGCATGCTCAAACATTTTTCTTTTCTCATGTGTATTCAAACCCAATCTCCAAATTCAAATATCATATGTTTTTCTCCCCTTTTTACCTTACGTTATGTATTGTTATTCATATAAGCTGTTACTATATTGTTATTAATCTAAGACATTAATATAGACAATAATATCATCAAATTACTTAACAATAAACTTGTTAAAAAACTTATGCAAAACATAGTTCATTAATCTCATAAAAGTTATATTTGCTACCGAAGATGATATTCATCATTTGTTATTAATAATGAAGTGGATTATGAAGGGGTGTTAATTCTCTTACTTTCCAATATTGATATAACATACAAACTCATCAATGATCAAATGTTGTGAAAAAAATAAATTACATAAATTAATGAGTCGAAACTCCATGATAAGCTTAACTTTTCTATTATGATAGACAAATAACCAAAGTAAATTAGCCTTTCTATTATGATAGAAAAATGATCAAAGTAAAATAACATTAACAAGAAGCTTACAAATCTAAAAATCAACAGGCAAAGTAGCATATTTATATTTGTAGAGTAACTTAACAAATGAGTTTCATTCTTAAAAGTAAAATGCTTTTAAATGATCCCTTACGTTTTTTTCCTAAATGATCCCTTCCCTTGAGCAATATCCAATAATATGATGAGCTTAATGGAGAAACAAAGCAGATATTTGGACATCATAATTTAGCTACTAGCGAAGTGACATTAGAAGTAGATATTTTAGATCATCACATCAAATTATATGGTGTAAAATATGTCATTATAGAACCCCCTACTAAAATAAACATTCAATATTTAATAACACTCTTTGGTGATAAATTTTATCAATCTTAACCAAATGCGTTTTGATTTTTTTTTATCAAGTTAGCTTGGTGCAAGATACTATATATTATGCATTTTTATTAATATTTTTTTAATGATTCCAAAAAAGGGATAAAGTTTGTTGATATTAGATTTAGGGGGAGTGAAAAAATTAGGTAGAGTTATTGTTTTGTCTTTTTGACATTTCTTGCACTTTATATGATGTGCTTGAGTAAACAATATTTCCTTGATTCTATGCATCTCTTTTGTTCTTGATATTGAATTATTGCACTTTATATTGAATTATGTTCTTTATATTGAATTATGTTTTATGCATGAATTAAGGGGGAGCTAATCACTATCTTGATATTCATTTGTGTACTTAATTTTATTATTATTGGTCTCTAATATCATAAGTGCTTTGCCATCATAAAAAGGAGGAGATTATTACACGAAAGGAGGCTCCATTTGATATTTTGATGATATCAAAACATAATTACTACTAATGTGTATTATTTTGATGAAAAGAAGTATTAGAACAAAAATGAAGTAAAAAACTCAAGAAGATAATGTGTGAAGTTGATAAAGAGAAGTTGCAGTTTGCAATCGATAAACTAAAGATCAAAATCAGAACAAAAGAACATCAAAGCTCATCAAGGTTATTTAATTTATTATTATTATCTATAAGCTTACTTTGTTTATTTAACAATCTTAAAGGCTCACTATGCATAATCATTTTATCTTACTTTATTGTATAAGTCTTTACATTCATCAAGAGATATTGAAACTTTTGATTTTAATATAAAACCCTTTTAATCTTTCAAATAATCTTTAGAAAAAAATTTAGGGATGTGCTTTGATCACATATGGATTAAGCAATTGGTTTTGAGTATTTGAAATTTTTAAAAATCATATTTTTAGGGTGATTGGTTGACATAAATGAGTTAGTGGTCAACTAATATAGGTTAAAGTTATTAAATTTGATGTATTGTAAGTTTATAACATTATTAGTTGATGTATTAGTCGATCAATGTGCTATATTGGTTGATCAATATGCCCTAGTCAACTAGTATCCAACAACTAGTGAATACGGTACTATAAACGTATATTGATATACTGATTAATCAGTGCACTGTATATAATTATTATAATGACTAATTTTTGGCTCTAATTTCTAATAAGGGATCTAAAACACTACAATAGGTTTTTTCTCTTCGAAATAGCATCAAAAAGGGTATGAGTGTTGTATATACACATTTTAAAGAGTTTTCCAATCATTTAACCATAATTGTGTAATATTTGTACAAGTGAGCTATATTGGAGTTATCAAGTGAATAAGTGAGATATTTTTTTATTGTAATATTTTTTTTGGATTATTGAATAGTGTATTTGAGAGTGTTCCAAGTAATATCAAGGTTTCTCTTACCCTTGTAAGAAGATTGTAAAAAAAGTTTCTCTTTACTGAAAAATATTATATAAAGGTTATTCTTTGCCTTGAAAGAAGAATTAAAATATAATTACAAGAAGAATCTTGAGAGTGGATGTAGGTAAGAGTTATTTACCGAATCCTTATAAATTAGATTGCATTGTGTCTTCTTTGTCATCTTTAAATTATTGATTAATCGTTTAATTATTTTATATTAAACAAATTTCTTATCCTTATTTATATTGATTGTTATTAATTAAGTATATTGATTAGAAAAAAATGTTCAATTTTATAAATACCCAATTCACTTTCTTTCTTGAGTGCTGTTCGAGACTAACACTTTTAGTTTTGCCTTTTATCATACAAAAATTTAAAAAAATAAAAGGAAGAAAAAGATTGTGTATAAGCATTGACCTTAGGCCATACTTAAATTTCTACTATAGCAATAAGCATCAAAGACTTGAAATGGGACACCACATGAAGAGGTCATTTTCTCGTAGGAGTCCCAACAAGTGAGCGAAGTCCAATTACCCATTTAAACGACAAAATGTTCTAAATGCCATAAAATCAGAGAAATATAAGTTTAACGAGTTTTCAGTTTCTTGATAAGCGTGAAGAGTTGCCATGAAAACTAATGATTCAAATAGAAAAATCAGGAGTATAGAGCATAAGGCAAGATATGAGATACGTTAGGGCCGTTTGATTTCATGTATGTATGTTTTGTTGCGGTTCCCTTTCAAATAAAATAAAAAATTTATTTAATTGTTAATGTTAATGCAGTTATATTTTTATCACCGATAATAATTACATATTTGATAAAACTTAAAGATAAAATATTTTTAATTAAATAAATTTATTTTAATTTCTTATATAATATTTATTAACAAGTTGCTAATAAAATTATTTTATTATATTAAAATGAATAATTCAAAAATAATTTTTATTCAAAATTAATTATTTTTATTGTTAAATTAAATTTTATTTGAAATATATATTTTAAAGATATTTAAAATTTAATTATATTTATCAATAATTATTAAATTTAATTTAATTACAAAAATTAAATAAAATTGTTAAGTAAAATTAAATTATTTATAATTTATATTAAAATTAATATATTAAATAATATATATTTAGTTGATAGTAAATTAGATTATAAAAATATAAATAGAAACTACTTTTTATGATTTTCATAATTTTAAAAAACTGAAGAAAAACAGAAATAAAAAATTCAGAGAAACAAATTTTTTATTAGATTTGAAAATAAAAACAAAAAATTGAAAATAGAAAAGAATGGTGTGTGAAAGAATGAAGGAAATGTATTGTTGTGATGTAAAAAAAAGGATGGGGGAAATGGGGTGTAAGGAAAGATGTCGGGTGTTTTTAGTCTTTCGCCGACAAGAAGTACATTATAAAAGTCCTATTGCATATAGCTATAGGTGTTACTTTATATATTAGGTTTATAAGTAAAGGCTTAGACAATTAAAACTTAAATTTGTAAGTTTCATACGTCGAAGATAACAATGTCACATTGTCTATCAATGCCGTTGCCATGGAATAAAACCACGTATTTTTTTGTTTCAGAGAAATGATTCTTGAAAAAGGTCCCTGTTTCCTTCCGCAATCTGAAGCCCAGCCCATTCTCATCCCAATTTCTAGCTTTTCTTCTCTTTCCATCTATGATCCTCTCAACTCTCCCTTTCACTGCTTGCTGGTGCTTACTAAGTGGTGGTCGAGAAGAGAAGGTTGAAGAAGTGCATGTAGTGTCTATATGTATATAATGCAAGTGACGCGGTTGCTGGTGGGACCCATTCCCACGGTACCTTGGACGATCGACGCCTCTTCCGCTCTCTCCTCCTCTTCCATCGTCTACCACACTTCCCTTATCGGTTGGGCCAACCATAATCGCAAGAAGTGGGTCCCTGCATCATCTTCTTACTCTTCGTTGTCGGCCGGCCAACTAGATCACTATTCTGTGCTTGGTCTTGCCCAGAACGCCTCCTCCGCCGATATCAAGAAAGCTTACCGTCTTCTTGCTCGGGAGGTAGGTAACCATTGCGCGATGTTGTCTCTTCTTCAAGTCATTCTTTTCTGGTTTAGTTTCTTATTTTGTCAAAGAAATTAAAAAAAAAAAATCTTCGTTACATTTTAATCGTTTTCTTCCCTGCACACAGATTTATATTATCTACTCGTGAAGAACGAATGTAGAATTTGAAATCTGCATGATCATGGTTTGGTATTTGAAAGAATTTCCCAATGTACAATTTGCGTTGATTTTTCCATTTTTATCGTTGTTGGATAAAATAGTAAAATACTTTTACTGTCTCTTTAATGGCGCGATCAGGTGAACTTCACATGGAAACTTTAGGTCTGTTTAAAATTGAGTTTCTTGTTGTTGTAATTGAGTGTTTGATCACCCATTAATTTAGGGATTTATTAATTTTGTTTTAGAGTAATAAGTTTGGCTTTTAAACTTTAGATTAATAAGTTTGGCTTTTAAAGTTTGCAGTTATTGTTGAGTTTCTTTGTTTTTTTTTTATGGTTTGGGAAATTATATACATATAAGTCGGATAATTCATGCAGACACGTTGACGTTACTGTTATTGCTACCTTGGAGCTACCTTGGAGCACAAAAACATTCTCAATGTTAGTTGAAGTAAAGCAAGAATATTGATACATACCTACAAATCTGACAAACCAATACAAGAAACATGAACTCATAGCATAATGGTACCTTGAAATGGATTTTCACTTACGAAAATCCCTTGAAGGCAACAACATGTTTACATCTCTGAGTATGTAAATTATTTACATTTGATTCATTTCTTTGCTGTTAACGCCCCTAAATGTTAGATTATAGGGACACCTTGTCCTCAAGGTGAAAATCTGGATATTGAGTAGCCAATAGGTTAGTCTTCCCAAGTAGCATCTTCAAGAGGTCGACTTCGCCAAGCTACTTATAACTCCAAATCCTATATAGAAGTCCAGCAAGCTCACATTCTGGTTGCAATTGTAGTTCCCAATAAGCAGAAATGGGTAGTGGAGCTGGTGATGATGGTGGTAGAACACCATGAGCAGGGCGAAGCAAGGAAATATGGAAAATTGGATGAATCCGTGCATCTGGTGGAAGTTCCAACTCATAGGCTACTGAACCTAGCTTTCACAGAGCCTTGTAGGGCCCAAAAATCCAAGGAGATAGCTTCTCATAGCGTTGCTTGGATAGAGATTTTTGTCTAAATGGCTGAACGCGTAGCAAGACATAATCGCCAACATTAAAAGAAAGTTCCTTACGCTTCTTGTCATGCTGATATTTCATGCGTGCTTGAGCCTTAATAAGATTATCTTTTAGCAGTTTCAGCATTGCATCTCTCATTAATAATTGGTCTTCTAATTGGGCATTAGCAGTCTCACCTTTCACAAATGGATGTAGAGGCGGTGGGTCCCTATCATAAACCACCTTGAAAGGTGTAGTGCCTGTAGAAACATGAAAACTAGTGTTGTATGAATATTCAGCCCAACATAAGTAGGAACTCCATTTTTTGGGTCGTTCATGAGCAAAACAACGTAAATAGGCCTTTAAGCATTGGTTGACAACTTCTGTTTGTCCATTGGTTTGAGGATGGTAGGAAGTACTCATCCATAAACGAGTTTGACTAAGATGAAACATCTCCTGTCAAAAAGAACTTGGGAAAATTGAATCTCGATCAGAAACTATGGAACGAGGAATTCCATGGAGACGAACAACTTCCTTGCAAAAGATTCCAGCCACTATTTTAGCTATATACGTATGAGAAAGTGGCAAAAAATGGTTGTATTTACTCAAGCGATCAACTATTACAAATATAGTGAACACCTTGTGATTTAGCAACCTAGTTACAAAATCAATGGAAATAACTTCCCAAATTTTTTCTGGAATGGGTAGTGGCTGTAAAAGACTACTAGGTGCAAGAGTTTCATATTTGTTGCGTTGACAAGTCAAGCATTGTTGAAAATGAAGCTTGACATCCTTCTTCATGTGAGGCCAATAAAACTGATTGGAAGCCTCTTTAAAGTCTTCAAATAACCTCCATGTCCACCAATGAATGTTTCGTGTGCTTCTGCCAAAAGAGTTGCACGTAAGTTGGAGTTAGAAGGGATTGCCAACTTGCCTTTGTAAAAGAGCTTATTGGCTGGCCATTGAAAATTAGAATGTGAAGATGGATCTTTCTGTAGGTCTGAAATGAGATTCTTGGTGTGATTATCTTGGAGATATGCTTCCTGCAAATCAGAAAAATCTAAAGGTATAGGCATGATTAAATTGAAGAAATCAGATTGTTGTGGCTTCCAGGAGAGCGCATCAGCTGCTACATTATCCTTCCCTGCTTTATATAATATAGTGAAATCAAAGGGTAGTAACTTCAAAATTAGACGTTGCTAAGAATTCGTAGAAATCCTCTGCTCAAGCAAATGTTTAAGATTGCTGTGATCAGTCTTGACATAAAAGTGATGACCAATTAAGTAATGTTTCCACTTTTGGACAGCAAGCACAAGAGTAGTAATTCACGATCATAAGCTGACTTATATCGATTAGAGTAAGAGAGTCCCCTATTGAAATACGCTATGGGGTGCTCTTTTTGCATGAGAATAGCTCCAATCCCTTCCATAGAAGCATCACATTCAATAGTGACAGACTGTTGAAAATCTAGTAGTTTCAAGACTGACACTGTTGTCAATGCATCCTTAAGCTTCTAAAATGCAATTTTAGCCCGTTCATTCTAGCTAAATGCATCCTTCTTGGCGAGATTAGTAACTGGCTTAGCAATGACACCATAATTCTGCACAAACCGTCTATAATACCTTGTGAATCCAAGGAAACCATGAAGTTTTTTTATAGTAGTTGGAGAAGGCCACTGCTGTATAGCCTCAATTTTCTCTATGTCAACACCAACACCACCTTGTGAGACAATGTGTCCCAAAAAATTCACTTGTTGTTGGGCAAAATTGCACTTTTGAGTGTGAGCATAAAATGCATGCGAGGGTAATGAATTAAAGACCACTACCGATTGAAACTTATGAAGATGAAGAGAGGTGTTATAAATTAAAATATCATCAAAGAACACCAAGACAAAACGCCTCAAATGGGGACGGAAGAGATCATTCATTACCACTTGAAATGTGGAAGGAGCATTTGTGAGGCCAAATGGCATCACAGTAAATTAATGATGGCCGGAGTGTGTTTGGAATGCTATTTTATGAATATCTTTAGGTTGGACTCGAATTTGATGATAACCCGAGTGAAGATCAATCTTTGAGAGGTAGGCAACACCGTGGAGTTCGTTGAGCGACTCATCCACATTGGGTATAAGATACTTATCAGAAATATTGATGTGATTGAGTTCCCGATAGTCTGTACACATTCTCCATGAACCATCCTTCTTCTTGACTAGCAACACAAGGCTCGTGAACGGACTAGAGCTAGGGCGAATGAATCCTTTAGATAACAAGTCAGCAACTTACCTCTCAATTTCATCCTTCTGAAAATAAGGATATCTATATGGCCGTATGTTTGGAGGTTGAGCATTAGGATGAAGATTGATGGCATGAGTGTGACTACGGAGAGGTGGTAGAGAGGTAGGTTCAGCGAATATATCTGAAAAATCTTGAAGTAGGCCATCAATATCAGTGGGTTTTTGACACAAACTTCCTGAAAACTCCTTTTGCCTAGTCATTACCTTCAGCTCTATATTGGAAGTAGAATGTCGAGGTACCCCTTGCAATTTGCATCTTCGGCCATCAACCCAGAAAATCATGAACATTTGCTGCCAATTTGCTTGCACGGTGTTTAAGGAAGCCAACCATTCAATTCCTAAAACCATGTCGACACCCGCAAGAATGAATGGAATGAAATCACCCATGATCTGCAAATCTTGAATCTGGAAATGAAGAAGAATCGGAGATGCTGGCCAAAATCTCCTTCCATGCTATCTTGGGCAGTAACTCGGGTTCAACTATGAAGTTACAAGGGATATTGAACCAAAGAACAGTAATGATTCTTGTTGACAGTAAAGAAGACTTTACATCTATTAATTTTGATGACAATTAAATAATAATAATGTTATAAATAAATGAGCAGTTTTGATAAGTTTGTTAAGTGTGCAGTGAAAAACATAGAAGAAGTAGAAAACACAGTTGAAGCGAAAAACACAGAAGAAGCGGAAAACACAGAAGAAGCAAAAAATGCAAAAAAAGCGAAAAACACAGAAGAAGCAGAAAACACAGAAGAAACGAAAAACACAGTCGATATAGAGATGAGGATACTCTAAGTACGTTGGATGGTTAGTTAGTTGGAGTTAGTTACAAAACTCAATTAAGTAACGGTTTCTATAAGAAACAAGAAGCAGTTTTCAAGAAGTAGTTGGAGACTTAGGCTATAAATACTAGTCGTAGTCGAAGACTAAATAACTTTTGAACTTTCAATTTTGAGAGTTCAAGTTTTACATACTTTTAAAAAAAATTATGTATTCAAAGTGTGATACAAGAGAACAAACTCTATTGTAACAAAAAGCTCTCAATATCTTTCTAGTGAGAGAAAGAAAAGGCTAAGAGCCTGCAGAGGCTAAGATAGCTAAAATAATACTTTGTGTAAGAGACGTGAAGAGGCTTCGGAAGGGAAAAAAAGAATACTTGTAAAATTAAAGAAGAATAGTGAAATCCCATAATGAACTCTGAGGACTGGACGTAGCATAAGGTTTAAAGTGAACCAGTATAAAATCACAACATCTATCTTCTACCCTTATACTTTAATTTTTCTTATTATTAGACAAGTATATAGAAGTTATTTGTGATTTAAATACGTACCTACTTTAGTACAATATTCTTGGTATTCATTTGATAGTTGAAAAAGTTATTTTCAAGAAATATCAAAGGTTTTTGTATTCTTGAAAAGTTTAGACAATTCAACCTCACTTTTTGTGTATTTCATATACTGTATGTGAATTATATATTAACAAGTGATTTACTTCAGACAGTTGATGTTAATCACCCATCATACGCAACACCATAGGCGACATCATGGATGGCATCGCTTGGGCAATCCGAAGAAGCTGGCGGTGAGAATTAGAAACATGGATTGGTGGGTTGCGACTTACAAACATGGGAGGGATTTGGAGACGGCAACAGACACTTGTGGAGAAGACAATCTCGAGAAGTGTCTGTAAAAGTTGTTGACTGGCACATGTAATGCTTTTACCGCTTCATCATCTAGCGCGTGCATTGCACACACCAGACACCATCCTAATCCTCTTTTATGTTTTTAAAAATGTTTTTAAACCCTTAAAACAATTTAATTAATTTAATAGTTATTAAATTAATTTATATTATGTTTTTAAACCCTTAAATTTCCAATTTAACTAATTTAATAGATATTAAATTAATTTATAATCCTAATAAAATGAAAAAGTGTTTTACTAAATTTTGAAAATTGTTTTCAATGGGAATTTTTATTAAGAAAAATTTTGGAATTTAAGTTAATTTTTCAAAAGTTGAATTATTAAACTAAATTTATTATCAAATCAATAATTAGAATTAAACAAAGTTTTAAATATTTTTTTCATAATTAGATTATGTTTAAAATTATAAATATAATGATATTATATTATTTTGATGAGATCAAAAATTTTTGAAAATTTAAATCCTTTAATAAAATATTAAGTACACGCTATAAACGTGATAGTTATCTTCCATTATTTGATAATTAAACCAGAATTCTATTTATTGTTTGGCTTGTTGAGTAAACTCAGTCACTTTAACCCGGATATGTTTTATCTTAAATTAATGGGTTCTACTTAAGTAAAATTGTATGATTTGGATGAGTTAACTCATGATTATATAAATTTAAAGGCAGGGTTAGTAATAATATATGTGATTTATTTTTGGCAAAAGTTGTCACCTAATGGCTCTAGAAGTCACATTAAATGTGATTGAAAAGTTATTCTCTACCTAATTTATTTTTAGTTGGTTTGTTGAGCAAACTCAAGATCAATTAATTTTAAATAAGATCCTAACCACTAAGAAATTATTTGATAATTTTTCGATATAATAATGAGGGCTATTATTTTCAAGAAAAATAGTGGGAGTAATCAAATATTTTAAATTCCTTATTTTATTTGTTTTTTGGATATAAAATAATATATGCTCCTTTTTATGTTTTTCAGTTATTGAATTTGAAGATGAGTACCAACTTGATATTGAGGAGCATCATGGATGCTAACAAGCTGATTGGACCCAACTTTTCGGATTAGCTACAAAATTTAAGAATAGTTTTTAGACAAGAGAAGAAGTTGTATATTCTTGAGACTCCTGCTATATTAGACCCTTGTTCAGATGCAACTGATGAAGATTGAAAGAAATATCAGTGTTATATTGATGACATTGAACAAGCTACATGTGTGATGTTAGCTTGCATGTCTCCTGGACTTCAAAGGTAGCATGAGAACATGGAAGAACCTACTAGGAAACTGCATCTTAAGGAGTTATTTTGTGCATAAAGTAGGGTGGAGAGATATTAAATCTCCAAGGCACTATTTCAATTCAAGATGATAGAATGATCTTTAATCAACCTTCATGTGATGAAGATGAATGGGTATATTGAAAAATTGGCCCAATTAGGTTTTGTCATGGATTACGAGTTAATCGTTGATCTGGTGCTGCAGTCTCTGAGTTCGAGCTTTTCACAGTTCATCATGAATCAGAAGGATACGACATTGCCTGAACTGTTGAAGATGCTTAAGACTACGGAAGGGTGCCTTAAAAAGGAACTCAGTTATGAACTTATTGTTAGTTATTCTAAAAGTAAGAAAAAGGGATTTGAGAAGAATAATAACAAAAATCATAAGGCTTCTACTAATGTAGTAGAAGCTAAAGGAGGTGTCAATAAGAAGAATAATGACAAGGGAACATGTTTTCATTACGGAGTCAGCAGACATTGGAAGAGGAACTGCCCATCTTATCTTGCTAGCCTAAAAGATAAAAAGCTTAAGGATGTTGTCTCTTCAGGTATGTTTATCATTGAAATCTATCTTTCTACTTCTGTTCTACACTCTTGAGTATTAGATATTGGTTGTGGTTCTCACATATGTAATAATATGCAGATGTTAACAAGGAGTAGATCATTAAAGAAAGGAAAAGTGGACCTGTGAGTTGGCAATGGAGCAAGAGTTGCTACATTAGCTGTAGGAACTTGTAGTTTAACTTTGTTTTCTAGCATTATATTATAACTTTTTAATTTTTATTATGTTTCTATTATTATAAGAAACATCATTTCTATTTCTTATTAGGACTTGAATGGATTTGTCTTTATAATTAAGAATAACAGTTGTTCTTTTTATAAACATGATGTTTATTATGGATCTAGATTGTTTATAAATGGTTTGTAAGAGTTAGATCTTGAAAGGCAATTCTTAACATAAATAGTATGAAAAGAAAATTAACTAACCAAACTCCATCTTATTTATGACATTGTACGTTAGGTCATATCAATGAAACTAGAATCACAAAATTACATAAAG
>JANJEY010000006.1:30954936-30965168 GCA_024703695.1 Erythroxylum cataractarum
AAGAATCTTAAACTCCCAAATCAGTCCGTATGGAGAGGACTAAACTCCAAAACAAAGGAATTAATTTTCTCAAAAGCCTGCTCACTTGTTCTAACTATCAGATATTTATAATGCTAGACTCCTAATCGCAATAAAAGATAGACTCCTAATCGTAATAAAAGATAAGACTCTTAATCACAATAAAAGATAGACTCCTAATCGTAATAAAAGATAAGATTCCTAATCGTAATAAAAGATAGATTTCTAATCGTAATTAAAGATAAGACTCCTAATTGTAATAGGACTCCTAATGTGTTGGAGGTGTCGTATCACGTCCCCTGTCCACATTCTCTCTATATTGGGCTGCATCTTCTAGATCTTTCCACTTTGTTTCCTTAAACAGATCCAACTCTTGCCATATTATAGTCATTTCATTATAATATGCAGTCACATTTTGCTCACCCTGCTGCATCTTCCACAGTTTTGAATTGAGTTCAAACAGCTGAGCATAGTTTTCTAGGTCTGAGTATGTTTATTTGATGACTTCCTACACATCTTTGGCTATTGGGAGAGAAATAAAGGGTCTTCCAACCCTTGGTTCCATGGAATTGATGAGCCAGGCTGTAACCATGGCATTTTCAAAGCACCACTGGTCAAAGACAGGGTCTTCTGTCTTGGATTGCTCCTGTTATGTATCCTAATTTTCCTTTTCCAGTAATCACGAGACGGGTTGATTGGGACCATCTAGGTAGTTTCTTCCATTCAGCTTCTGGATTGAAATTTGTAGGGAATTTTTTGGGTGTATGTTGACTGAATCAAGTTAATTTCCTGATCCAGAGGAAGGGGTCGTGCGATTGGTGGTCTTGAGGGATGAAGATCGAGACCCCACCATTGCGGCTTTGTTATTCATGGAAGAGTGTGAGGTTGAAAAAGACATTTGAGCCCTAAGATCACATCAAATCCACCAAGATTGAAAGGAAGGAAATCTCATACTATTGTGACCTCTTATAGCTGAAGTACGACCCCTTTGCAAATCCCTTTACCAAGTACAGGTGCACCAGATCTCGTTGTTACCCCATAGCTCGTTGTCTCTAGTTTTACCACCAACGTTTTACTGATGAAGTTATGGTTAGCCCCACAATTAACAAGGACTATTACCTCTTGGTCCCATATCGTTCCTCGTAGTTTCATCGAGTGTGGAGAGCTTAATCCAATGATTGAATTTAGTGTCAAATGGATTTCCCCCTTACGCCCAACATGATATTTTTCATCACACTTGAATCATAACCTCTTCTCCCTCTTGGCCTGAATTTCAGCTACAGACATTCGTTTGAAAGTTGAATTAAGTTACTAGGTCGAATAATCGTGAATTTTTTGGGGTGGGTTTGCTGTGTTGGTAGTTTGGCGGGTGGTTGGATTAATATTAGGGCGGGTTCATGTGGGCTGGGTCTTTTTAACTTCTTGGCTGCATCATTGTGTTAGATTGGGGTCAAAACCAGATTACCTTCTTCTATCCTCACGACTGACTCCATTAATCCTAGTAACCCTAAGCAACTCATCTTCATTAGTTCCCCTTCGACACCTTCATCAAGCCTATTAAGAAATACTGCCACCAATGCGTCATCATCCAGGTGTTTTAGTGTAATGGTTAACGCCTCAAACTCCTTCCGATATTGCTCCACTGTGGATGTCTGCCATAGTGACAGGAGATGATGCTGATGAGTCTCTTTGCATTTTGGCAAGTGTCTTCTCAGAAGTTGGGTTAACTCATCCCATGTTAATATAGGCCATCAATTCTCCTCCCATTGTAACCACGCTAAGGCAACACCCCGAAGGCACACCATTGCTACTTCCAACTTTTCTGCCTCACCCAGTTTGTTCACGACATAGTACCTCTCCATAGGTCATCCTCCCTGTCTTATGTGGGTATCTCCAGTTTACGATCATACTTGTTGTGGCTGACTAGGATCCAGTGTTAGATCATTCTGCTCCATGAGTTGCCTATATCGTTGGACTCATGGCTGGGTTGGGGGTCCTGTATCCACTTGATTATGCTATACTTTTCCCCACAGAGATGGTGCTCTTGTGAATGGCATTTGGGACTTCATCCAACTTTTGGTTTAAAGAAGAAACTGAGAAGTCGAGGAGCGACAGATGACTCTTAATTGCCGGCAGCTTCTCTTCCATATTTCTACTCTTGCTTCCATCCTTGTCACTGGGATTCCCTAGGTTCTGAAACTGACTCTAATACCAAATTTGTTAAGTCGCTAGTAAAACAGGAGAGAAATGGATAATAGTGTAGGTCCTTTATTCAGATGAAAATTAGTAGGGAGGCAATTACAAGCAGTATTCAAGAGGTGCCATTTTGTCCTTAGACATTTTCTGTCCTAGTACATCATGCCTGCCTCCTTTCTCTTCCCCTCTGTTAGCTACATATTCCCTAACCTAATACCTTACCTTTACAGCCATGCCACCTCAACTTTTTAGCATCTTGCTAGCAATAAAACAAACAAGTAATAAAGCAGAAATAACAAATAGCAGCCATTCAGGATTAACCTTAGGAATTGTTGGGCTTTTCTTCTAATCGTTTGGCCCCTTTTCTTTCATCTTGAGTAGAAAAGCTTAACTGGAGGCCTAATAGTGGCATGACTTCTTTAATATGTACTTCTTGTGTTTTTAGGAGGCTATGTTCAGCAATTTTGGTGTATGATGGAGTACACTTTGGAGTTGAGACACCAGAATGCCTCATGAATTGATCTAGTGGAATGTTGGTCATTGGGGGAACACCAGAATGCCTCATGGATTGATCTAGTGGACTGGTGGTCATTGAGAGAACCCAAGTAATGTCCCCAAAAATACAAAAGGCATAGACCTGCCATTGCCATCTTTATGAAATATTGTTAGCTTCATGACAGTTGTTAGCCTTTGTCTCTTCTTCCAAGACCATGAGCTATTTGCTTTGGGTTGCACTTGTGAGAAGCTTTACCATTTTAGGACACAAGTATGAATCGATGTAACCCATAGAAAAACATCATTGAAGAACATCCAAGTATGTTTTGAAAGAAGCACAAGGATTGAAGCCTTCAGGATTTAGTCCCTAGCCGTACTACATGAAAAGGTCTGCATATTTCATCCAAGCTTTGCTTTTGGTGAGTATAGTGGATGAACCAGACCATAAAAAATTCTACAGTCCTTTGTTCAATAAGCTAAATACTGTGGATTGCAACTAGAGATGTAATGACCAATGGGTTTGAATGCTACTCAGGACAGCTTTGACCACCCGTAGGCTTGTAGCGTGTGAAAGGTATCTATGGTCCTGCTAGAGATTATGTTTCCAATCTTTTGGAATTTAGGGATGTCAATTTTGGCCCGACCAGCCCGGCCTGATTTTGGCCCGGGTTAACCGGGCTATGGGCCAAAATTGGTCATTTTTATTTTTTAAAAAAATATATAAGATGGGCCGGATTAGCCCGGTCGATTGTGGCTCATTGGGCCATGGACCGGTCAGCCTGTGGTCGGGCCGGTTCAGGCTAGGAGCGCCCCAGCCCATTAACATCCCTATTTTGTATTAGGGGCAAGAATCTGAAACAATGAGTTTCATGGAGATGATAAGAAGGCCTAGGTATTTGATAGGAAGTGATTGTGAAGAGTAATTGCGACGAGTAACCACAGATTGTTTCTGTGTTGTGAGCCAGATTATGAGAATTTGCAGAAACAGAAATGCTAGTTTTGTTGCTGTTAACCTAAAAGACAAAGATGCCTTTATGAAAGTGATTGAAATCGTTTCAATGCCTCGAGAATACATTTAGATAAGAATTCTCAGCATGGCACAAAATTTTTTATACAAACTGTTTATCTTTTTCTTTTGTACAAGTTTTTCTTGTGGTAATCGTTTTTATGCAAGTCCATTTTAAGCATTTTGATACTGGCTTTGCATATTGAAGATTTAATTCTAAACTCCAACTTGTTCTTGATTTGCGTTTGGTCTTTGAAGTTCATTATATTATCATATCTGAAATTTGACAGTTCTCCCTATGACTTGTGTTGTAGTACCACCCAGATGTCAGCAAACATTCACAAGCTGTTGAACTGTTCAAGAGAATTCGTCATGCATATGAAGTAAGCAACTCCCAGCAATTATGAGAAATGATGACTCTTTTGTTATGACAATGTCATGAATATGCAATTCCTAACAATTTTTAGAAATGACGACTCTTTTGTTATTTATCTGTTGAGATGCCTAAGATTTATCTTCAGTTCAAAATTAGGCAGGTAAATTGTTCACCTCTTTTTTCTGAAAAATGGTAATGTATTGATTTGAGCTTATGGATGGACCCATTTGAAGCAGTTGTTAATAATGGAATCTGATTCCTTTCTCTCAATCATTTGGAATAATATGTGGAGAGACGGCATCATAATGCTTTAAATAGAGCGATGTACTAGCCTTTTCTTTACCTTGTTGCTTTTCAAAAAGATGCTAAGTGAGACTAAGAAACGTATGTTTCTAAAACAGATTCTATCTAATGCGGTGACAAGGAGTCAGTATGATCGAGCTCTAAGATATAAAGAGGGCACAAGGAGGTTGAACCGCAGAAACCACTATTACAGTTCTAGATATGAAAATAGGGCAAGGATATATAGGTGGGCTAAATTGAGGCAGCACATGCAACATGATAGATATTGGGAACAATACGAAGGAGTTGATGAAGACTCATCTTCCCACTGCGAGGAGGAGGAAACAAGAGGCCCCTTTAGTGAAGTGCTTAGGTCCGCCTTCATAACTTTGTTCTTATTGCAGACGCTTGGATGTCGATTCTCTCTTACATTTAGCAGCCTGCTGGCTTTGTTTGACCTAAAATTGGATGCTGGATACAAAGTAGGGCATTTAGTTGCATGGGTTTTGGGTGGGAGAGTTGGCATACTCCTTACTTTGTGTCTCCAATTTGTGAGTTGGTTGTGTGGTAAGACCAGCAGCAGCATTGTTACTGTGGTAGTAGTAGCAATGTGGATTGGCTCAACTCTTGCTAGAAATGCACCACTCCCGCAAGGCGCACTGCTTGCTCTACTTTACATGTCAATCAAGCTGCAAGTCGACATAAACTAAACCCATTTAGGTACAGCTCATGCTGGTATTTCTAGACCGACTGCTGTCTACTTAAATGTCTTATGTACAGTTTTATCTACAATTTTAGGCGCAGATGGACAATGTATATATATAAATTCGAACACATTTTGTTGATTGACAGAAAAGTAAGAATGTAAGCTTGTGTCAGCGGAAATTGGATTCAGTTTTGGCCGGAAACAAGTCGGAAGAGAATAATCGGGACAGAATATCTCCCCAAATTTTTTGCCTCATAGTAACAATCAGTTTCATCAAATGCCTCTTAACTCGATGTCTAGGCCACATGTCCCCAGCAGCAGAATCTTCTAATACGAAAAATGTGACACATTCCGTTTCTTCTTTCGCAAGCAAGAGAAGCTATGAGCTCTTACCTTTATCATCATTCTTCATCTGTTTCAGATTCCTCCACATGTACTTGCTGCTGGCCATGTCCACAAATACCAAGAATCCATTCTGAATCATCTGCAACGTTTAAAAGGTAAATAAATAAGAATTCGTCATTAGCTCTAATACATTATTTCTTCATTATTTCAAGTCAATCCATGTAAATTAACTGCCCCCTAGTTAGCAAGAAAAATAATATAACACCATTAATGTCAAAAAATTGAAGATACCGCTGAAATCTTTTGTCATGGTCTCATTGTCGATTTCCGGAGATGAGCCCACTGTCCTCCACACAAAGTATCTAGCCAAAACGTCAAAATGAACCTCATAGGACACATACTCTTTGGTACAACCCTTTACAAAAGCTGAATAATTGGCAGCAATGAGAAGAGAATCATACGTGGCCTTACCCCTTGAAAGAGTTGTTGTGTTAGTTCTGATTCTTCGTAGTTTATGTTAGTGGGTTGTTAATCATAGTTGCTTTTAGTAGCTTAATTTAAATATTTCAATTGTATTTTATTTATTATAAACAGGACAACCTTTTATCTACCTAAGTTGTAGCCTTTTCAAAATACAAAAGATTTCCTTTTTAATTATCGTTGCTCAGTAAAAGCTATCCTTCTCTTGCAATCTATAGTGGCATCAGAGCTTAAGCTATGAATAGTAAGTTTAGATCACAATTCCTGCCATGGATGGGAAAAATTACCTTCGGTAGAGTGCCCAGATGAAAGTCCACTTTGACTACCATGAGTTGCTAGGGGTTGTAGAGCATGGCGTTGCGGATCTTGAGGAAGATGCAAGTGACGCACAGAGGACCTCTCATCATGAGAACAAGAAGAAGGATAAGAAGGCCTTGTATCTGATTCATCATGGCATGAATGATGAGGTCTTTGAGAAGATAGCAGTAGTGATTACATCTAAGGAGGCTTGGGACATCTCAAGGTGCTGAAAGGTTAGGAAGGTGAGACTCCAAACCTTACGACGTCAATATGAACTTCTACAAATGGAAGCCTCTGAAATAGTTGTAGATTACATTAGCCGAGTGCTTGCTGTGACAAATCAAATGAAAATATATGGAGACGAATGTAAAGAGCGGGCCAAGGTGGAAAAGATTTTGCGTTCACTCACACCCAAATTTGACCATGTGGTGGTGGCGATTGAAGAAGCCCGCAATCTTGATTCAATGACAGTTGAAGAATTATCAAGCAATTTGCAAGCTCACGAGCTACGTATGAATGAGAAGCAAACTGAGAAACTAATTGCACAAGCAATTCAAGCACAAGTCACGATCAAGGATGAACAAAGTAGTGAAACAAGAAGGAAGGCAGGTAGATCTCATGGAAAAGGAAGAGGAAGAGGTAATTACTACTCCAATAACAAAACCAATCAGAATGATGACCTAGAAACATCAGACTCCAAACAACAACACAACACTAGAGGTCGAGGAAGAGGACGTGGGTGAGGAAGGTATGACAAATCTAATATTGAATGTTATTCATGTCACAAACTTGGCCACTATTCTAGTGAATGTAGAAACAAGCAGTATGCTCAACAAGCTCACTGTGTATAAGGAGACGATAGTGAAGATGGAGGCTATACTCTTTTGATGGTCACCATTGCAAATGAAATGTCAAACTATCACACTTGGTTTCTTGATACTGGGTGTACTGACCATATGTGTGACAAAAAGGAATTATTTGCTGATCTTGATGAATCATTCCACACCAAAGTCAAATTTGTTGATGATAGTACTATACCAATTATGGGAAAAGGGCATGTTCTTATCAGTTTGAAGAATGGAGTTTACAAATATATTTTTGATGTTTTTTATGTGCCAGGTATGAAAACTAATTTGTTAAGTATGGGTTAACTACTGGAAAAAGGGTGTGTCATGAATCTTCGTGATCAACAACTCTCCATTTGTGACAAAAGCGGTACATTTGTTATTAAGGCACCTATGACTAGCCATCGTAAGTTCCAAGTTGATATTTCTAGTGGTATATATCATTGCCTTAATACAATTGTTAAAGATGAGTCTTGGTTGTGACATTTATGATTCGGGCATCTGAATTTTCATAGTCTAAAAATGCTTGTTCAGAAAAATATGGTCAAACACATGCCTACGATATTTCATCTTGAACAACAATGTGAAGCTTGCACACTTGGGAAACATCATAGAAAACCTTTTTCAACAAAACATTAACAACAATCATCCCATCCACTTGAGATTGTTTATTATGATGTTTGTGGTCCTATGAACACCATATCAAATGGTGACAACATGTATTTTTTTGACCTTCATTGATGATTTCACTCGAAAAATTTGGATACACTTTTTACAAAGGAAGTCATAAGTCTTTAATTGTTTTAAGAAATTTAAAGTGCATGTTGAAAATGGAGTGGTAGATTTATTAAAGTCTTACGTGCTGATGGTGGAGGTGAATATACCTCTAATGAATTTAAGAAATATTGCAAAGAACAGGGAATAAAGCATGAGGTCACTTGTCTATACACTCCACAACATAACGGTGTTGCTAAACGGAAAAACAGAACAATAATGGACATGGACAGGAGCTTGTTAAAAACAAAAAAAAATTACCCAATTCCTTTTGGGCAGAAGCTGTTTCATGTTTAATCTACCTCCTAAATAGATTTCCAACAAAAGGTGTTCAGAATGTCACTCCTGCAAAATTTTGGAGTGATGCCAAGCTAAATGTAAAACATCTTAAGGTGTTTGGTGCTATAACCTATGCTCATATTCCAATAGAGATAAGGGGAAAGCTAGATGGTCGAGCTAAAAAGACCATCTTAATAGATTACAAGAATGGAGGATACAAATTGATCAATCCTAAGACAAAGAAAGTGATTGTCAGGCGAGATGTCACTTTTGCTGAAGATGTTTGGAATTGGAACTTAGATCATCATAAAGACTCTTAGCTGAGTGTAATCTCCAGGAAGTAGTTCGAATTACAAATAGGGGAGACTTAAGCTCTACCTAAATTTTTTCTTTGCCACAAGTTCTAGTTGAACTTGTGAGGCCTATACGGCATCATCAACTACTAGTCCACTTGCAAAATTATAAGATAACTCGTGATGATCAAGTTGATGATGATGGAGAATTGATACACTTTGCGTTTTTTGCAGATATTGAACCAGTAAACTTGGAAGAGGCAATTTAAGATCTTAAATGGGTGAGTGCAATGCATGAGGAGATTAAGGCAATTGAAAGAAACAACATGTGGGTACTTGTTGATTTACTAGAAGACCATGAAGTTATTGATGTCAAATGGGTCTTCAAAACAAAGCTAAAACCAAATGGTGAGGTGGAAAGACATAAGGCTCAATTGGTAACAAAAGGTTATGAGCAAAGGCTTGGCTATGATTATCAAGAAATGTTTTCTCCAGTTGTACGAATGGAAACTGTTAGACTCATAATTGCCTTGGTGGCACAAAATCATTGGAAGATCCAATAAACGAACGTGAAGTCTACCTTTTTAAATGGACCACTTGAAGAAGAGGTGTTTGTCAAGCAACTTCCGGGATTCATCAAGCAAGGAAGTGAAGAGAAGGTGTACAAACCAATGTATGGCCTCAAGCAAGTACTAAGGGAATTGATTCATTCTTCCTTGATACTGGCTTCAAAAAATGCCCATATGAACATTCTTTATATGTGAAGGTAAATGACTATGGTAAAATGTTATTGGTGTGTTTGTATGTTGACGATTTGATTTTTACAGGTAAGAATTTAAAAATGATTGAAGATTTCAAAAAGTCCATCATGCAAGTGTTTGACATGATTGATCTTGGCTTGATGTCATGTTTTTTGGGCAAAGAAGTAAGTCAAAGAAATAATGGAATTTTTATCTCTAAAAAAAGTATGCTACAGAAATTTTGAAAAAATTTAATATGCAAAATTGTAATCCTGTGAGAACCCTAATGGAAGTTGGTACAAAATTGTCTAAGAATGGAGAAGGAACTGTTGTTGAATCAACTTACTTCAAGCAATTTGTGGGAAGTTTGAGGTATCTCACATTTACCAGGCTTGATATCTCATATGGTGTTGGCTTGATTAGTAGGTTCTAGGAGTCTCCTCATCAATCTCATATGCAAGTGGCTAAGAGGATTTTAAGGTATCTAAAAGGTACTCATGAGTATGGCTTATTTTACTCTTCATCAAGAGATTTCACTCTTGTAGGTTATTCTGACAGTGACTGGGGTGGAGACTTAGAAGATCGAAAAAAGTACTATAGGCTATTGTTTTAAATATGGCAACACAGCTTGTTCATGGTCCTCTACGAAACAATCTATTGTAGCTGTCTCAAAATGTGAATCAGAATATGTAACTACAGTAACTAGTGCATATTGGGACCCGATCTTAAAACTGGAGCCCAACCAAAAAACAAAAACATAAATCGAAAAACAGAGAACGAATCCTAACAAAAGTGGGTCAAAAGAAAAAGAATGAACGGACGAAATCAAAGGCGAAAGTCGGATCAAAAAGCGAAAGAATCCAAAGCGAAACGAATTGGCTCGGAATCAAAGCAAACAAACGGTTCAATCGAACTGAAACAAATTTTCGACATCCGATACGCGGAACTTAAAAAAAACATGCACTGGAAACCCATAAGACACTTTTGGTCTATCCTTATCCGAAACGGTATAACTTTTTTTTTCTTTTCATTCTTTAGTCAATCTCATTCAAAGCAATTCAATTTCCCATTTGGAAATTCATCTACATTCAAAAACT
>JANJEY010000006.1:30979430-30991274 GCA_024703695.1 Erythroxylum cataractarum
CAGATCATACATCTTTCAATGCATAACTGTAACATCCCGTTACAGTTAGCAAGGGCATTATGGTAATATTGGGTCAGACTGATAGGTTCCATTGCATTCACTGATTGAGCATGCTACTGGCCTCTAATTATAGAGGAACAGGTTCCTTGCATATGCATTTATTCATAGGTACATGCATTCATGACTTTTCGGCATCTTAATTGTGAGTACTTTATTTTTTGTCAGTAAAATGCATCATACTTACCGACGGTTTATCACTAACCATTGGAACAATGTTAGATATTTACCAACGGTTTAGATTTTTTATCGGCAAATACCTAACATTTTTCCAACGAACTACTCTAACCGTCAAAGAACTAATCGAAGATATTTACTGACAAAACATCTGCATCATCGGTAAACATTACCGACGATTTACTTTAACCGTCGAAAAACTCATCGACGGTTGTTCAAACTATTGACCGTCGACAAATATACCGATAGATAGAATTATCCATTGATATAGTTACCGACGGAGTTTAATATTTGTCGGTAAATTTACCAATGGCCTATTTAGTGACGTATATTTTCGTCGATGAATTCCATCACTAAATTTTCTCACCAACGGAATATGAATGTTTTCTGTCGGTATTGTCCGTCGCTAAACTACATTTTTCTTGTAGTGGCCTCATCATCATCAAAAGCTCCAAAGTCTTCAATGCTATTAAAGATTCGTAAACTACACTTTCATCTAAACTATTTGCATCAACTTCTTCTACTGCATTAAAATAAATTACAAATTAGTAATGCATGAAATTGTTCTCAATTGTAAACTTGTAATATAGTATAACTTTAACTTAAATGTGATCAAAATAAGGTGTAAATTGACCTTCAGTAGATATTCTTAATTCATTCGTTGTGACAAATGTATTTTTGTTCATAAATTGTCCTTTCAGGTTCATTATAATCAAGATCAGGCAATGGTTCTTTTTTTTCGATCCAAAAATCAGTATGTTCAATACAATCAATATTAACTGGATTATATGTTAGTTTCGTACTAAACAATTTGAATACATAATAAAGAAATTAATAAAAATAATATTATTGAAATAAAAACAAAACTATAAAATAGTAAAATACCTGTTCTTTATTCTCATATTATAAGAAACATAAACAAGGTCATTAAGTTTTTTATGTTCCAAACGATTTCGTTTCTTTATATTAATACGTTCAAAAACACTCTAATTATGTTCACAATCTGATGCAAAAGCTATTTGACTGAGTAACCTAATAACGAGTTTTCTCAATGTTGGAGCACTATCACTGAATAATCTCCACCACTCATCTGTATTTTAAATTAATAGTTATAATAAAATATATATTATTAATAAGTAAATATGAATTAAAAGTATAAAACTTACCTAGATTTTTTCAACATAAATTCTCTATTTGCTGATGATCTAACAAAACTCTTTAAACCTTCACGATATAATTAAATTTCATTTATCGCTTGTGATAGTTCTTCAATAGAGAAAATACATTTACATTCAATCACATCAAACAAACCGCCCATAATATTAATTGTACGTTGTTCTCCACTATATACCTCAATCGGAGGTCTACATCATAAATTAGGCCCAATTAAATAAAATACAATCCAATGGAACAATTCCCTTCGCCGCGGCGCAGAAGGGTGCACTCGCCGCGGCGAACAACACGTCCTTGGCGCGCCGCGAAACGAAGAAGTACGTTTCCGCGTCATACGTATATAAAGCTCACCGCGGCGAACGAATATATTTTCGTGGCCGCGAGGCTCGCGTGCAGGTCGCGGCGTGCGACGATCCCCTTCGTCTTCTCCGATCGTTTCTCTCTCTAAAACCACCATTAATACTCTCAATTACCCCAAATCAACCCTAATAAATGCCATAAATGTAGTAGAAACCATTAAAAACAACATTAATGCCATTAAAACTTACCTATTACAGATTGATCCATAAATCACCGTAACCCTAAATTTCTCCAAAATCCACGATTACTCCTCTCTAAAGCTTCTAACCTTCATCAATAACAGTAAACAAGTTAGCCCTGGCACAATGGAAAGAGCCCATGAGGAAAGATCAAAGGATCCTCACCGATGGGAGGAATCGCAAGACACCGTAGAGGGAAGAAGAGAACTCGTAAATGCCTTAGCCAAAATTTTCCAAATTTCTTTCAACCCTAATATTTATAGACCTAAGTCTCCAAATCAGTCCAAATTTCAGTCTCTAAATTTCAATGGCTCAACATTTCTATTTCCTATCAGTAAAATTCTAATTTTTCCATTGCCATTGAACCATTCTTTCAGTACTATACAGTCAATCGATCCGTCACTTCAAAATTTTCGGTCCGGGCATTTTCTCCCGAATTTCCCGAAAAATTCCTATCAGTCACTATAAATTACCAATCGCCCATAAACAATTCTAAATCAGTCGTTTGAACCTAGTAACTCCTAATTCCTCAATCAACTCTCAAGCAGTCAATTCAGTCAGTCTAGTCAGTTCATGCTCACAATCAATACCGGAAAATCATGAATGCATGACCTATGAATAAATGCATATGCAATAAACTTGTTCCTCTATAATTAGAGGCCGGTAACATACTCAATCAGTGAATGCAATGAAACCTATTAGTCTATCCCAATTAACCAAAATGCCCTTGCTAACAGTAATGGGATGTTACACTAAGAGAGTCAAAAATAACTTCAAAGTTCCTGTCCACTAATACTCTTCCCAAACAATAACAACAACTTGTAAAAAAAGTCATAACTTCCTATTTCATAGCCCAAAATTTCCATACTTTACATCAATGGAAATATCAAAACATAATTTAAAACTTTCATGGAGAACTTAAAAGCAATTTCAACCTCTAACTAGGTCAATTTTTCAATCAAAGTTTCTGCCAAAAATTGTTATCCTAAAACAACATCCAACTTCCAAATTTCATATTTCCCAATTTCCACAATGAAAAATAACATATTATACATCATTGTAAAGCTATAAACTTTCTCTACACCTTTCATGTAGAACATTTACTCCAATTCAAACCACATCAGTCCATAATTTTCCTCAAAATACTGCATACAAAATCCTACACTTATGAGCATTTTCAAAAACAAAATAACATGCACTTCAATTTGACTGATCATAAATGTCAATCCCGATATCGAAACATATCATACTTTATGACGATAGAAAGCTTTCAACAATTGCTCAAAGTTTCATGAAGATCAATTTATCAAAATCTCTCTAGATTAATCCAGAAAAATTCACAAAGATTTCAGAACAAAAAGTCAATTTTCTGTTATTATTTATCTCACAAAGTCAAACTTTCAATTCCGTATACTTTACTCTTTCATTATTTATTTCTTGCTTTTTAACTTCCATTAAATCAAAATATTCACTCTAAATTTCATAACACATACATATTTCCTCAAAACTTCAAAGTCATCAAAAACTCAAAAATCACTCTTTTTACGTCATTTCTATTAAAGCTCAAAACCACCCATATACCCAAAAACACTAATTTTATACAACCCTAATCATATCAATGCAATTTGCTCAAACTAACCTTGCTCAAATAACACATTAAACACAATCATTTCAATTCTTGCATATGATTCATTGTACTAAGTGGATGTCTTGCAATGTCCAAATCGGTCTAACAACTCTTCTAGGAATCCAACCTAAAGACTAAATTTTGAAATCAGTAGGGAAGAAGTGTTACAAAAGGTTATTAAATTTATCCTTTCCTACATCAAAAGTGTAGCGATTCTTATTTATTGATAACATACTGTACAATTCATATTCTTTGTTTAAAGTCCATACTTTATCTAAGAAAAAAAGGTTAAAATCTACTTCAATTCTTGCCTTTATTAATTTAAAAGACATTCCACTAATTATAATTTATACAATAAAAACAAAAGCATATAAAATATTTTTTCTACACTTCTTAGTGAAATATGTAGTCCAATTAAGGATGACAGGAGCTTATATCAAGTTCAAGTCACTTATAACTCAAGCTTAACTTGATTTTTTTTTCATGGATTGAGACTAAAATGAAGTCACTTTACTCAAACCAATCAGGTCAAGTTGACTCTTCTAAGATCAAGTCTAACTTGAAACATGGTTACTTCAATTTGGCTCGTTAATTTTAGGTCAAGTCGAGTTAACACTCCCAAACTAGATCCCAACATGAAGTCTGATTAACTTTAGATCAAATCAAAACCCAAATTACCATCCCTATGCTTAACTCTATTATGGGTAATTGATTATTCATATATACAATAAATTTAAATATATATTTAATATAAAACATATTTTAGATTTATAACTAATAGAATTATCTTTTGATCATGATTAATGAATTCTTATAATTTTGATACTATTCCAAAATAAATTAATTATAACACAGATTTGTTTCTTAATCTTTCTTACGTCAATCTCAATCTATGTTACTTCAACATGAATAAATAATTATTGACTAAATTATCACCTATATGATTATATAATTAAAAATTAACCATTTATAATTACATCACCAAAAATATAATCAATGCATAGTTTAAAAGCAAATAAACTCAATAATAATTATCTTTTCATCTCAATTTTCTAATGAAGTGTATAGATTCATTTCAAATTTGAAATTTATTGCTAGTATGAAAACTAATTGAAAATTTAAATTAGTTATTAGTGAAATCAATTATAAAATATTTATATAAACTCGATATTATCAATCAATTTTTATTTATTAAGAATATAAAACTAGTCGTTTGAATTTCAATATAATAAACTAAGAAACATATTTACTATTAATTTCAATAAAATAACTACTAATTTTTGACTATGTAAAATAACTTTGCATCATAATATTCCTTTAATTGCAATATTTTTTAATCTAAATTAGGAACAATAATGTCGTGATTTCTATACAATATGTATTATAGATATAAATTTTGTGTTTGAATTATTTGAAAGTAAGAAAAGTAATACTAAATCAAGATTATGCATATTTGAGTTTGCTTGTGATGTATCATCTAAGTTTATTCTTTAGTTTTAGTGTTGCATAAAGTTGCTAGAATTGATCTCACATTTGTAACTTTTTTTTTCATATGAGGGTTATGGTTTAATGACTTGATCTCAAATTATTGATCGATTATTTGTTGAAGATTCATTAAATGTTTGATTATTGTTATAGATGATGTCAATTTGCATAATATCTTGAATTTGAAGGTGTAAGGGTTTATGTCTTAGTGACATGTTCTTATGTAGGTGTTGATTTGTTTGTTGAAGACTTACCAAAAATTTAAGTGTTGGTATATACATACTTTGGTGTTATTTTGGTCACTAATGTCAACTTGATGATGCTTCAGTGTTTTTCCTTATAGGTTTCGTGAAGTATTGATAATTGAGTGCATTAGTGTACCTGCAACAATTTATCAGAGCTCTTAATAGACAAACCTAAACTTTTGAGGAGTTTTTAAAACTTATTCCTTCTTTCCCTTTAAATGTTATGAAATCCTCTATTATAATGGTTTAAGAAAGCTTGTAGCATTAATTTGAATAGCAAATGGTGTCAATTAATTATCGATACAATTATTATTTATAAATTTATTCTTGATTCATAAAGTTAACTATAATTATGCTACATGACAATCTTTAATTAGACAGAGTAATATTGAAAATGAATAATTTTTGTAAACTCAATTTCTTTTATCCTAACAATCTGCAACTAATTCTTAGATGCCTTAATTATTTGAGATTTCAACTTAATATTTGTTTGAAAATTTCTAGATCTATAGTTTCACTCTAATTTTATACCTTGTAGTTTTAAAAGTGTACAATAATATGGATACAATCTTTCACTGATGTTCAACAAATTAATATATAATTTAAATATTAAACAATATGAATACAATTCTCCATAATAAGAAATATATTTATGATAAGCCAATTAGGAAAATAATACAAAAATATCTTTCTCATCTAAAATTTAAGATTATTTCTTACAAAACCATAGTTTAACTTATTAATTTCTACTTGATTTGTATCAATAACATAGCAATTCAATAAAAATAAATTAAATGGATATAAGGTACTCAATTGCACTTTGATAGATGGATATTTGACTATATTTTACCACCCATATTTGATGTTTTTTACTTGATAATTTGTATATTTATCATATATTTGGTACTTAATATGCTCCAAGTTTGTTTACAAGTGATAATTACCTTCATAGACTTAAAGGAGAAGAATTCGGTTGAAAACGTGACGTAAAATAGAAAATTAGCAATCTAGAAGGAGTGCACAACTGTGCACTTTTGTGATTTAAGACATTTTTGGACATTTACGGTCTGATAGGCAGCCGTGTACTAGAATGTGTAAGTTTTAGAAACCTTAGTTTTTAATATAAAAAGACGTTTTCGGCGGCTAATAAAATGGGGAGCCTCTAGGAGATGATTTCCAGACATGGAGAATGTCCATAAGGGATGATTTTGGTCCAAAGAAGTAGGAAATATGAAGAAATCATCGAAAGATGCATCGAAAAATAAGATCGAGCTTCTACATCACAGGAACATTCAATAAAAGACAATCAAGGAAATTGAGAATTATGAACCCATTGTTTTTTATTAATATTTTTGTTTATGTATATTTGATTTCATATTCGATCATGTATAACTAAATGTCCAGTTAGTATTTAGGTTAGATGAACCTTATGATAATACTTTGACATTTGTACCCTTAATCACATTGAAATTTGCTGCACCTCTGTTGATTGGCCTATAGATCACAAACAACTAATGATTGATTTACATTCCTATCTGGATCATTTCAATCATCATACCAGAATAACTCTATCCATTAAATGCACATTTCTAGGCCCTTATTTTGGGAATGTTGTTCTCTTAAAAGCCATCTCTCCTTTTGCTAGATATTGAACTCTAGTTGATCAGTTTACTTTCACTAGTTGATCAGTTTACCATGTCCACCAGGTTTACCTCCTACAGAACATTGGAGAAAGTTCTACAAAGCCCACCAACATTCAACCCAATGAACTACCTAATCCATTTTTAGATACTCAAAGCCTATGGCCCCTAATTTGGTTTGATACAGAAATTGACCGTTTTATCCAAACCATGGACAAAGTTGATGACGACATGGACTTGAAAGAAGATTCTGACAATGACAGTGATGGCACAGATTCTCTCTCTTCCCCTTTTTAAAAAATTCCTTCTTATCTTGAAAAGGAATCTTTAGGACCCAGTGTTTCCTAATCATTCTTCTTTTACTATTTACTTTTGTATGTTAGTGTGCATTATTATACCTAGGGAATCTTTTTCTTTAAAGTTGTTTTTCTTTATTCCCTTGTTTAGTTTATAAAGCAAGGCTTTTCCTTCATTGGAATCAAACTTGAAAGGCACTCAAAAGACTTAGATTGGAAAAAGAAATAAAAAATATTGTGTGTTTCTCATCCTATGGCTTCTTTCTAAATTCTATCTCCGGAAAGCTTGATTCTTAAATAATGTAGTCTTTGTCATATAGAAAGACAAGTATGCTCTACACTTGCCTCTTCATGAGGATCCTCTGTATCAAAAAGTCTTAGACCATAGATCTATTTTGAGGTTGTTGTTAAACGGGGAAAGATTGAAGAGTGTAGATTCCTAAAAGGCAGGCCTTGAGAGTTAATGCCCGTTGATGAAAAAGGGCTTGTGTCTTAGATAGCATACCTAGAATTTACACTACAATCAATCTTTGTTTATCTTTGATCTCATATGGATCTTCTGTTTTAAATTATGAGACTAGTATATAGGCTAGAAACCCGTGGTGCAACTCTAGTAAAGCTTATCGGTGAAATATTCCACAAATCTAGAAACCACAACGAGAAGAGCCTTTCTCAATTCACTGGTGTAAACAATGCCACATACCTTGGTGATGTTATTCCCGTGTGCCCTCTAACTAGGGTAGGTCGAGTGTATTAGAGTCATAAGTGTTATTGATTGTGACTATAGTATTCTGGATAAGAGTGAGTAAGGAGTTTGCTTAAGCAATGAGTTAGGAGCTTTCTTAAGCTATGAGTACCTTACCAAGTAACCCTTTTCATCTTTCTTCAACCCTTTCTATTGCCAATCTCTCTTCTCATGTTAAACGTACTATTTCCAATAAAATTGAAAACCTTGTTAAAATCACCCATTTTCTTACAGAAAGTCATATTTATGATAATTCTTTACCTTTGATTAGTCCCTAAAGTATCTACTCCTGTGACCGCTTTTGGACAAGAAGTATAAGAAACATGCTCTTTACACATACTCCAAAATTTAAAGAAATCATCCAAAGTTCCTGCTTAAAGTAGTGTGGTCTAAAAGCTACCACTGCAGAACAATATGTGAAGCTAAAAATTCCAAAGGAGCTCATCTCTCTTTGGAGAGAACATAATCATACTCATCTTCATATTGGAGCTATTCGTATTATGCTCACCCTTAATAGAATAGAAGGATTTCCTGCTATATCTAGCACTACAAGAAAAATTGGTTTTAGCGATGGAAATTATCGATCAAATGAGTCATCGGATAATCGACTGTAGGTAAAAGTTAGCGATATAATTTAAAAGTTTCATTGCTAACATTAGCGACGGACTTATAATCCTGTCACTAAATTTAGTGATGGAGTTACAAGCTTCCATCATTCATATTAGCAACAGACACTCTAGATCTGTCGATAAATTTACCTACAAAATTTTCTTATTCAATCGATAAATGTACTACTAAATTTACCTATGGTTTGTGTTTATTCCGTCAGTAAATGTACTGATGACAACTTCAATAACCATTTCCCAATTCCTTTTTGAGTTATCTGTTGATATTCTTTTGATTTTTTTACATTTAATTTCTCTAAAAAGTAAGTTGATTGATAAAATAAAGTAAAAATTATCTTAATTGATAATAAAAAATTATTATTTACAACAATAAGTATCTTGAAAATAAATGTAAATTAAGAATTATGGCAAAATGAATCTATATTAACTTATCCATCTAAGCTATGCAGTTGGTGAAGGTGGATACTCTGATTGTTGTGATAAGGTGTTAACCTTCCCTTTCGACTCATCCACCTCATTACGGAGCTGGGCTATGCAGTCCATCAGCCTCTCTACTGTGCTCTCAATCTGAACGACTCTCTGATCATCACTCAGAATGAGATACTATTATAAAGTCATGCCTTTCACTATGAAGAAAACAAAGGTTAGTTAACATGGTCTTCTATAAGTAACTACAAGAATATGAAATCCTATGAAAACTATATGATATAAAGACAAAAAGGGAAGAAGATCATTCTACCAAGTTAACATAATGCTTTACAACCATAAGAAAATATGGCATAAGACAACTCTAAAAAATGAACATTCGGGGTAAGGGCAAAGGTAGGTGAATTCCTCAAATTCATGAACACCCATAGGAAAATCAAATTTAATTTATTACAAATATAAGGATATATTGTCCATGGAAACATTAAAAAACCAAATGAATCTTAGTGGACTAAAGAGTGTTAGTTGTCTAGTAAGTCCATTATTGTTATAAACCCTAAGATTAGGAAAATTATTATACATCTATATAGCCATTTTGGATACTTCCCTTAGCTCCGTTTTGATTAGGAAAAAGGAAACAATTAAAAGCTTATATATTATGTAAGCAGAATACTATAAATCCTAAAGTTGAAGTATCTAAAATATGAGAAAGTAGCTTATTCACACCAATAAGGTAAGTACTTCACAAAACAAATCTATCAGAAAGACTTGTAAAATGGTCAATTAATCTTGAAGAGTTTGAGGTTAGGTAAATGCCAAAAAATTATGTTGCACTTAAAATATTAACACCGTTTTAAGAGAAAGATGAAACCATTGAGAATGAAAAATTGATACGGAAAATGTACATAAATAGGGCCATATCAGATGGGGTTAGTATGTAGGAATATAATTGGAATAACAATACAATATATAGTTTAACACCAATGTAAAATATCTAATATGGAGGATAAGTATAAGGTGTTGCTATTTATGATGTAATTAGACTCTGAATTGAAGATCAAGCCCATAACAATAAGTTTAGACTAATCTTATGGTAAAAAAAGTTAAGTAGGAAAAGCATAAAGAGAAGTTTGTGTAGATAAAGAATATACACACACATACATACACAAACACACACAAACAAATATTAAGTCACCTTGATAACAAAATTTCAAGCTAACTATTTACATATCCAAATTAGGAGTAATAAAGCACTATTGTGTCAAAAGTAAATTTTTTATGAGAAATAGACAAAACTAATGCCAACTCAAATAAATCAAGTAGGTATTACTAAGGAAAATGAAACATATCAGACATATCCATTCAAAAAATATCTACAAAAGGGACAATTGTTAGATGATTCAAAACAAGTGAAAAAATATGTAGAAAGTTTCTTAATATACAGGTATGAAATCTTATTAATAATCATTATAGAAAATGGGGTTAGAGATGGGTCCATGCATCACATACATGGCAAGGTAGCAAAACTGTCAGAATCAAAATTCCAACCCCACGACATCCCCAGAAAATCTAGAATCAATGTGCATGTATAAACAAATTATAAGAACATGAAATTACAACATATATACCTTGTAAATACTCCTCCTTTGTTGGATCCCATTTCTGAAATCCAACTACTCATACAGTTTTCCTCATACGTACGCATGATTCCTTATAAACTCTTCTTGCTCTGATACCATAAATGTTGGGTCCCGTTACCGAAACCCAACTACCTAATCTGAACCCATACTTATACATGATTCGGGTCTCAACCGGAAGATGAAACGAAAGAGCAGAAACAAAAGCAAATCGAAGGCTCGGAATCGAAAGCGAAACGAACCAAAAGGTATAAAGCTGAAGCAAAGTCAACCAAATCGAAACACAATGCAACCAAGTCAAAACAAACAAACAGTTCAACCGGACTTGAGGGGAAATTTTCGAGAAATTCAACTTAATCTGAACATGTTACATTTTGGCAAGAGAGGGTAGACAACTTACCGAGAAAATCAATGGTTTGAATTTCGTGCAAATCGGAGGTCAAATGGAGAAGAAACAAAGAAAATAAGAAAAAGGGTGAATCGGAGGCCAAACGAGAAAGTTACAAGAGAAAATGCATAGCTTTGTACTTAGAACTTGAAATTTGTTCAAACGTGGTGTCAAAAGGAAGTTAAACTGAAACTCTACAACTTTCAAGAAAGATTTGTAACCTAATTCGGCCTTTAAGGAGGTTCAAAGTTACTTTCTAGCTACTTACCAAAAGAATAGTAAGATTTTGACCAAATGAATAGTGATCGGCTAATTCCGTCCCTCATATCTTTTTACTCCTAACTCCGAATAGGACATATCATACCTCCATGAAAAGATAAAAAGACCCTCTACATATTTCATGAAGGAAACAAGACTCAATTATGTCATTAAGAGGGACAAAACCATGCATGAAGATGCTGCCTCAAATGACCACATGAACAATATTCGGGAATAGTGACAGCAATCTTCCAATGACCATAACTTCTTACTCCTAACTCCGAACATCGCATACTATACCTCGTTGGAAAGGTAAAAAGGTAATCTACAACTCTTATGAAGGGAGTAAAAGCCAAATCAGTCATTAGGAGAGGTAAAAACCTACTGAAAGATTCAGCCCAAATAGAAAATCAATGGAACAGTAATTTTGCAGCATGAACAGTAACAACAATCTTCAAATGCTCATAACTTCTTACTCCCATATTCAAACATTGCAAATCATACATCAAATTATAAGAGGAAAAG
>JANJEY010000006.1:30991374-31004495 GCA_024703695.1 Erythroxylum cataractarum
GAGGAAAAGATAAGCTACATTTTCTATGAAGAAAGCAAAACTTGAAACTGTCTCTAAGAAGGTGAAAAACGCCTCTACAGATTCTGCAAAAATGCAGAATGAACAGTAACCGCGAATAGAAATCTGAAAACTTGCAAACCCTATAACTTCTTCATTCGAAGTCCAAAAATGACTCATTGCATACTATTTTAAAGATCTTAACGCGTTCTACAAACTTCAAGAAGACTTCCCATTCAAATTCAAACCCTAACATGGCCTAAAACCTAAAACAAGTGGCTGCCCATTTTTTTAAAAAATGGACAGCACCTCCCCGAAAATGCATCTAGCCAAATCTTCAATTTCATTCATCCCAACTTCAAACCTGCATAAAACCACTTCAATCTTCCAAACACCATAGCACATCCCAAACATCAACTCAAAAGGGCAATATCACAATCTTAGGCATCTATCATTTCATCATTTCAATTCCTAATGAAACACCATCTCATCTTTTCTTTTAACATTTTCAAACATACAACCATACATCCATACATACTTAGGACATACATAACCTTAATATTTACATGGAAATAAGCAAATACAATGCTTTAAAGGGCTTCCAGCCCGATTACATTCAAAGAGATAAAAACAAGTACAAAGAACAAACTAATGCCTTGTTTTCTCAAACATGACTTTAAAAACACATTGCATCGGAGTTGCCTCAATCCCGATGCGGTTACTCAATTTCTCGCTTGATACCTGAAGAGGGAAATGGGGGGTGAGCACGACGGCTCCGTGGATAACACATTTATAATGGAACATAAGCAAAACCTTTTTAAACTCTTTTTCCATTAATCATATTACACAGTAAAAATCCTTTTCAAAACGTATTTCTTAAACCTTTCCGTTTTTCTTCAAAACAGTCATAAACGTTGAAATCATCAATATCGTATTCCTTCAAAAATCTCTATTTTCAAGAATATATGAACCATTCAATTTAGGTATGCACCACATAACACTTAATCATGCACTATCCATAACTATACGAAAATGCAATGCACAATCAATTGGCTCGAGAGTTCCGTAGAACAGGACGGATAACCCGAGGGTTATACCGTAAACAGGACGAGTCCGTTTCCGGATCTCGTAGGCCCATAAACGGGCAGCCGGGAGAAGGCTATTATGTCGACGTGCACGTGACTAACAGGACGTTACTCTCTTGCCCAAATAACACATATTCCATATCAGATATTCAGGATGCCATGAACTCTTTATACAGGCATAACATAATCGAAATCATATGATCTTATGATAATCATTCTCAGCATATTTAAATCAATGAAATCACATCAATCAATGAAATCACATAAACTCATAGAATGCAGAAATCATAGCAATTTATGAAAATCAGTTATCAAGAAGAACGATATAGCTATTTCTCAAATCATTTGAAACAAAAATTTGAAAACCCTTTCACTTTCTTTATTTTTCAAAAGCAGATAATTGGCCCATAATTCACATTATAAATATATTACCCACCTTGACTTCTTTGGCTTTGAAATTGGTTAACTTGCCCTTCTCCAATCTCCACTTGCCTTAAATGACCTAATCAAAGCATAACAATTCTAATTACTAAAGATCAAAATGCTGAAATTTTAAAAGAATGGAAAAACTTCCATTTCAACTAACCTAACCTTCCCTATACCTTTCCTATGCTATAACCACCCATAACCCCTCTCAAGCTTAATCCAACTTTTCGAAAATTTCAAGCCTTAAAGAGACCCACCAGTGCTGATTTTTTTTTTTTAACAAAGCCTCCAACTCTTCTTCTTTCCTTATTCCTTCACAAAACACTCTTCAAACCACCATTTATAAGCAAGAAAGAATAAAACCTAACAACAAAACCATGAATTAACAACAAATACACATGCTGGAATTTTCCAAGAATGACAAAAACTTAACTTAAAAACTATCTAACTTTACTAATACCATTTCCAAGCTATACCAACCATAACCTCTATCAATTTACTCCATACTTTTCGAAAATCCCTACATATCAATGCTGGAAAATTTTGACAGAATGGAAAGCATGAAATTAATTCTTTATAACCTTACCCAAACCTTGTCTAAATCATTATCATCAAAACCCATCTAATTAGCCAACAAATTTCGAAATCCTTACCCATATAAAAGACACACGAAATCTGATTTTCTCCTTCAACTCTTCCTCTTCTTCTTTCTCCTTCAAGAAACCCTTAGAACACTTCTCTCAAGCAAGAAACAACAAAACCCCAACTCCTTTCTTCTTCTCCTTCCTCTCTCCTCTTTGCCGAAAATTTCTTCCTCTCTTCTCTTCTTGGATTTTTTCGAAACTCTTCTTCTTGTATGACACCCACGAAATCTCTTCCTTTACACTTTCTTCTTACATAAAACACAAAAACCCTACCTCTTTTTCTTCATCTTCTTCTTTTTCTTTGATGGCCGAAACTTCCATCTCTCTTCTTCCTCTTGGTGACTTTCGGATGGTGCTAGAAGAAATGACCTAACTTGCTTCTTTTTCACTTATATCCCTAAGCTAAAACGACAACACATAAGCCTCCCTCCCTTTAAATTTCGTTGGCCACTTCAAAACCTACTTAAGTCTTTTATTTGATTAACTAAATAACTTAATTCCTAACCCTTTAACTTAAACTAAGCCCAACCTTCAAGCCCAAAGTTTCCCTCCTTATAACCTTTCCCAAATTTTCATTTCCCTCCTTCCCATTTGAAATTTCGTGGGCTCCCACTTAAAAGCCCAAATGCTCCCTTTCTTTTTCATTTAATACATGATCAACTACTTGCTAATGGACCTAGCCCAATTACTTCATTCTCCTTCATTTAACTACAATTTAAAAGGGCTAAAGGCTAAAAGCCCACTTTACTTAGCTTAAGCTTTAAAAACATATATCATCTTCCTAATGGGCTCTTTCAAATTTACAGTCTACTCATTTAACTAAATTCTTCAATTTAATTTCTAAAATCCATACAAGCTCTAATTAAATAATCCCCCATTTAATCTCAATCACCTAAATTCATAAGACCCTCAAGTCATATAATTCTTTTAATACTAACAATGCCTCACCAAATAATAATTTCTCAACAAATCGAATTTCACTAAATCCCTTCATTTAATACTCAAAACCTACCCAATAAAATCCTCAATTTATTCCAACCAAATTAAAAATATCACATTAAACCTCAAAATAATTTAAACATGCTTAATGCGAATCGGGGCCCAACATCCTTTCTTGAATCTTCTCTTTGTTTGGGTTGTAGCAAACACCAAATACCTTCCTTGGCCTCTAGAGAGCATGTAAAGATGAAGAAAAATCAGTTTGTAAGGGTGGTTAGAGCACCAAATAAGATGAGTTCAAGTAAATGCTCAAGTGAGAGTTAGATCAAAACAAAGTTACATGCAATTAATCTCATGCAATAATTGCTTAAAATTGCATGAACAAATCTCAAAATCACTCCTCTCAACTTTCGGAACTCTTCTAGACCCTTAGCCTCTCTATTGAGTGTGTTTTTAGCTAAAAATTTCGTGTGTACATAAGTGAAGAACTCACTTTTGTACCACCTGTCATTAAGTCGGTAAGCCACGATCGTGGCTTGATTAAATGATAGCCATCTGCACTTTGATTTTCATCCGATCTTTTATGCACATTTTGTTTTTCTTCCAATCATGGCTTGCTTAAATGACAGCCATGCACACATTGTTTTTCATATGATCTTTTATGCGTGTGACCCTTAGGTTCCCAGTTATTTTGGTCACTTGAATTAACTCTTAATTCAAGTGAATCATGAAAGGTTTCATGATGCCAATTTGGATTAACATTCAAACTCTTCGATAGTTAATTATCTGACTTACAAACCTTTTCATAGTCAATTATTGTGCAATTCGTCCCTTCACCATCCTATACCCCATTTGGTTCAAAGTATGGGCTATGCGTCAACTCCCACTAGTCTGATTACGTCAGATCTAGTCTAAGTGATGTCAGTTTTTGTCATGAGGATCTCATTACTTTATGTGTTATTGAAGACTCTATTTATGACACGTAATTGCTTTGGCCAGAGACTCCCGAGTAATGACCCTGATAAGAGGCCGTGGATATCATCTCCTTCTATCAGGAGTATTGAATCCTTTATATTAGCTACCCAATTACTTTCGAATACCAATAATTGTACACAATCACCACCCTATAAGTGATCTCATCTCGAGGTTTTTAGAAATGGTATCAAAGCACAAGATTAGTATCTAAGATATCCTTGAATACCTCAAGTCTAAGGATATTTGCATCATTGCTATGATGAGATTAATTACTGACATTTGATAGATCATCCAAATGATCATCTCATAGTGGGTCATATGATGTACTTACTACTCTTAGGAAGCATCCACATGTTAACTCTAAACATCTCATGCTTACAGTTTATGAGATCCACTGCTTGATCAAATTAAGGAGTATAACATGTGCTAGTCTATTTGGAATAATAATGTCTTGTCTCATTAATCTTATGACTAGGCATAATTTAGATACTAACATAATTACAAATGATAAGAATCCCATTATCATGATCTCATCATGATTTCCTTCATGCTATGTTTTATAACATGGACTTCATCAATTGGATTTAAGATCGACATCAATTCATAAACAAATGAAAATAAAATTAATGAAAATTGCCTTTCGCTTTATTAATCAAAATAAAGTTTGTTCAAAAGTGCTAAAGGTGATTGCCTTTAGAGTATTACTCTAACAAGTGGCACATTACATATATAACGTTTCATAATCATTATAAACATTCCAAATTACAAATCATGTCTATCATCATCTTATAGAACTTTCATCTAACATTTCATACACTATTTAAAAACAACATTACTTTGTTTCAAAGCTACTAATTCTGATGCATTATTCACTAACATAACCAGACAACAACAAATAATGACTCATTAACAACCCAAATAAACATCCCTCACGACTTAATCCACACTAAAACAAATATTACAAACACTTAAAAAATAACTTAAAGGCCGAAAATGGACAACCAACCTCTACAAGAAAAACCTAACACAATGGAAGAAATGGAAGAATGAAAGGAGATCAACAGAGGGAAGAAGATGCGTGGAGGAGAAAACAAAAGTCACAAAAAACTAGAGAAGACGATAGGGAGGTTCGATTGTTAGGTTTTTATTAATTATAAAATGATGTCATTTTACCATAAATTTAAAAACACTATCGACGTTGTTTGATTTTACCAAAGGAAAAATAATCCATTGATAAATGTTGTCACTCATTTCTCCCGCCAAACATTGCTGCCTATTTTCCTAACGAATTTTGCTATTTTGTCGCGAAATTTTGTCAACAAAGTTTCCTAGAAAAATTCCCTCCATATTTATTGATGGGTTTTTTTTTTCCGTTGGGAAATGTCATTTTTTCCTATAAGTTTATCAATTGAGTGGAAGTTTCATCGCTAATTTGTTATGGAATAATTTTTTATATTAATTTTTATCAGTAATCTTTAATTTTCTTGTAGTTTAGGATATCCCTTCTTGACAATGCATATACTATGTACCAAAATGCACTAATTGGTACTTTGTTGACAACCCTTAATAATGAAAATTTAATCCTCATTGTTGCCCCTAATTTCAATATCATATTGGATGATCTCACCATGTCTGAATGACTCCAAGTCCAGATCCAAATTACTGGAGCAGAACAAGATCCTACAACCATTATGACCACTCTACACCATCAAATGATCTATCGTTTGCAGAATCATACAATAGATCTCAATTTTCATAATTCCACTTCAGATGCCTTGTACATGGTAGTAGACAGAGCTCATGATCAAACTACCATTATTTAGATCCCGAAGCAATTGCCACTGATGGAGCTGGAAAAGTAGATGCTAATTGAATGGATCATTAATTATCAAAAAGTTTTCTATGCTCCTCATAGGCACTCTTTTCTCACTGCCACACCTTCTATCATCATGACCCTATGAGATGGATCGGTGAAATCCATTTACACCAGGCCTAATGAAGATCAACTTGGACCATCAACTACATCTGGTCCTATTTTGATGCTTCAACTAGTGTTCTCACATACAGAAGGCAAAGATGGATCTTCAATCCATTATTTCAAACATGATGGAGAACCTGTATATGTTAGCCATCAATGTGGACATTTTATTTGGGATGAAGATTCATCCATGTGTGATCCAGATTGTGAGATTTGTTTGAATTATGAACCAGACAGTAATGATGATGAGCTATATACTTGACATAAGAAGATGAAAAACAAAAAAGCAACAAACCGAAATTCATTGTTGTCAACCTGCTTGACAATTCCATTATCAAAATGATGATGATGATCCTGATTCTTGACCTTGGATTGAGATTAAAAACCCAAGACCAAGACCCAAAAATCTTCAAGTATTACTTAAAGCTATTGACTAGGAACATTTGTTCCATCCAGAGTCAATCTCCAAACATCCTTAACCAGTTGTTCATTCTATTTTTGTTTTTCATAATCTAAACCCCATTCCTTGCATGATGGTCAAACCATATGAGGAAGAATTCCCGCCACTGAAAAGACGCATTGATGAAAATAATAGGGTTATTTCTAACCCTTATGTTCGTGTTACAGGAGTTACTACTCATAAAACTATGATCTCAAATTCTGTTGATGAGACTCTCAACTAGTATACTGATAATGCTTTGGTTCAAAATAAAATCCTTTGAAGAATTGATTCCAAACTTGATGGGATGAATCAACAAATGTAGTCTATTTACCAACGAGTTGATACAGTCTATTCATGGATCAAAACATTATACAAGTCTTTAAAAGATCAAATGGCCTAACTTGATGTTGATCTTAAAAGATATGTTAATACTCAAAATTTTGGACCTGATTTCACCCGTAAAAAGCAAGAACTCAGAAAGGTGAAGGAAGTACTTCAATGAATGGGAACCGACATATGGAAAGAATAGTCCAAGACTGTCTATGGAACTTACCCAACACATTTTCTTGTTATATAACCTATATATTCTTCACTAACATATCTTGAAGCTACTGATTATGAGAAAGTATTCAAAATGCATTATCCTTTGATTAGAGAACATATCTATTCTACCATCACTAAACCTAAATCGACCAAATCCTCAAAGCCCAAACTTGACAAGTGCTCTGAGCCATCACCTTCATATACAAAACCAACTGATCCTTGGAACAAATCCTTACAAATCAAAACCCCACCTTCTTCTCCACCAAGAAGACAACCTTCACAATCCACTGGGAAGGACAAAGCTCCTCAAACAGATTTCATAGCAACTCTTGCACCAATATACATTCTTGATATATTCAAAGAAGAATGCTCCTTTGTGCATTCTAGCATATCAGAGCAACTTCTGAAATATCTAAACCATCTTCAAATGAGTCTAAGCAATTTGTTAATCTATTTGACTTAGCTCAGATTATAATGACCATGCCTAAACCTACTAAGGTTGAAACAGACATTAGTGAAGTTGAATCCATAAAAACTAAACTTTTAAGAACCTCACCACCGATAGCACCAGTACCACCACCAACTAGACTTACTTTAGGACCTTAGTTTATCTTTGATGATCTTCCACCTAAAAAATGGAGATAGCACCTTCATGATTCTATGCTTAGATTGACTTGCAAATGAATTGACCAAATAATCCATTAAGAGATATTTTGTCTAAGTTTACATCTCATTTTACATGCACTTAATGAGAATGGTGGAAAAGTCTTGATGATTATCGACGATTGTGGTACATTCAAGTCACTTATGCTAGATTACTTCTTGACGTAATTTATAAAGAGTTTATTGGTGATTTTCTTCACATTGATAAACAAATCAAGAAGGAATATTTTGAGACGAAATGTTATTTTCTTGATAGAATAGATCTACATAAACATTTTCAATGTATGACAAATGTTGTTATCTTTTTAATGGATTCAATGATGTTAACTTTTGTTATACATTCATTTCCTCTCTTTCAGAAGAGTTACAACCTGAATTAAAAAGGACCATTGATACATTACGAAGATATATGAGGGATATATCTCTTAGAGAAATCTATCAACTTGCCTTAGCTTCACTTGAAAAGTTTTATGAACAACAAATGTTTTTTAAGAACATGATAAAAGGCGGTCCTCTGTTGAAAAGCCTTCTAAAAAAGCTTTATTTGAAAATCAAATGTAAGGAGGAAAAAAGATGTGAGTGTCATACAAAAACAAGCATCACCACAAACGATTCTCGTACAAAATTTTTTGTCAATCCCCCATTTCTCCTAGAAGGAATTATCCATCCTTCAGAAGAAAGAAATGATGTAGATTTGTCAAATTCTTGAAATGAAGAAATGTTGAAGCCAAGAAGGAAGATTGATGTTTTATCAATGGCAAGCCAGGACATTATGCTCATCAATGTCCCAATAAGACGAAAAGGAGTGTATATCAGTCATGAGCTGTTTGTGATCTGTAGGCCAGTCAATAGAGGAGCATTAAGTTTGAATGTGAGTAAGGGTATAGATGTAGCCTGTTGTCGTCAAACAACAAGGATGATGGATGAAGCTTGGATCGTAAGGGAATACCCCAAAATTGGTGTTTATTCAAGATCTGGGACATTTGAATGCACCATTTTGACAGAGGCTGGAACTATGCAAGGAAGCTCTAGAAGAGAGATTTAGAATTAGTAGGATCCGAAGATGTCTATAAATATAGAGAGGAGAAAGGGAAATAGGACAGGCATATTGAGCAAATAAAGCCCATAAATGCCACAATGCTAGTTTACTGAGTGTATCATAAAGATGATAGAGCACTCGATAAGGTATGACATAATCAAAATGATGAGGATGAGGAGGAACTTTGAGAGTGATAAGTGTGAGGTGAACATAGTATAATAGACTCTATCAAAGAAGAGTAAGAATCTCTTATAGTGTAGTGTGAGGATTTTTAGAGAGAGGAGGAAATGATTTTGGAGTTTTGGCATACTGAGGAAACTCCATGATGGGAAGGAGGAGCGGTATTGTTATAGAGAGAAGAAGAGAGATAAACTGAACTAGTTTATTAGGTCGAGAAAGAAAGTCGACAAGAATATTGATGTCCCTTAATATGAAAATTGGTGAATTTATAGCTGGAGAACCATTATTGCCAGCAAAGCAATTGACTTTCTAGTAGTGTCTTCTTTTTCGGCTTAAGAATCTTAGGAAAAACTTTGTTGTCCATTTTAGTCAAAAAGTGATAAGGGCTAAGATAAAAATTGAACTTTTCAATTCTTTTTTTCACTGCCAAAATTTCTTTGCAGCTAGAATGGTAGTGTTTTTCATATTCTTTAAATTGGCCATGCTTTAGTGTCGTTTCTTGTCAATCACCTCAATAAGGATGACACCCTAATAGTGGTCACTGGCGTCTATCTATAGGAAGTGTTGGCCTTTGTTAAGAATCTTTAAAGCTGGTGAATTCTGATAGGCTTTCTTTAAGTATTATATGGCTTTAATCTTTACTTTATGGTGGTAGATTCTTTTTGAACAACTTTGATAAAAGAGATGTATAATCAACCACGTGAGGGATGAAATCCCTAACATAATTGACAATTTCAAGGAACTTTTGAATCTGTTTAGTATTGAGATTTTCATTTGGAAAGTGCAATAGTTCACTGGCTATGTGTAGATCAGGCTGATAAAATCCATCGTGAAAGTTCATACCTAAAAATTCTATTTAGGTCATCCTAATATGGCTCTTTTTTGGTTGAGAGCATAATCCCATGCTATTTTGTCAAATCCAAAAAAGATTGAAGTAAAGCTTTGTGTTCTTCATGGGTTTTCGAATATAATAGTATGTTGTCAATGTAGACCAAGGTATTTAAGAGAATGGGCTCATAGATTTTAGTCATGGCCCGTTTGAAGGGGCAGTCTTGATTCCAAATGGCATTATTATCCATTGATATTGGGTATTAGGAATACAAAAGACTGCCTTGTATCTTTCTTGAGGGTCAATTCCCAATTGCCAAAATCTTGCTTTCAAATCAAACTTGGAGAAAATTGTAGCTTCTTTGAGAAAGAGGACTTTAGTACTAATCTTTGGCAGGGGAAACATGTCATCTTGAATGAAACAATTGAGAGGTTTGAAATCAATCAATAACCTCTTTTTCTCGCACTTATGTTCAGATCTCTTGTTCATATAAAAAGTTTAACAAGCCCAGTCATATTTTGTGGGCTTGATTAATCCTTTAACATGGTCATTTGGTGAGGTATTCATGGCTTCAGAAAACTGCTTACTCACTCTTATCCGGAATACTATAGTCACAGTCAATAACTCTTATAGCTCTGATACCACTTGGGCTACCCCTGGTTAGAGGGCAGATGGGGATAACATTAGTAAGGTATGCGACATTGTTTACACTAGTGAATTGAAAAAGGTTCTTCTTACTGTGGCCAATGTTGCGAATGCTGTACCAGACTTGGTACCATACTGGATTCTAGTACGGTACTGTATCGATACCAGTTAATACTAGGTACCGTTTTGGATAATTTTTTAAATTTATAAAATTGTCCCTAAACTTTTTTAGAAATTGTAGAATAGTTCATTGTCATATTGTACAGTTGTACTGTTATAGTTTATAAGTTTACATAAACCATGTTTCCAAAAATCATAATAATAAATAATAATAATAATTAATATTAAATAACAATAATTTTCAGATATTTTACATATAAATATTAAGCACAATTAATATGAAAAAAAGACAATTATCACCATATAAGTAAAAAATTTAGAACAATACAAAGTGTTTAAAATATTACAATTTTATCATATAATAAATAATAATAACATTAAAACATCAAATAAAAAGAACAATACAGACCCTCTTTTTAATTATTACAATTTACAACAAGAGTTCGTGATAAGAAAACAACCAATTAGAAGTGAAACCTGAAAAAAATTAATTTACTATTAATTAAATATATTAATTATTAATAAGAATTTAAACAATTTAATTTAATATTACATATTTAATTAATTAAAGTCAATTATTACTAAAATTGTAAACAATTTAATTAAATTTAAAATTTTAAAATTAATTATTATATATTTTTTAAATATATAAATTTTAAGTAAAAATTGATTTAATAATTAAAATATATTTAAAAATTAATATTAGTTTATAAATAATAAAATTTAAATTATTTATTTTAAAAATGAAATAATATTTATTAATACTTTATTAATAAATATTATATAAAATATTAAAACAAATTTAATTTAAAATAATTTAGTTCAAATTTTTATTTAATGTATAATTATTACGAGTAATAAAAATAATTTATTTTATTTTTAAAATAAAATTAAAAAATCACAATAAAAGTTGAAATAAATAGCTAATTTAAAACAAATATTTGAACAGGGAGAGAGGAGGGGACATGGGAAAGTAGTTTTTGAAAGTTTTTTTTTTAATTTTGCTGAAAAGTCCTATTTTAAAAAGTTCACAATATTAGCCGGTATTTTAAATACCAGCTGGTATAGGCTAGTACCATGCAAAATTGGCTGGTATCGATCAGTGTGAACGACCGATATTTTTGAACATAATTTTGTACTGTTTTTCGACTGATACGATACGAAATTCAAATATTTGGTTGTAGCTCCTAGACTCGTGGCATATTTCACTAAGAAGCCTCACTATAGCTGCATCATGGGTTTCTAGCCTATCTATCAGTCTATCAGTCTCGTGATTTATAACAGATCATCCATAAGAGAACAAAGATAAACGGTAATGTAAATTCCAAGTATGCTAGCCAAGATATAAGCCCTTTTTTTTCCAACAAGCATTAACTCTCAAGGCTTACCTTTTAGGAATTTACACTCTCCAATCTTTCCCAGTTTAACAAAAACCTTAAACTGGATCTATGGTCTAAGATTTTCTAATACACGGGATCCTCATAAAGAGATAAGTGTAGAGCATACTTGTCTTTCTGTATGACCAAGATTACATTATTCAAGAATCAAGCTTTTAAGAGAGAGAATTTAGAAAGAAGCCATAGGAAGAGAAACACACATTATTTTCTTTTTCTAATCTTATTTTCTTTTTCTAATATAAGTCTTTTGAGAGTCTTTCAAGTCTGATTACAATGAAGGAGAAGCCTTGCTTTTATAGACTAAGCAAGGTGATAAAGACAAACAACTTTACGGGAAAAGATTCCCTAGGTACAATAATACACAGTAACATAAAAAAGTAAATAGTAAAAAGAAGAATGATTGGGATACACTGGGTCTCAAAGATTCTTTTACAAGATACAAAGGAATCTTTAAAGAGGGGCAGAGAGAATATGGGCCACTATTATCATTGTTGGAATCATTTGTCAAGTCCATGTCATCATCAACTTTGTCCATGGCTTGGATAAAAGGTCAATTTCTGTATCAGACCAAATTGGAGGCCTTAGGCTTTGAGCATCTGGAAATGGATCATGTAGTTCATTGGGCTGAATGTTGTTGGGCTTTGTAGAACTTTCTTTAATTCAGATGGTCTTTAGGAGGCAAAGCCTAGTGGACATGGTAAGTCACCAACCATAATGTTGAAACCAGTGAAAGTAATCTAATCAACTGAAGTCCAATATCCAGCAGAAGGAGAGATGGGTTATGAAAGAGTAAAATTTCCAGGATAAGGGCCTAGAGATGTGCATTTAGTGGATAAAGCTTTTTTGGGATGACGATTAAATTAATCCAGAAAGGAATGTAAATCAATCATCATCTGCTTGTGATCTGTAGGTCGGCCAACAAAGGTGTGCCAAAGTTGGATGTGCTTAAAGGTACAGATATACCCTATTGTCGTCAAATAGTAATGATAATGGATGTAGAAGATAGAATAAGTTTTTTTGATCTCGTAAGTGTGTAGGAAAATCCCGGGGTGTTCATCACATGAACGCAGCGCGGAATTTAAAATTTTGAATCCCGGGACATTCCCGAAAGCCAGGATTCATATGTATGTACAAACAATCAGACCATAACGACCAAAGGAGACCGTCTCTAACGGTATCCACGCAGAGGTCGGAAAACCTAACCGGGACAAACCCTTTT
>JANJEY010000006.1:31004595-31016542 GCA_024703695.1 Erythroxylum cataractarum
ATTTATTCATAAAGTCTGTACATGACTATGAACAAAATGCGCTAAAGGGGATTGCCTTTAGGGCACTACTCTAACAAAGTGAATATCCCAGGGTTGGTGTTTATTCAAAATCTAAGACACCTGAATGTTCCATTTTAACAGAGGCTGGAACCATTCAAGGAAGGTTCAAAAGAGAGATTTAGAATTGGTAGGGTCTAAAAGATTTTTTTAGATGTAGAGAGGAGAAAGGGAAATAGGTAGGCATATTGAGCAAATAAAGCCCATAAATGCCACAATGTTGGTTAAGTTAGTGTGTCATAAAGATGATAGAGCACTTAATAAGGTGTAAAAAAAATCAAAATGATGAAGAAGGGGAGAAAATTTAAGAGTGATAAGTGTGAGGTTAAGATAGTAGAGTAGACTCTGTTGGAGAATAGTAAGAATCTCTTCTAGTGTAGTTTAAGGATTTAGAGAGAGGAGGAAGGGATTTTGGAGTTTTGACGTATTGAGGAAACTTTATGATGGGAAGGAGCAAAGGTATTGTTGTGGAGAAAAGAGGATAAATCAATTGAACTTGTTTCTTGGGTCGAGAAAGAAAGTTGACAAGAATATTATGATTTCCTTTAATATGGCGAATGATGAATTTATAGCAGGAGAAACATCTTCCCATCGAAACAACTGGCTATCTAGTAGTGTCTTCTTTTTAAGCTCAAGAATCTTTGGAAAAGTTGTGTTGTCTGTTTGCATCACAAAGTGATAAGAATGAAATGGAAATTGAACTTTTCAATTCTTTTTTTTACCACAAAAATTTATAGCTAGAATGGTTGTGCTTTTCAGATTCGTTAAATTGTCCATTGGCATGACCAAAGTAGTGTCGTTTCCTGTCAATCTCCTCAATGAGGACAGCACCTCAATAATGGTCACTAATGTCTGGCTACAAGATGCACAAGCCTTTGTCATGAATCTTTAAAGTTGGTGGATTCTGACAGGGTTTCTTTAAGTGTTGTGTAGCTCTAGTTTGATCTTTACTCCATGGTAGTGGATTATTTTTTTAGTAGATTTTATAAAAGAGATGTATAATCAAGTGCTCGTATGGAGGTAGCACTTGTGTGAGTTCAAACACATTTTTTATGTCAATGTAGGCACTAAAATTGGCACAATATTTAATCCCTGAAGGGAGGATTTGTAATGGAGATGCCTTACAATAGACATTCATGTCAATAAGAATATCTGGGTCAGGGAGATGGCTTTCAAGGACTTTAGTCCAAACCAAATAGTTAGGGAAGAAGTGGATTATTATTATTTTTATAAGCCCAATTTTAAAAGAATTTTCAACAGTAGTAGTGAAATACTCATCATGTGAACTCCATGCTTCAAGAGGTAAAATGTTGGGCTTCAGAATACTTCGACATGATCTAGTGTCCATATAACCAATAACTTTAATAGGCCTATCATATTTGTCTTATTGTAGTAATTGGATATGGACATAAGGTCAAGGAATTGTGAGGGGTCTCACATCTACCTTCAAACACTTTTTTTCTAACATGTCATCTTCAGTATCATCAGAAATGGAGATATCAAATGATTCAAACTAGTCATCAGAAGAATCAAGTGGAACAACAAATTTGGTCTCTTCGTATTCATTGGATTGTTCTTCAATGAAATCTTCAACGTTTCCATCATCTTGGATAGACATGATAGCTTCAATGGAATTTAATAGTTTGACATCCCTTTTCGTCTTATTAGGAAACTGACAAGCATAATGTCCTAGCTTGCTACAGATAAGACATCAATTTGCCTTCTTTGCTTAAGGATTTTTTCGTTTGAAGAATTTAACAAATATACATCGTTTCTTTCTTCTGAAGGGTGGATAATTTCTTCTAGAAGAAATGGGGGATTGATGAGATTTCTTGTAGGAGAACTGTATGTGATGATGTTTCTTTTTTTGTTTGACAATCATAGTCTGTTTTTCTACTTATATTTGACTTTCATATAAGGCTTTTTACAAGCCTTTTTCAACAGAGGACCAACTTTCATCATCTTCTTAAAAAACATTTGTTGATCACACAACTTGTCAAGTGAAGCTAAGGCGAGTTGATAGATTCTCTAAGAGATATATCCCTCATATCTCTTCGTAATACGACAATGGTCCTTTGTAATTCAGGTTGTAACTCTTCTAGAAGAGAGGAAATGAATGTATAATGGAGGTTAACATCATTGAATCCATTGAGAAGAAAGTAACATGCTATCATACATTGAAAATGTTATGTAGATCTCTTTTATCCAGAGAACATCATTTCATCTTAAAACATTCCTGCTTGATTTGTTTATCAATGAGTTAGAAATCACCAATAAACTCTTTATGAATTACGTCAAAAAGTAATCCAGCAGAAGTAAATTGAATGTATTGCAGTCATCGATAATCATCTAGACTTTGCGACCACAAAGTGTAGGTAAAAAGAGAAGTGAACTTAGACAAAATTTCTCTTAATGGATTATTTGGTCGAGTCATTTGCAAGTAAATCCAAGTATGAATTCATAGAGGCACACTCTCCATTTTTTAGGTAGAAGATCATCGAAGGTAAACCAGGGTCCTGAAGTAGGTCTAGTTGGTGCTAGTATTGGTGCTGCAAGCAGTGAGGTTTTGAAAAGTTCAGTTCTTATGGATTCAACTTCACTAATGACTAGTTCAACCTCAATAGGTTTAAGCATGGTCATCATAATCTGAGCTAAGTAAGATCAAAAAATTGCTTAGACTCATTTAAAGATGGTTCGGATATTTCAAAAGATTGCTTAGATATATTAGAATGCACAGAGGGGCATTCTTTATTAGATATATCAAGAATGGATATTGGTGCAAGAGTTGTTACGATAAACTTTGATTAAGGAGCTTTGTCTTTCCTAGTATAGGGGGAGGTTATGTTTTTGGTGGGGAAGAAGGTGGAGTGTGAATTTGTAAGGTTTAGTCCATGGATTAGCTAGTATGAAGGTGATGGCTCAAAGGACTTGTCAAGTTTGGGTTTTGAGGACTTGGTCATTTGGGTTACTGATGGTAGTGAATACTTTCTCATAATTAGCAGCTTCAGGATATGTTAGTGAAGAATAGATGGGTTGGATAATTGGAAAAGATGTGGGGTAAGCTCCATAAACATTCTTGGACTATTCTATCTGCATGTCGACTTCCATTCGTTAAAGTACTTCCTTCACCTTTCTGAGTTCTTGCTCCTTATGGGTGAAATCAAGTCCAAAATATTGAGTATCAACATATCTTCTAAGATCAGTATCAAGTTGGGTCATATGATCTTTTAAAGACTTGTATAATATTTGGAATTGTGAAGAGATTGTATCAACTCGTTGGTAAGTAGCCTACATTTGTTGATTAAGCCTATCAAGTTTGGAATCAATTCATCGAAGGCCAAAGCATTGTCAGTCTACTAGTTGAGAGTTTCATCAAAAAAAGTTGAGATCATAGTACCATGAGAAATAATTCCTGTAGCATGAACATAAGGGTTAGAAATAACCTACTATTATCATCAGTTCATCTCTCCAATGGAGGCAATTTTTCCTTGTATGGTTTGACCATCATGCAAGGAATGGTGTTTGGAGTAGGAACAATAGGAATAGAAAGAATAATTGGCTAAAGATGTTTGAAAATTGACTTTGGATGGAACAAATGTTCCTAGTCAACAACTTTGAGTAATTCTTGAAGATTTCTGGGTCTTGGTCTTGGGTTTTTAATTCCATTCCAAGGTCAAGAATTAGGATCATCATCATCATTTTGACAGTGGAATTGTCGAGCAGGTTGACAACTATAAATTTCTATTTATTGTTGTTTTTTTATTTTTTTCTTCTTCCGTCGAGTATATAGCTCATCATCATTATTGTTTGATTCATAATTCAAACAGATTTCACAATCTGGTTCAAACATGGATGAATTTACATCCCAGACAAAATGTCCATGATGATGACTAACATATACAGGTTCTCCATCAGGTTTGAAATAATAGATTGGAGGTCCATCATTGCCTGTTGTACGTGAGAATACTAGTTAAAGCATAAAAATAGAACCAGAAGTAGTTGAGGGTCCATGTTGATCTTTACTGGTTTTGTTGTAAATGGATTTCATCGATCCATCTTATAGGGTCTTGATGATAGGAGGTGTGGTAATGTGAAAAGAGTGCATATGAGGAGCATGGTAGACTTTTTGATAATTAGTGATCCATTAAGTTGACATCAACTTTTTAAGCTCCATCAGTGACGATTGCTTTAGGATCTGAATAATGGTAGTTTGATTATGAGATCTGTCTACTACCATGTACAAGGCATCTGAAGTGGAATTGAGGATATTGAGATATATTGTATGATTATGCAAATGGCAGATTATTTGATGGTGTAGAGTGGCCATAATGTTGTAGGATCTTGTTCTGCTCCAGTAATTCGGATTTAAACTTGGAGTCGTTCAGACAAGATGAGATCATCCAACCTGATATTAAAATTAGGGGCAATAATGAGGATGACATTTTTATTATTGAGGGTTATCAGCAGAATACTAATTAGTGCATTTTGGTACGTAGTATAAGCAGTGTCAAGAAGGGGTATCCTGGTTGTAGCAAGAATTCCTTTTCTTCTATAAGGGTGAGCACAAGATGAATAGCTTCAATATGAAGATGAGTATGATTCTGTTCTCTCCAAAGAGAGGAATTTCTAGCTTCACATACTGTTTTGTTATAATGACTTTTAAACCACGTTGTTCCATACGGGAACTTTGGATAATTTCTTTAAGTTTTGGACAATATGTAGAGAGAATGGTTCTTATACTTCTTGTCCAAGAGCGGTCATGGGAGTATATGCTATAGGGACAGAGCAAATGTAAAGAAGTATCAAAAATACAACTTTCTGCAGAAAAATGGGTGATTTCAACAGGTTTTCAATTTTATTGGAAAGAATACGTTGAACATGAGAAGGGAAATTGATAATAGAAAGGGTTGAAGAAAGATGTAACGACATCGGCTACTTAATTAATATAGAAGATAGAAAAACTAAAATGAAGGGACTTTTTATAATGTTGAGTTCCGTAATTTAATCATAATTCAGAGAAGGTTTTAGATATCTAATTTTGCATGACTAAATGGTTAGGTCCTATAAAATTTAAATTAGGAAGTTACGGAGGAAGTTTAAACTCTCAGACGTGAAGCTTTAAAAGAAGGTAAACTAGACCCTTTATTCATAAGGCTTGAATAAGCTGAGGAAAGAACAGTTACTTAATACTCAAATTTATCCAAGTTATTGTATTTAATACCGTTATGAAAATTCTGATTTTAAATCAATCAAGTAATTTGTTTTAGATATTTTAAATTTTACAGATTTTTTGACAATTCATAAAAGATAAATAAATTTAATTTTCACTAAGACTTACATTTACATGTCGTTAGATTAAATCCATAAATTTTCTCTTTCTTTGGAATTATTCATTTTTTATGATCATTTTCTTTTTCTTTTTTTTTCCCTTCATCTTTTATTAGGGTAATTGAACTTTTTCATAGAAGTTAGATCATCAATGTGAGACTTGGAATAAAATTGGACCTCAAAAGGGAAGGGATGTTATTAAGTAATTAAGAAAATGCACCTCTCTGTACAAATAAATGATTGAATAACCATTTTATTGAAGTCAGGAAATCTATTTATACTTTATTCGTATTCGTTACTGCTATTTCTTTTGTGCGTTGGCACTGAGGGGGCAAGTACAACACATATCGTATTGGTTTTAAGTCTTTCGTTTTCAATTGATAACGAAATTATAAATTACTTTTGGCCTATTAATTATGAACTTCAAAATACTAAACTACAGTTGACAGACATTGTCCAGATGGGCCAAAAGTAGGGAAAGGGTAATAAGTTTTATTCAATTGCTTCACTAGAGCATGCTTTGAAATGTATTTCTATGCATTACTGTATTCTGCATTCGTAATTATCAAACGCCGATCATAAAAGTAAAAGAAAATGTAAGATATGAACACTGAGTGGACAAATAACTAACGCATAACACTCAACTTAAACCAAGATTTAGCTGACGATTGGACCTAACCAGGCATCGAAACAATATATGATGTATTGTCTTACTTTTCATTTCCAAGGACAAGAAATATGTAACTTATTGTAAGATTATTGCTCCTTTTGAGAAAAGAGTATTTTAAGGATTAACTCTACAAATCAAAGATGTACAGATTAAATGGGAAAAAGAGATTTAAACTACTCTAATAATTAAGAGATTAAATGAACAATGAGGTCATATCTATACATTCAACTACACAGTAGTCCACTGACTTGCAAAACAAGACAGAAGGAGGGGCCTCAACTGCTACTTAACAAATCAAATATGTTTGGCCTCAACTATGTTGCGCTCTTGGCAATCTTGACGGTGCTGTAGAAGCGCTTCAGGTCCTTCATGGCCTTTTCCTCTATCTGAATGGATCGAATTGATGATGGTGTATCAATCTCAGGTTTGAACCAGCGGTTCATCCCAGAAGAATCTGACGGCGATCCCTGGCCACTGGCAACTGCAAACCCAGTCGTTCTCAACTTTGGACTGGGGGAAATATTACCCTGCTGTTTTCCCTAATATTCAACAAGCGGACAAAAACAGCAGAAATGAATGCCTATGAAGTTCGCACAAATGTACAACCAGAAAAATGATTGAAATGGAAACAGTGCATGATCTTGAAACACTTGTAAATCAAGTGAGTCATTTAATCAACAAGAAACGGAATTTGAGGAGCTGTATACAGGGAAATAAATAATCCTATGAAATCATGGCATGAATATGAGATCCACTTTCCATTTTCAAAACTATTAATGGAGCATCGGCCTATATGAATAGTAAGTAAATCCCCAGAAAAAAAGAACAAGGGTTAATATGAATACCTGCTGCATTTGAATATCCCTAAGAGACGGACGAGAAATATGTGGTGGAGTCCCAGAAGCCCAAGTAGGGGTGCCTTTTTCCACATCAGAGTCTTGCGATGGATGTGCTCCGATAACAGGTATTGGCTTGGATGGCAAAAATGAACTTAGCAAAACTTTCCCATCAATTCTGTCATTTAAATGATACTCCATGTGATCTTTGTTCCTCCTTGGTTGACTAACTTTGACTTTGCTCTGCTCATCCTGAATCTCTCGAAGCGTAGTAGATCCCTTTGAAACCTTAGCCCCACCCCATGCAGGACCCTCAATTTTAGGTGTTAATGGAGGTGGACAAGCTTCTTTGGGGGTATCATCAAGGGCACCACTTAAGAACATGGAAAGGCCACCTTTTCGGTTCTTCTTCTTAGATGCAGCACACGATGCACTTTTACCTTTCGATAATTCAGAGTTGCAATTTCTCTGAACAAAGAAGTCGTTGGGGGCTTGGTTCCCCACACATTGCTCAGACATCCAAGGTTGCTCCTTAAAAATATTGGAAACAACCAAATGTGAGATGTCTTAAACTGAGCTCTGACATATCAAATTTCTATCCTGGATAACTTGAAGAAAATAACCAATATAATTTCTCAAAATTTGAACTATAACAATCTCAAAAACTGTTACTTACCTGTCTAATATCATCAAATACCTAAGCACAATTCATTTGAATATTGGAGGCAAATGATTGTACAGGAACCTTACCTTCTTAGATTCTGAAGAAATCTCAACATTCAGGAGTTCCTTTTGAGAGTTTGATAATTCCTCACTTCCGCTAATACTAGTCACTGCTTCCAATTGTCCCAACTTTTGTTTGCTTCTTCTTTTTTGTTTCTTTGAAACCTCAGCCCTTTTGTTCCCTCTCACGTCTAGCAAAACTGATGCTGATCCTTTTGACTGTGCAGTCCCAACTGGAACACCAAGCTCTACTAGTGAACTTTCAAGTGCTGGCCTTGTTTTCAGCTTTGCAGTTTGTTGGTCATCAAGAAGATGACCAGTAGCTTGTTTTGTCTCAAGTATCTCAATCTGTTGTAACTTCTTTCGCAAAGCTCTAACTTGTTTTGAAATACTTTGAGCTAAATCATCTTTAGGTTGTAGAAAAGAGTCTGATCGCTGAACTGCCTCCGTTATCAAATTACGTTTATTATTATTGTAGTCACGAGTTCTTACAACTTCACTTTGACAGTCTTCCTCTTCACTATTTATAATAGCAGGGAAAGTAGCTGTTGGAGTAGGCAACTTACGGTAACTCCACGGTTCAGATGACTTTATATCTAATAGATTTTCAAGGCTAACTAAGAGCTCTGGTGCAGCACTAGCAAATGCATGCGATGAAACAGTTAGGATGTAATCAAGGTTGTGAATGACTATACCCTGCACACCAAAACAGTGATAGATCAATATAGACCATTGCAGCTGCATTGCCTACAGCAAACTAGACACCAGGAGTATGTATAGCAAATAAAGAATGAAATATGAAAAAAGACAGAACATCCAAGAAAAAATATAACAATGATTTGTGTCAGGAATGATACAAAAACTGTTGAGACTGTATTAGCATAAAAATTATGATGAACCTCTATTGAATGTGAGAAAACCCCTCTAGCCAAACTGACACCATTTTATCTACAATTGGCCCTGGCAGGCTGACTCTGAATCCAACATGTCATGATAAACATAACTTCATCTGAGGAAGCTTACTTGGGACAGAAATATTTTTTGTAGTTAAGTAATACTGCAAGGTCATCATGCAAAAGCCTTTGAGATTTTTCTTCAGAATTCTACTATCATCTCAAGAAATACCTCACAGTGCTTGCGCAGATCATCAGCTCCAAGAGAATCAGCAATTTCAAGCATTTGAACAGCATTCCGTGGCTCAACAAGGCTTTCAGCTGCAACTTTTTCACAAAGGGCTTTTAAGCTGGGTGGTGCTGGCTGATGCCAACAATTATCGTTCTGGGAAGTTGACAATGCATGGTTAGACACCATGTCATTGAACATCAAATCTTCATCAAGTTCTGCTTCCTCCCCAACTTGTAACTTCTTTATCTGAGAAGTTTTGGTCACATTTGGAGAATATTTTGGATGATAGACCGAACTCAGAATCAGTAGATGTGTTTCACCAACTGAAACTGAGGTAGCCCTCTTCACACCATGTACACGAGTAGGAATTGGCAGCTTATCTTTATCTTTTTTCCCATCCCACATGTAAACATCACCAGAAGCAGTAACAACAGCACTCCAGTATTTCCCAGCAGATATACTCACCACACTTTTTCCACACAGTGAATAGAGCTGCAAAAGAAATTGGTGTAACATCTTTCACAAGAGCTTCTAGAACATAGTCAAAGAGACAAAGTTTCATTCAGAAAAACCTGTTGACATCTAAGATCAACATCTGCCGAGACCCAATAAAATAATGCACCATCATCTGTGAGAGCCAAGCTATGCACCATCCCAGCAGCAATAGCTGACACATGAAGCCGTTCCATTCGATGGAACTTTAGAAGGGTGCTTCCACTCATCTTTAAATTTCTAGTAACAATGACACGTCTTGGTGTAACAAGTCGATGACCCCAAGTGTAGATCTGTGAACAAGAAGTGTTTAGTATTTAGCTCTATTACAGCTGAAAGGTAACAAGATGTTCATGAAAACAAGACTAGCCCACAAAATGAAATCAAAATCAATAAAATGCCACAGCCTCAATTAAAGCTAAAAAGGTAAGGGGTATGCATGTCTTTGAAATCACTCAAAATTACCTCTCCATCAGCTCCCAGCACAACTGTGTGATACTTTGCCGCTGAAACTTTAGTGAAGACCTTACCTTTCAAGTACTCAACCACTCTTGGAGTGTAATTGGATGCCGAATTAGAGGTTCCATAACCAAGTTGACCTTCTCTGTTACAGCCCCACGTGAGAACTTCACCAGAATCGGAAACCACTGCAGTGTGTTTGTTTGCTGCAGCAACAGCAACAACCCTTGACCGTAGGGAAGTCACTTTCCGCGGTGTGGGTTGAGTATCAACGGTGTAGCCAAGCTGACCCTCTGCAGAGCATAGATAAGTAGCACCTTTGAAATATGCACACAAAGTTGTACATAGCTAAAATTCACCAAAAACAGGGTAGACAATATCCACCTCGCCAAGAGAATCAAACATCATAGAGGTGATATTGAAATTGGATGCTATAGGTTTAAAAATTTTCCTCAGTCAACAGAATCCAAATTTACCTCTATTGGATCCCCAGGTGAAAACTTCCCCACCCTCAGTAGCCAGAACAGTGTGATGTTTAGCAGCTGCAATTGCCTTCACACAGCGGGACCCCAGGCCAAAAGTCACCAGACGAGGAGTAATAACTGCAGCTTGACCACTGAAAAATAAAAAAGGAAACTCACCATGTTTGTTAACAAGTTAGTCAAACAAATCAATGTTTTCTTATATAGATATGATTTGCCAGGAGTTTCTTGCTATCATTTCACACAAACAGAAGAGCGAGAACAGAGAGAAGGGTAAACAGTTCTTGACTGCTGCAGTCAGAACATACAGGAATGGAGTAATACTTACTAATAACCAATTTATAGACGCTATCTTCTAATTACATAAATACAAATAAAGTTTACAGCTTCCAAGATTCACAATTTATTTGTGGGCATGGACAATGGATCAACAGTAATATTATACCTATGGATATCAAAGTCAGGATGGCCAAGGCGGCCCCCTCTTCCAAATCCCCACGTGTAGACCTCTCCTCGTGCGCTAACTGTTACACTGTGGAACTTTGCAGCAGAGACCAATTTAACAAAAGAGCCATGAAGTGTGTCAACCTTACAGGGGAGCTTTTGTATGTGTGCATTTCCAGTTCCGAGCTGAAAATTTGCACCACTTCCCCAACTAAACACCTCGGTGGCTACCAAAGATGGAAATAATAGTAAAAAGTCACCACCACATAAAAAAAAAAGAGTTTGCAAGAACAATAAGATACCCATCAATCAAGTTGTAATATAGCAGTGTGTACCCAAATCTTGTTTTTCTCCAATGGCCTTTAGTACTGGTCCGGATAGCAGATCTATTGGTGTACGGTATTTAAAGTCCTCTGACAAAATAGAAGCACCAGATTGAAGAAGGAGACTCGCCACTGTAAGATGGCCAAAATGTAAAGCCCTATGGAGACTACTCCATCCTGATTCTCCATCCTAAAATGAATAATTTTTAAATTTCATCAAGGGTTAGGTGAGGTGTTAGTCATATGATCAGAGAATACAAGATTAAATTGCAACGTAATACTTAGAATTGTAGCTAATGAATTTTCTAACTGGAAACAAGCTAACAATAAGAAAATAATGGAAAACACCTTTTGAAGCTTCCCAAATGCAATACAAATTTAGAAAAATGAAGAGCAGTTTTTCCATACATTTTCTACATTTTCAATTAGGAAGAATATGTGTTGACCAGAAAAATCCATGTCCCTTTACTCTAGAAAGCTTCGAGGAAAATTGCTCACAACAACTGAGCAGACCTTAAGACTCCAATAAGACTCTCTCGGAACTGCAGAGGCTCATCCAATGTGTTCTATTTATCTATTAAACTATTAAAGAGCAGATGAAGTTTCTTCTCTCATTGAATAAGCAAAAAGGGTATAAAAGCATCACAACATCATGCATATATCCACAACTAGGACAACAAAATCAATTATTAATTAGTCTTCAATACCAAAACAAATTGACTGATTCTAGAGCCTATGAAGAATAATTGAATGTCAACTTTAAGACACAATTATATAGATCCATAGTCACTGATTGTCAAATAGAGGTTATAAAGGCAGCTATAAAAGTGAAAGTCAAATAAAATACGAAAATATTTTTACCAGCTCTGCTGTTGACCATTCTGTTTTGGGAAGTGAACCAATTAGTTCAAAAATGTCTTTACTTTAAGAACATTTTAAGAGCAGTAAATAAAATATAAGGAGTGTTACACACCCTAGCATCAGGATCAGCACCAAATGCAAGAAGCC
>JANJEY010000006.1:31114532-31125967 GCA_024703695.1 Erythroxylum cataractarum
TATGTTATAAAATCATAAAGTGTTACTTATCAAATTAAGAATCATAACATTTTAAGACATAATGTTACCGTAGATAGATATTTTATAACATATTGTCAAAAGTGTTACTGTCTAGTGTTACTGTATGTCATTTTTGTTGTAGTGAGTGCTTGGATCAATGACCATGAATTGCATCGTTTGTTTCGCTCCGGATAACTATAAACTCTTCCAACTGCTTTATGGTCATATCAATATGGTTGCTAGAATAACTGACAATATCTACTAAGTCCTTCTCCCTCCACTAGCAGGCTAGTCCGCCCCCTCTACCAATCTTATCTACCTCAAAACATCCATCATACCCCAAGTCGTGCTGGAATGCCTCAATTCTCTTAACGTATACTAGAGTTTCCATTAAGAAAAATACTTTCGACCTGAATTTTCGAATTAGCTATTTAAGAGTTAAGATTGTGTGGGGCTGGTCGAGTCCCTGACAATTCCAACTTAGGCAACTTATGGCTCAGCAGGATTGTCGCTTGTGCTATTGTCGTAGTCAATGTTGCCTGTGTATTTTCCTCAGGCATTAACATATCCCCTTCACTTCTTTGTCTCTGTTTATCATATTCTACCCTTAGTACCTTGGTTTCCTTGGTCCCCATAGTCTCTGTATTTGCCTTGTGTTTAGAACTTGCCCCTATATTGTGGAGAACCATGTTGTCCCTAGACCAAGTTTTGATCCACTAGTTTGGTATTGCCTGAATTGGCTATCTGAGATCTGCCTTCAACCATAGACCCCATTCCTTCCCTATAAATCCGTCAGAGGTACTAAAAGAGACTTAGCAACCATTATCCGAGTACCCCAGTCTACCGCAAATAAAACAAAATGTTGGTAGCCTCTCATAGTGGAAATTCATGATTATTTTGTCCCCATTCTGGAGCTTCGGTATCTTCTGCCTCAGTAAGGGTAAGGAGACATTCATCGCAACTCTAAACCTTAAGTAGTTCCTCCTCTGTTCTGTTTTGAGCTCGGTATCAAATTTCAAGAATTTGCCAATGGCGTCCCCCAACTGGATGGCCACCCACTCATGCATCAACCCAAGGGGCATGTCATGTGCCTGAACCTAGAGATCGATAGTGGAAAGACTTACCTTCGTCGAGTTGTCATCTTTGTTCATCGTATTTATCAACAACACATTATTATTAAAAGTCCAACGATTGCCAGATAAGACCCTATTTCGGTCAACAATGTGATAAAATTGGATTAGCAACCTCTTGTCTCCTATCTCCTTGAACGATACTCCCTTTCTCGGGCACCATATCTGAGCAAGGGTTCTTTGCATTGCCTGCAAACTATATGGCCTGTCCGTGAATAATTTGACCACCAGATAACTTTGGTAATATATGGGTTTTAGATCTTCCTCTTTGCCCCCTTCCTCTACAATCACTGTCTCCTCGTCGCCCTGCTGGTCATGGATTGTCATCTTGGCCAAGCCCGATTCCATTCCGACCCGAGTTTGGTGAATCGTCTGTTTCGATGAGGACCCTCAAAACTTCTCTGACAGAACCTAACTTCGGACCTAAATCCCCAAACCCAGCAGAGAGCCTACTATGTGAGAACAAAGTCCTAGCATCAACACAAAACTCACCCAAGCAAATCGCCAACTATGTGCACCGTGCACGATTGATTATAACACAAAACACTAATGCTCGACTTGTAACTTGTTTTTACCACGAAACCTTCCTAATTTGTTTCATGCCTGTAGGATTCTTTTCTTTCTACTAAGTGAAATCTTTCTTTCAATATATATTATTACTAGATGAATATTTCTACAAGTAGTACAAATAGGTATTTAACATAAATAAGATAGATTAATAAACTATACTAAAATAGTAATAATGATGTAATTTTCAATAATGATATTATTATAATAGCTTACATACCAAATAGATTTAATACTTCTATCTGCTATTCTTATTTGTAAAGGTTTGTTAGTTTTTTCCAGGTTTGTAATAGTATTTTAGATGTTATACAAATAGTAGCACTTATATCTATATAAGCATTAACTTTTTTATTACGAATAATTACTTGAATAAATGTCGTAGTCGAATTCATTTGTTGATTATGAAGTTTGGAATTCATAGCAACATAATGAAGAGATTGCTGAATCTGTTTCATAATCTGATTCAATAGGTTCAAAATTATATTTAAATGTTGAATTTAAAATATTAATATTTTCTTTGTATTTATTTTGATTTCTTTTTAGACATTCGTTTGCATAATAACCTTCTTCCTTATATAACCAACATTTACATGTTTTCTTATTTTGAGGACAATACTTTTTCTTGGCTTTAATTTGTCTATAAGCTTTTTTTCTAAATTTTTATAAGGTTTAAATGGAAATTTTTTATACTTATTTTTGGGATATTTTTACCATTTATGTTTGTTATAGTTATATTTTCTTTGTTTTTGATAGGTAAAAGAATCACGTCTATATTGTTGAAATACTTCTGAATATCTAGAATAACATAGCTGAATATCTTTGTATCTTAATGATTTATGTAATTTTGATTCTAAACATTTTTGTGATAATAGGTGTGTTTGGATAACAGCTGATCAGCTAAAAATATTTTAGTTGAACAACCAAAATCAACTGTTTGACTTAGTCAAACAGCTGATACATATATTTAGTTAATTGGCTGATTGGGTTGAATCAGCCAACCCAATCAGCCAAAATTAATCAGCTGGGTGGAGCAGCGTTTGGGAAACTCCAAACTTAAAAAGTCAAATTTGGCCCAAACCTCTTCTCTGCTCATCTCTCTCATTTCCTCCAGAAGCTCTCGTGTTTTACTTCTTTTTTATAAAAAATTGCTTCTCTTAACCTTCTTTGATGTTTGGCGTTAAAAGTTTGAATTTGTAGATCTATATGGGGCTGATTGTTTTAAAATGTATATAATGTACTCAATCAAGTTCATTTTCAGATTATTATTATTATTATTATTATTATTATTATTCTAATAAAGAATTATTATTATTATTATTATTATTATTATTATTATTATTATTATATGTTTTATTTTTTTATTAGAATTATAAACTTAATTTTTGTAGAAATAAATATTTAAAATCTAAATTCTTATAAGAATATTTATTGACATGTTAAAATATAATATTCATATTCTTATATTTTTTTAAAGTCATGTCCTTATAAGTCATTTTACACTTAAACAGTTAATACTAAACAGTTAATTTTACCAAACATCTTTAATAAACAACTAATCCAATCCGCTGGTCAAACCAGCTGATATAATCAGCTATCAGTTAACAGTTGATAGAATCAGCTATCAGCTGATTGCCAAACAGGGCCATAACAAATTCTTCCCTAACTATTATCAAAACCATTGGTATATGGAATTCTCTATTAACAAGAACACATTCATACTTATAATGAACCATTAACAACTGAAATAAATGCCCCAAACAAAAGTTTCCATAACAATAACAAGCAGAAAAATAAAAAACCAAGTGAAAATGAGGAATAACTAACCATGATGGATGAATAATCAGAGACAGAGATGATGACAATAATGTATAATCGGAGAATAACAAAAGAAGATAACGACGAGGTTAGAGGGAAAAAATCACAACATTTTCAGACACCTTCGACAGATGAGGAGAAAGGTTTAATTCCTTAGTTTAAACATGATAAGGAAACGACATTATTTGTGGTTGAATACATGACATCATTTTCCTTCCAATTAAAAGAACAACTTGAAATCGTTGAATTTACTGATGAAATTCATTTCTATCGATAAATTTCATAGGCATTTTTTATCAGGAATCATTGGCACATATTTTTACGATGACTTTCCTTGATCTGTTGTTAATTTATGTCGACAAATTTTTGTTTCCTCCTTTATTGACATATTTTTTTCCATCACAAGTTACCTTTTTGCCCGACACTTTACCTACGAAAAGCAATTTCTATTGCTAATTTACTATGAAATTTTTTCCATCAGTAATTTACAATTTTCTTGTAGTGAATGAGGTCAGGAAAGAACCCTCATAGACTTCATAAGGTGGGGTTTCAATGCTAATCAACAAGGGATCACAAGGGATCATAAGACTATTAGTGTAGACAAATAGTTTAGAGATTAAACTATCCTTGTTGAACTTGTTTCAAACCAATTTCCAATTTAATGGACTGACCAGAAGGATCCTAATACTCATTTGGAAAATTTCTTGGAGATATGCAACATGTAGATGTAAAGGATTATCAGAGGATGTAATTAAGCTAAGCCTACTTCCATTCACATTTAAAGATCGAGTCAAGGTATGGTTGAATTCTCTTTATCTAGAAATCGTGATGACATAGGATCAGTTGGTATAAGCCTTTTTGGATAAGTAATTCCCCTTAACAAAGACCATATAAATTATATAACAAATAACAAATTTCTAACAAAGTGAAGGGGAATCATTGTATAAACCATGGGTAAGATTTAACGAGTTGCAAAGGTGTTACCCATACTATAACTTACCCAAGGAGTTCCTATTGCAAACATTTTACAATGAAGCCAATCCACTCATAAGAGGTACCATTAATGCATCAAATCGAGGTTCATTGATGAGGAAGACAGTAGATGTTATATATGATTTATTGGAGGATATAAAAAATAATTGTTGTTTATAGATATTAGAGAGGAGCAAATTATAGATATTAGAGAGGAGCAAACAATAACCAAAATTTTAAAATCAAAAGGGAGTGATTGTTATTGATTTAGTGGAAGCATTACATGATAAAGAAGCAAATTGGTTAAGAAAATAAACATCCCAATATCACTTCTTTCAACCTACTAGAAGTAATACAACCTATATGCAAATTATGTGGTCAAGAAGGCCTTATTACAACTAATTACTTCCTAATGGAAAACAATAATATGGAGCAACTAAATTTTATGGGAGAAAAACTTGGTTGAGGTGGTAATAATCTTTACTCAAATACTTACCACGAAAATTTCTCTTAATCTAACAGTGAACATAATCAGCACAAGGTCCATCAGAATTTTAACAAGATAACCATAACTCATTAAAATCAAAGATGGACAAGTTAATGGATATGATAAATTCCAAGTTTATGAGGGAAGATGAGAGCTAGAATAGGATGGAAGCTAAGTTCGACCAAATTGCAAAAATCATGTTTCTTCCATCCACAATTTGGAGATTAAAGTGGGAAATTAGCAAACACAATGTTTACACAAAGTGTGGGGAGTCTTCCAAGTACGAAGTCTAATCCAAAGGGGCAACTAAAAACCATCACATTTAGAAGTGAGAAAGAGTTCGAAGAATAAGAAGGAAGAAAAAAAGGAGGAACTACCATATGTCCCACCCACTCCATATGTTCCAAAGATCCCATTCCCAAAAAGGCTGAAAAATCAAACAGATGTGCAATTTGTAAAATTTTTAGAGAAGTTGAAGAAATTGCAAACTAACTTATCCTTTGTGGAAGCTTTGGAAAATATGTGAAGTATGCAAAGTTTCTTAAAAGATATATTATCAAACAATTGAACTTGGGAGGATAATTAAATGGTCTCCTTGATGGAGAGTTACAACTTTATAATTACTAGTTACGTACCCTTAAAATTGAAGGATCCAGGGAGCTTTACTATATCCTGTGCAGTTAGTAATTTATAATTTGCTAAGTGTTTATGTTACTTAGGTACAAGTATTAATCTTATGATTTTTTCTATTTTCAAAAAATTGGGTTTAGAAGATGTGAAACCAACATCCATGCTCATTCAATTGGAGGATCAATCAATAAAGAAACTATTTACTGTGGTGGAGGACATGATGTCAAAGTGGACAAGTTTATCATTACTGTGGATTTATAATGTTAGACTTTGAAAAAGATTGAAACTATCCATTAATTTTTGGTAGACCATTAAATACTAAAAGAGCACTAGTGGATGTATATAAAGGGAAATTGATTCTTTGGATTAGTGATGAACAAGTTGAGTTCAACATGACTAAGGTAATGAAGAATCCAAAGGAAGCAACTTTTGCATGAAAATTGATATAGCTAATGATTGACCTATTTCATGAGTAAGTCAATATTGTAATAACTACAAGTGCATTACGTATCTATAGCTAATATTAGCAAGTATAGGTCGATTCCATGAAGATGATGAATACTAGTAATTACCCTTCCCTTATTATCTAACGTAAGGATTGATTTTAAGTTTTTAATGAAAAGAAACTAAAACTAAGGTAAGTAAAATGAAATAAGTAACGAAACTAAACAGAGAATTAAGGAAGCACTTAGGAAATTATTGGTAGGAGAATTAGTATCTAGGTTTTGAATACCCTTAAACCCTTAACATATTGATTTATTTTATTATGTAATTGTTTTATTGATTTATTAGGCCATGTAGACTCCTCTGATATGCTAGTAGCTGACCTTGAGTTTACTAACAACTAATCCTAAGGTTTCTAATGGAATTACTCAGGTTAAATTTTATAGGATTGCATTATCATCTTATGAATCCCTCTATTAGGTTTGACCTTAATCTAAAAGATTTATGTTATCCTATCTCTAAGGTTGTAATTAGCTCCTTCCAATTACCGTGGATCCATTTAATGTAGGATTTCTTAGTCAGTATGTATGAAATCAAATTATGGTCTAATATTCTTGATTCTTAGTACGTAAATAAAGCAAGTGATTGAATCACAACAATCATTCAAACTAATTGCATTAATAAAAGAATCAAATCATATCAAAGTATTAACATGAGGTTCATTTCACCTAAATACTAATTGGACATTTAGTTACATATTATCGAACTTGAAATCAGGCATACATTGAAAGAAAAATGAATTGAAAACAACGGAATCATAATTCTAAATCCCCCTTATTATCTTATGTCAAATATTCTCGCGATGTAGAGGCTTCATCTTATATTCTGATGGATCTTTCGATGAAATCTTCGTTTTTTCCTCTTCTTGGACCAATATTTGCCCCTGGACAACGAACTTCACATATGGAAATTACCTCCTAATGTCTACTCTTTCCTCAATTCTCTATTCAAGTCTTTAAATATAGAATTCTAAGGTTTTCATTGATGCACAACCATGCATTAGACCGTACATAACCAGAACTCTTGGAATATCAAGAAAGTTCATGACTTAGAAGAAGTGAATGGGTAGATACACGACTATGCATCCCTTCTATGTGTCGAATCTTCATTTGATGTCATATTTTCGTCTGAATTTTTCTCCTTTAAGTCCAAGAAGGCAATTTTGACCTATAAACACACTTGGAGCAAATTAAATACCAAATATACAATAAAAGTATAAAATATTAAGCAAAATACAACAAATATGGGTGTAAAAATATAGTCAAATATTCATCTATCAAAAGTCCTCACTTAATCTTTTTCTTGTCCTTAAGCAAACCATAATAAAAATTATAAATATATAACATCAATCCTTCACCAGTCTCAACTTGCCCATTTATACTATACATCATCATATCATAGCGAATCAAATTAACATACAATTAGAGTCAAGTTATCCTAAAATTAACTTCGTAAGCAATATTGATAGTATTCATATCGACAATTGCATTGAAATCAAAAGCATATATCTTTACACCCTTACCAAGATTTCACTCAATACAGTATAGTTTTTAGGGTGAAAAGTATCAAAACTCTCAATCAATGCATAGTAGAACTCTTACAATATGCTTGTAGTAAAATCACATCTCTTCCACTTATGTACAAACTAGAAACAAAAATCAAAAGATCTTTATTTAGGTTGTAATGGGGTTTAGGCATGGTATGATTGGAACAATAAAAGGGGTTCAAGTGAAGGAAATTTACTTAAAGAAATATTACAAGACTTGTTTATAACATAGATAGGTCCTTTCAATGCAACTTTATTGGTACTAATTTTTAAAAGAAAAACTTTTTTGGTACGATATATTTATTCATTTTCTCTCTCTTTTTTCCTTTTCTTCAATTTTCTTCTTTTTTTTTCAAAATATTCTACTAAGTACTACACTTCAACAAATATTGAACCTTTCACAAATTTCAAATCTTAATAAGTAAATAACGTAAATAACCTTTAAGATTCAAAACAATACAAAGGTCTTTAAATAAAAATAGGATAAATGTTAATATGATGGTTAAATCAATGAAAATGCTAAGGCTCAACTTGGTTATTCCTAAAGGTAAACTTAAGGTGCTGTAATTTTCAATGAAATGGGCTAAAACAAGTTGTTTAATCTAAGTGTCTTCATCATGTCAATGCTTCTAATTTAACAAATATGGTCTTAATATATATAATGAAAGCAAGTTATAGACTCGTTTTACTACATAATGATAACACACACACAAAAGAATTACAAGAGCTTTAAAAGCTTGGAAATTTTGCTCTTTAGGTTCAAAAGCTCATAAAAAAGTTTAGGTATGTAACATCCCGTTACCAATGTTAAGACTAGAATAGTGAGTTATGAGAAATCATTGAGAAATTAGGAAAATTTATGTCATGCATAAGTTAAGTGTGACATGAACTTTTTTTTTGCAGATTCATATGACTGTACATGCATTCATTGACATTTTTCGGGTATAAATGGATTGAGTTGTGATTATTGAAAATTTTTGAGAATTTGAATTTTATTTAAATTGGGAATAATATTGATTAGTGGAATTGTGATATTTTGAATTTTGGTGATTTTTGGAAATTATGCATTTGTATGGAAAATAGGAAGAAGGAATCTAAAGAAGATTATAGATAGTTGCATTGTAAAGATAGAATTAATGGAGTTAGCTTCAAAAGAAACTTAGTTAGAGTTAGACCTTAGGGAAAGTGACAAGTGTTAATTGCTTTTATTATTTGTCAGAAGTAAGTCTTGATATCTGAGAGTTAAAAGACTAAGTTTTTTCTTATCATCTTCTCTGAATTTCTTCCCATACAAAGAGTTTTCCTTCAAACTCCTTAACTTTGTTTTTTCATATCCCTCAACACTTCCCCCACTACTAAGTGTTTCTTCTACCTTGAGAAAAACCAGAAGTTAGTTAGAGTTCACAGTGGGTTACATGTTCTTACATGAAGTTTAGGGTTTTGGGATAGTTGAAGATTTTGGAATCTTTAACAAGTAAGTATTGAGAAAATATTTTAGAGTTATGGACTTATGAAATAAATTTGATGAATTCACTGTCATCTACATGAACATGGTTTACGTGTATACATTCATAAACACTGTGTTAATGGGATGAGAATATGGATATAGTGTTATTTTAGTTTTGATGATTGTTAGTGATCAAATGTTGTAGAAATGAGTTTTTGAGTTTGAAATAGCAATAAAATGGTGTATAGGATAAGTGTAGAAAATTAAAGAATGAAAAAGTGATATGCTCTGTTTTCTATTTCTTCACTATGCATGTGTATGTGTGTGTGTGTGTGTGTGTGTGTGTGTTTACGTGAGTCAGTGAAAACTTTAAGGATGATCAAGAAAATGGTCTTTGAGTTGAAGAATGATTGTAAAATGATGGTCTGAAATGGGAATGAGTGTTTAAATGAAAGTTGAGAGGAAACATGGACATTGAGAATAAAAGTTGGAAATGTAGAAAGTTCATATAACATGAATAGGTTGAATAAGAAATTTTGGCTTTTGATGATTTTTTATTTGAACTTGTATATTTTGGAGTAGTATGAATTGTGGTAGATGAGTTTAGTGAAATGGAGTTGAAATGAATAGAATAAAAATTTGAAGTGCTGGATTTTAGAGAATGAAGTCTGGAAATTTTCTGGGAATGAATAGTAACAGTGTTAAGTTTTGATCTAAAACTTCCGTGAATTTACTATACCAATCTAGATAGATTTTGATAAAGTTGTCTTCTAAAAAGTTGTAGCTTATCTTTCTAGTTTTCCATCAGTATATAATATGAAAATTTTGGACATCAGAGTCGAAAGTTATGGTCTTTATGAGTGGAGATGCTCAGAAGTGTAATATGCTCAGTCTTACGTTGACTCACACTTCGACTTAAGTTGACCATCTGCTTCGTCGTAGGTTGACTTCTGCTTGGTCTTAAGTTGACCATCTGTTTCGTCTTAGGTTGACTTCTGCTTTGTCTTAAGTTGACCATCTGCTTCGTCTTAGGTTGACTTTCTCTTCTTCTTAAATTGACCATCTGCTTCGTCTTAGGTTGACTTCTGCTTCGTCTTAAGTTGACCATCTGCTTCGTCTTAAGTTGACTCTGCTTCATCTTAAGAGTCGCTTCGTCTTAAGTTGATTTTACTTCGTCTTAAGTTGAGTCTGCTTCATCTTAAGAGTCACTTCGTCTTATCTTGACTTTCTACTTTGTCTTAAGTTGATCGTCTGTTTCTTCTTAAGTTGACTTTTTGCTTTGTCTTAAGTTGACCGTCTGCTTCTTCTTAGGTTGACTTTTTGCTTCGTCTTATGTTGACTAAAACTTCTTCTGGTCTAATTTTGAGCCCTTATATGATAAAATTTGTCTTCAAGGTCTTCATGAAAGTTGTAGATCTTGAAGTCTTCTTCAAAACCGTGTTCTTTAAAGAACACCTTGATCCAATACCTATAGAGAAAGTTATGCTTGTTGGACCGAAATAGGTTCAATATGATTGAGGACAGAGCCTTGCTTGATTCTTTCAGCCATAACTTTGTCATCCGACCTCAAAATTATTTGATTCTTGAACCAATAGATTCCTAGAACATTTTACTACCTCTCCATCAAAAAAATTTCTGACATTATGATTTCTTTTGAAAAAGATTGATTGAATGAAAGTGAGAGAATCTGTTAGAATGGTATGAACTGGTGTTGTTTTACTGAACATATTTCGGTGTTTTGATTTTATCTGAATCTATAGGATTCCAAATGAGATGATTTTTGATTTAGAGTAAACTAGAGAAATAACAATACAAATTTTATGGCAAATTCTAACTTTGATTTGGTCTCTAAGATGTTCAATTTTTGGGTGGAAATTGTGTATAGTAAACTGTTTTTGAATAAGAACAATCCAAAAAATTTTGAGGTTTATCTTCCAAATTACTAAACGAAATTGAGTGATTTTGTTGTAAATAGAAACTTAAGACATTGGAGAATAACTTTGTAGAAGGAAGTGTTGCCTAATTTTGCCATTTACTTTATTAGATTTATTATGCAAAGTTGACCCGTATGTATATTAGAAGAAAACTTGAAGTGGTCAATGAAGTTGAGTAATTGGTTTCACATTGCTTTTTATTAGTCCAAATTATAAGTATACATGGTATTAATGAGTGCTTTAATATCTGAATGATTTGTTCATAAGGATCTCGATAAAGTACCCCATAATTGTCATTGAACATACATTGTGCATATTGTATAAGTACGTGTGCATTAAGGAATATTTGTACAATTGTGCAAAAGTGTGATATTTGTAAATGTGTTTTGTATGATATAGAAGA
>JANJEY010000006.1:31129543-31145003 GCA_024703695.1 Erythroxylum cataractarum
CATACTTAGGCCCATACAAGCCCATTTCATTTTCTCTTCCTTCTTTCTTATTTCCTACCTCATTAAAGCCCAACTAACATATTCAATCACATTAACTCTTACCTAACTTATTAATGCTATCATATATTAATTAAATTCAATTCAAATTAATGCTAACTTAACTTACTTAATCAATCTAATCATGCTTAACTAAAAAAATTTTTTTTGGGGCTAACACTAAAAAATTGATTGACCTATATTGTAAGTAAGTCAATATTGTAATAACCACAAGTGCACGACATAACTGTAGCTAAGACTGGTAAGTATGGGTCGATCCCATGAAGAAGATGAATACTAGTAATTATCCCTACCCTATTATCTGGCCTAAGGATTAATATTAAGTTTTTAATGAAAAGAAACTAAAAATAAGGCAAGTAAAATAAAATAGGTGACGAAATTGAATAGAGAATTAAGAAAGCATTTAGGAAATTATCGATATCGAGAATTAGTATCTAGGTTTTGAATTCCCCTAAACCCTTAACAGATTGATTTTGTATTATGCAATTATTTTAACTGATTTATTAGACCGTGGAAACTCCTATGGTATGCTAGTAGTTGACCTTGAGTCTACTAACATCTAATCCTAAGGTTTCTAGTAGAATTATTTAGGTTAAATTTTATAAGATCACGTTACTGCCTTATGAATCCCTTTATTAGGTTTGGCCTTAATTTGGAAGATTTATGTCATCCTATCTCTAGGGTTACAATAAACTCCTTCCAATTACTGTGGATCTATTTAACCTAGAATTTCTCAATTAGTACGTATAAATTAGACTATAGTCTAATATTCTGAATTATTAGAATATAAATAAAATAAGTAATTGGATAACATCAATCAATCAAACCAATTACACTATTAAAAGAATCAAATCATATCAAAGCATTACTATAAAGTTCATCTAACCTAATACTAACTGTACGTTTAGTTACATATTATTGGACATTAAATCAAGCATACATTGAAAGAAAAACAAATTGAAAACAACATAATCATAATTTGAAATCTTTTTGACTGTTTTCTGTCGAATATTCTAGTGATGTAGAGACTTGATCTTATATTTTGATGGATCTTTTGATAAAATCTTCATGTTTGCCACTTCTTTGGACCAAAATTGCCCCTAGAGAATGAACTCCACATATAAAAATCACCACCTAATGTCTGCTCTATTAACAGGCCTCTGTTTATGTCCTTAAATATAGAATTTTAGGGTTCTGGATTATACACTGTGCACTAGACCGTATGTAACCAAAACTCTCGAAATATCACAAAAGTGTATAACCTTGAAGAAGTGCACAGGAATATGCACAATCTTGCATCACTTCTATACGTTCAAATTCTTCTCCTTTAAGTCTATGAAGGTAGTTATAACTTATAAACACACTTGTAGCGAATTAAGTACCAAATATAAAATAATAGTATAAAATACCAAGCAAATATGGGTGTAAAAATATAGTCAAACATTAATCTATCAGTTGATGAGTATGTAAAAGAGAAAGAGGAGAACCATAAAGAGGATGTTAATGATGAGGATGTGGAAGATGATGAATAGTTGGAGAAAGAGGAAGATTTGGGTGAAAAGTCAAGGTAAGAAATCTTAGTACGGACGAAAGAACCCATATCACCTTCCATTGGGAAACCACCCACTTTAAAATCCTCACCCACACACCTTAAATATACCTTTCTAGGTAGGCGTCATACTCTACCTATCATAATTTCAAACAAGTTAGATGGGGGATATGAAAAGAGAGTGGTAGAGATAATTAAAAAGAGGATGAGAGCTATAGGATGATAGATTTTATACATAAGAGGCACAAGTTCGAATGTAGTGAAGTATACAATCAAACTTGATTAGGTTATAGGTTATGGGGTCGAGATAAAGAAGGTTATACCCTCATGTGAAGAAGTGGTCAAGAACAAAGTAATAAAGCTCTTAAATATAAGTGTTATTTACCCTATATTGGATAGTAAATGGTGTTAGCCCAATAAAATGTGTGCCTCAGAGAGGAGGGATGTCAAAGGTGAGTTGATCTCTACTCAAATAGCTATAACTTGGAGGGTATGCATTGATTATAGGAAGCTTATCACGGTGAATAAGAAGGAGCACTTTTCTTTATTATTTGTGGATCAAATGATTGAGAGAGTGGCTAAACACACATTCTATTATTAGTCGTCTGGATAGATTGTTTCTATCCAGAAGACTAATAGAAGACAATTTTCATATGTTCTTATTGTACATTTGTTTATAGAAGGATGTCATTTGGAATTTACAATACACTAGCAACTTTTTAAAGGTGTATGGTGTCTATCTTTGCAGATATGATTGAGGACATTATGGAAATTTTTATGGATGATTTTTAAGTCTTTAAAGACTCTTTTGATTATTATTTGAGAAATTTGGATAGAGTTCTTCAAAGATGTGAAGAATCACATTTGGTTCTAAATAGGGGGAAATGTCATTTCGTAGTGTATAAGGGTATAGTTTTAGGACATAATATATCATGCCAAGGAATAGAAGTGGATAGAGCCAATAAGGAAGTCATTGAGAAGCTTACACCACTTAATAATGTCAAAGGCATGCATGCATTTTTTGGACACACAAGATTTTACTATCAATTCATTAAGGAATTCTCTTTTGTAGCTGGACCTATAACTAACTTGTTGGTTTAATATGTGTTTTAATTTTTATGATAAATATTTAGTTACTTTTAACAGGTTAAAGGAGGCACTCATTTTAGCACCAATATTGACATCATAATATTGGTCTTTACCTTTCAAAGTTATGTTTGGTTCTAGTGATCAAGTGGTAAGATGTGTGTTAGGGCAGCGAAAAGACAAAAAGTTGCATGCTATCTACTATGTAAGCAAAACTTTATAGAGAGCCCAATTGAATTACATAACTACTGAAAAGTAGTTACTAATAATGGTATTTGCATGCAATAAGTCTTGATCTTATCTTTTAAGGTCTAAGGTGATTATTTATATAGGCCATATGGCATTGAAATACCTCTTCGCTATGAAAGATGCAAAGATGAGACTTATCTGATGTGTGTTACTTTTACAAGAATTTGATATAGAGATTAAATAGAGACAAAAAGGGAGCCAAATACTTAGTGGTTGATCACCTATCATGTCTTAAAGAAAGGGAGGTGCAATAAGGTGAAGAAATCAATAAGCAACTCCCTAATGGATCCTTGATGAGGATTGATGTAGCGCATCATAACGCTATTCAAAATAAACTAGATCTACTACTATAATAGTGGTGAGTCTAGGTCAATCTCACACAGAGTGTTCGGTTAGGCTTTGTTATGAAAATAATTAGTGTTTAGGTTTTGGGGGGGTTTTTTTTGGTTTGAAATAAGAAAATAAAAAAAAACAAACTAAAAAAAAAATTAAAGAAAACATACAAAAATGATGAAAGTGGTTAATTTGTTAAGGACCCATTTCTTTGATTTAATCTCGGCCTACACCTGATTAAACATATTTCATTGAATTGTTGACTTCACATCTCTCTTTGAACTATTGGTCATATATTAACAACCATCTCTGTTAATTTCAATTTTTTCTTAGGTTATAGTTAATTAAGAAGAGGTCGTTAATTAAACCTAGCTATCAGATATCCTAGGAGACGCTCTCTAGAGTTAGTCGAATAACCACCTTACGAATGAGAAAAACATACCAATCTAAGCAATAATCACACAAGCTCAAATTATTTAACCTATTTTATGTTATACCTAATAATTACTGACCATTAATTGTTGCAAATGAATCAGAAACGTGACTATTACGTATTGCATTCAATTCTAGCAATGGGTTTATACATAAAAACAATCAAATAGAGTATTAAATCATTCTTACACAATACCCAATTCAATAAACACAAGATAACATAATCAATTTCTAATAGAGAAAGAAAAACAAATATAAGGAGAAATACACTCAATCAAGTCGTCAGTTTCGATTGCACCTTCAAATCGACATCGAGAAAGCTTCCCCTTCATGGGTCTCTCCATATGTGAGAGCTTCATCGCACTCTCTTCTCTCTTGAAGGCTCCCAAAGCTTCAACCTAAAAACACTCCAAAACTTTCATCCAAAACCTCGCCATCACATGTCTCGGTTTATATTAAAGATGTAGGGTTAAATAGGGTGAGGTGTCCCCCTCATGGTGGTGCATGGCGCTGTCATCATGACTTAACATTGCATGGGCGTGAGAGTGACTCATGCCCATGCATGTATATTGCATAGCCGTGAGTTAAAACTCACATCTATGAACAAATTTGGCATGGTTGTGAGTTAATGCTCACAGCCATACCAAATTAATATGGTCGTGAATGATTCTTAATCCTTTTCTAATTATCTTTCTCCATTCGAATTGCAGCCTTCCACCATCCATCATCCCACCATTACCTACCACACTTCTCTTATAATAAAATACCAGATTATTGTTAAATAGACAAGTGGTGGCCATGCAAATCCATGCATAACCGTGAGTGATTGTTCACGACTATGCATTTTATTTCTAACTTTGGCCATGAGCAACATGGCTTAGTTCTTATTCTTTGTGTTTCATTTCTTGTCTTCTTCTTGTCTTTTAATCCTCTACTCCATTCTCCATGAAAACAAAGGATTGTAAATCTTTAGAAAATGAGTCAAATATAGTGCTTTCGACTCATTATAGCTTTTTCACTTCCGAATTGTACCTAAAAATACATATGAACTAAAGTGAGTATCTTAAGCAATTTCATATCAATAATCATTAAATGTAATGGAGTAAATGTATAATCAATTAAGAACATATCAATTTCTCTCATACTTAGCTTTTAACTGTCCTTAGGCAAAACATCAAAATTAAGCTCACAAACCCAAAAATATTGATTCATTTCCCATATGTTCCAGGAATACATAATCATAAACAAAGATAAATGACTTTAAAAAATCATAGCAAGAACTTAACATTCCAAGCTTTTACTCATGAGCAATCAATAAGCATCATCTTTAGAAACCGAGCAATCTAATGGTAGACTTGGAAAATATGTTTAAGCAAGATATGTTCGTGGGTACCCTCAAATAGCATTCACAGTTAAGACATTTCGCAACTTTGCATATCATTTCATTTGTCCACCACTAATGTTCACATGCAAAATCATAGATCAAAGGAATTTTCAAGGTTATAATATGGGCAAAGATAACGTGAGATGTATTTGAGTCAAGTAGCATGAAAGCCATTAAAGCTAATGAGATAAAGCAACACTCGATGTGACATCAAGTGTAACATCCAACATTCCCTTACAATTGTGTACATCAACTATGATGAATGCAAAAATGATGTTGTATCGCTCAAACTCAAGCTCTCACACATAAACCACATGAAGCATATATCACAAACAAAAATTGATCATAAATAAGATTTGGTAACTATAAGGAGTGACCATTGAAACTAACGTCCACCTCATATTCAACATACTTAAGTAACTCATTCAATACAACTTTAGGATGAAAGACTAATCATAAACAATTTTTCAACACATATGCACTTCTTCCTTGCTACATTTATTTAAACATTTTTCTTTTTCTTTTCTTTCTTTCTTTCTTTTTTCTTTCTTCTCTCTTTTTTCTTTTGTGAAAATTAAAAGAAACTATATCAACATGGGAATTTTAATGATAAGACATAAAATAGCATCTCAACATTATAACCAACCCACACATATGTACACTCTCACACTTATACTTTTATACATCTACAAAGTCAACAATCAACAAATATTCCACTAGCTTTAAGACTTGGGAAGGCAATTTAGATAGGTTTAAAGCATGTAATGTGGCTAATACACAAAGAAAAGACAAATAAAGCTCAAAGGGGATTAAGAACAGAAAAATCATGTCAATAAAGTAGGCTATTTGACTAATGTAGTTCAGAAAAGAAAAGAATGCCTAATCATTTCTGTGTTAATGCATGTGATAAAAATGTGGTCTTGAATACAAATCTAAGGCAAAGTTAGGATGTACATGCCATGAAAGTCACACATAAATAAAGATAATGAGATTGATATGAATGTGTCAGTCTAATAAGGCTCAAAATCTCACCAACTTTGTCTACGACTAGTCACTACTCTTCTAAAGATAATGAACATTGACTAATCAAAAAAGTAAAAGTACATGCTCAAGTTGCCATGAAATGTTCTAGTCATTTCATTCTCTACTCATGACTATATAGTTCTAAAAGCAATAGAAAATGAGCAAATGGTTTTTTGTTTGTTTTAGTTTTTCTTTCATTTTGATTGAAAACTTAAAACAAGTAAAAATAAACAACTACAAACACACATGCATAAAGGAAATAAATGTCAAAATTTAAAGGAAAAGGAATTAACTTCCCTTGGATTGCCTCCCAAGAAGCACCTTTATTTAGGGTCATTGACTTGACTCCATACTTTCCTCTTGTGACAAAAATATGATCTTTAGGTATAACAATTTGCGCTTTCTCCATATGAGGATGTTCAGGATGGGGTCTACGTTAATAATCATTCACCTCTAGCATCTTCCCTATCCTCTAAGTCTTAAACTCTACTGAGTCCATGCACTTTGGAAATATTTCAAATGTCTCTTCACCCTTTTCATACTCATTCAATTTCTCCAACTTGCTAGATAAAGGTGAAGGGCTAGTCTCAACAATAATTATGGACTCAGTATTTACCTCCGAGTTAAAAGATGTATCCTTTTCTATTTCAAGCTCCTTTTCCACTTCTTCCATACAAGTAATTCCTTTAGTAGTCCACTCAAGATTCTCAAGGTCCTTGTCACTTTGAAATGCCTCTATGCTAATGTCCCTTGGGTACACTTCAAGTTGAGATAGTTGCATTTCTTCACCTTGTAATGCTAGGCGGTCAAGAGTTTCTGTTAACTGACCTATCTAGCTTGCCAATTTCTGGATCCTAGAGCTTTTTTCTTATTGGAATTGCTTCTCTTCATGTTGCAATTGCAAACTATTAGCAATACAAACATTAACTAATTCCTCCAGAGAAGTACCTGATTTTTGTTGGTTTTCCAAATATTGGATGCTAGACCTTATATCTTGTGAAAATTGTCTTACATCCTGCTGGAACTCTTATACACTCTGTTGAAGTTAAATGTTTTTAGCAGTTATAATATTAAGCAAATCTTTCAAAGATGTACTTGAGTCAGATAAGAAGCTTCTGGTCTATACAATAATTATTATGTGTCCTGTATACTATCAAGGAAGTAATTCTGTTGATTATCCCAACCATAACTAAAGTTAGTATAATCAGTCCAATTTGAGCTATAGAATTAGGAATATAAGTTATAAATACTTCTTTCCACGTACTTTTTTATTATTTTCTTTACAAACACGAAACAAAAAGTGAAAATATCAAGAAATAACTGAATATAAACTAGTATGAACAAATATATAAAAAACAATTAAAATGAAGAATAAAAACTAAAGCACTGCACTCCCTGACAACGGCATCAAAATTGACATAGTGTCGTAACATAAGTTAAAATAAACTAGACCTATTACTATAGTAGTGGTAAGTCTAGTTTGATCCCACAAAGAGTGTTCGATTAGGCTTTGTTATGAAAATAATTGGTGTTTAGGTTTTGGGGGGTTTGTTTGGTTTGAAATAAGAAAATAGAACAAAACTAACTAAGAAAAGAAAATTAAAGAAAAGAGGCAAAAATGATAAAAGTGATGAATTCGTTAGGGACCTAGTTCTTTGATTCAATATCAGCCTACACCTAATTAGACATATTTTATTGAATTGTTGTCATCTCTCTTTGAACTATTGGTTGTATATTAACAACAAGCTCTATTAATCTCGATTTTTTCTTAGATCATAGTTCATTAAGAAGAGCTTGTTAATTAACCTTATCTATCGAATAACCTAGGAGATGCTCTTTAGATTTAATTAGACAGCTGGCTTATGAATGAGAAAAATAGACCAATCTAAGCAATAATCACACAAGCTTGGATTATTTAACCTAGGTTATGTTATCCTTAATGATTGCCAACTATTAGTTGCCACCAATGAATCAGAAACATAATGATTATATTGCATTCAATTTTGGCAACGAATAATCATTTTTTAGAACAATCAAATAGAGCATTAAATTATTCTTACACAATACCCAATTCAATAAACACAAGATAACATAATCAATTCCTAAGAGAGAAAGAATAACAAATACGAGGAGAAATACACCTAACCATGTCGTTGGTGTCGATTACACCTTCAAACTAGCACTGAGAAAGCTACCCCTCCATGGGTCTCTCCATATGTGAGAGTTTAATCGCACTCTTTTATCTCCCGAAGGCTCTTAAAACTTTATCTTGAAAACACTCCAAAAATTTCATCCAAACCTTTGCCACCACACATCTCGGTTTATATTAAAGATGTAAGGTTAGATGGGGTGAAATGTCCCTATTATAGTAGGGCATAGGGCATTCATAGGTGTGATTGTGTGTCACATCTGTGAGTTAACATTGTATGGCCGTGAGAGTAACTCACACCTATGCATGTATATTGCACAGATGTTAGTTAAAACGAATGGTTATGTAATAATTCGGCATGGTTGTGAGTTAATGCTCACGGCCATGACAAATTAATATGGTCGTGAGTGAATCTTAATCATTTTCCAATTATCTTTCTCCAACCAAAGTGCAGCCTTCCACCATCCATCATCCAACCTTTACTCACCACACTTCTCTTATAATAAAATACTAGGTTATTATTAAATGGACAAGTGGTGGCCATGCAAATCCATGCATAACTGTGAGTGATTGTTCATGGCTATGCTTTTAATTTCTAGCTTTGACCATGAGCAACATAACTTGGTTCTTTTTCTTTATGATTTCATTATCTTGTCTTCTTCTTATCTTTTAATCCTCTTCTTCTTGCTTCATGAGGACAAAAGATTATGAATCTTCAAAAAATGACTTAAATGTAGTACTTTCAATTTTCTTTAGCTCTTTCACTTCCGAATTGTACCTAAAATGACATATGAATTAAAGTGAGTATGTTAAGCAATTTCATATAATTAATCACTAAATGTAATGGAGTAAATGTATAATCAATTAAGTGCATATCAAGATGAACCGCCTATTATTCCATGTTATGCTAATATAGCAAATTATGTTGTAGATGATATCCTTGCACTTGATTTGTCTTATTAATAAAGAAAGTGGTTTTTATACTAGTGTACTCACTATTTATAAGATGAACTGATATTGTATAAAATTTATATGGATGGATTAATTAAGAGATGTGTTCTAGAAAAGGAGATGTTAGAAACATTAATGAATTATCATAATATTACTTATACAGGGCATTATGGAGTGAACAAAATAACAACGTAAGCATTAGAATTTGGATTCTAATGGCCTAACTTGTTTAAGGATGCTTTTGAGTACATGGTGTAATGTGATAGATGCCGAATAGTGGGGAGTATTTTAAAGAGAGATATTGCGCCCCTTTCTAACATTTTAGGGATTAAAGTCTTTGACATATAGGGATTAGATTTCATGGGACCTTTCCCATCTTCTATGGGGAACATATACATACTATTGGAAGTAGATTCTATCTTGAGATGGGTTAAAGCAATGACAACTGATAGTTGTAGATTACATCGTGTTTTTGTGGGTAGTTTAATTTGTATTTAGTTGTTAATTTGATTGTTTAGTGCATGTTTAGGTTACAATTATGTTAATTAGTAAATATTTGTGTTTTAGGTGTTTTGTGAGTTAAGCATGCTTTTGAGCTTCAATTTTATATATTTGAGGCGTCTTGATGAGTTTGTTAGTATTTCAGGGCAAAGAGTGGAAAAAGGAGAAGATTCGAAGAGGACCTGGGAGCTAACTCAAGGCTATGATCGTGGCCAGTAAGCCACGATTGTGACAGAAGCAGGTGCAAGGAGCCACGATCATGGCATATTGGTATAATTTGCCACGATCGTAATAAAAGGCCAAAATTGCCACGATCATGACAGAAGGCCAAAATCGCCATGATCGTGGCCTATGCATGGATAGAAGCGGGGATGCTTCTAGTTTTAAGTTTTCAAGGGACTTTTTAGACCTTTCAAACCCAGAAAAGACCCTATGGTTACCCTAATTGGAAAAGCTATATAAAGGAAAGAGATGTAACCCTAAAGGAGCCTCCATTTTGCTACATTTGAAAAACCTTCAAGAAACAAAAGAGAAGAGGAAGAAGAGGAGAGAGAGGAGTGGGTTGCTGCAACTGCTACATTCTCTGGCCATCCCGATCCTTTCTAAGTGACATCTGCATTTCATCTTGTTGTTTTTTCTTTAAATGTATACAATGAATGTGATGATAATGATGAATTGGATGATGTTCTAAACTCTTTAGGGATTTTGAATTGTCTCAATGTTAATATAGTTATCTTTTATGTTGATTGATTTGATGTTGTGATTAATTACGATTCTTGCATGTTTAACTAAGAGGGTAAACCAAATAAAAATGATTAGGATGGATTAATGAGAGTTAAGCGATTCAATAGATCACACGATTAATCAAATCGGTAATTTATACGGAAAGAGATCCCGTGTGAGGACCTGATTGTTCATTAGAATACTTAAGAACTAATTAGGTTGTGGGTTGATCATTAATTGAGAGATTACATTTTCAGTTACTCGACTTAATTAGGTATTATTAATTAGGACTTAGTGATTATAACTCAAGATAGAGTAATCCACCCCTTGATAGTCTGGAACCGACACCATATTAACACATAAGTGACTAGATTAACATTTATTATAGGATAAATATCCCGCTCCTTCATAATCAGTCAATTCTTCTTGGTTGATTTTCAATTGTCAAATTGGTGGTGCTCAATTTAATTTCCTTGCTTAGTATAGAATTCTTGTTTCTATCATTCCATATTCTTGTATTTACTTTTTTTGTTTAGTTTTTCTTTTCATTTTAATTATCCTTTAGACCTTAGACAACTTAGAATTCGATTAGATCACCAACTCCTCGAGAGATCGACATCTCTTGTACTACATTCGCGATCCATGTGCTTGCGATTTTTTGAGAACAACCTTAATTGACAATGGTAAAGTGGTACAAAAATTTACCAGAAGGATATTTAGTAGATTTGGAGTTTCAAGAGCAATCATAAGTAATGGAGGAGGCAATTTTTGTAATAAATCATTTCAAGCTTTTCTTAAAACGTATGAAGTCTATCATCGAGTGGCCACACCCTTTCATCCACAAATAACTGGCCAAGTGGAGGTTGTTATATAAGAGCTAAAGAGAATCTTAACTTGATCATGCTTTATGGGCATATCGAACCACCTTCAAGACAAAAGGTGAGATTATTCTCAAAACTGCATTATGTTGTACCATATACTCAATATTGAGGGAAAGATAGGTTATACAAAGGATTAGAGAGGGAAGTTCCAATGCCAGGGGACTCCATTGTCAATTGGAACAGAGAAGTCCTAATAGCTCATGTTGCTTGGTCTACTGTCGAAGAATGAAAAATCTTTGGAATGTTTATTGCTTGATACTTGTATTTGGGTTGGAACACATGTACAAGTAAAGTCTATATGACTTTGTTAAGACTTATTCTCCTTGTCATTGTAATTTTTACGAAGCTCAGATTGTGTTAATGAAATTTATTCATGTTCTAAAAAAAAAATAGAAAAGTAATTTGGTGAGATGCGAACTTTATGATTTTGGGGGCAAGGTAGGATATTCTTAAAGCCAAAGGCTTAGAACTCATTAAACTCACCTTCATGTATCAATTTGAGGTGGTACACTTGAGCATTGACTGACTATTCTCTGTGTTCATCCGTTTTAACTTTTGAGTTACGTAGCAAAAGAAGTAGAGAAGATACTTTCCTGTGGACATTTACACTTGAACGACCACATATTTGTTTTCTGCGCACCTACCTGCCGGAAAATGGGATCCAGAACCATAACCATTGGGCTAATTGCTTACTACTAATTTTTTTGGTTTCCATTACATTCCCCTGACGAGTAATTTGTGGATTTGAGGGCAGGCAATGGGATATTGATGTGTAAACATTGGAAACTGACAATTGAGAGTGATGAAGGAAATATGATAAATTACACCCAAGTGTCTGAAGGGAAAATTAAGCTTGTAGATCGATGTTGTATTACAAGCAAAGCAAAGCAACGCATAATGTACAACCTAATTAAGATCGCAGAATGAACATGAACATGAACATATGGTTTGTATGAGCCTACCAACTCGGAAAGAATCAATTTTTATGCGCTCTAAGTGGGATGACGAAGCCTAAGACCAAAACCCATATCATTTTATAACTTACTAAAGCACAGCCAACGGAACCGATCGATCAAAACTACTACGCATTGCTCTTGCTCTTGCCGGCGCCGTCTTTTTCGTAACCTTCTCGGTATCTTTTCCCGGCAAGTCGTCAGAAAAAACACCTCGCAACGTGCCGGCCATTTGATTGACACCATCTTTAGCTGCGGCAGCACCGCCATTAATTAATACCCTACTTATACCAACATAGTGTAAAGACTGGGCGATTTGTAACGGAGTGACACCCTTACTTGTCCTTGCTTCAACATCTGCGCCTTTCTTGACCAGCAACTCGATCACATCTGCGTGACCACTCTCCACCGCGCAATGCAATGGCGTGTAACCCTCTTCATCTTTGGCATCAATATCAATACCCTTATCGATCAATGCACGAACAGCGTCGGTTTTCCCTTTGAAAGCCGCTCTATGCAATGCACTCCATCCGTGTTGATCACGACCATTAATAGCCGCTCCGTTTTCAATCAACCTGTGGATAGTCCTCACCTCTCCTTTACGAGCTGCCACACATAAACTATCACCCAATTTCAACGCATCGAACAAACGCGTGTGCCCATATTCGGCTGCTATATCGTAGGCTGATTTGCCAAACTTGTTTCGGATATCTTTGTTGGCCCCTTTTTGTAGCAACAGCTTCACCATGCTTTCATCACCCAAAGCTGCAGCTAGATGCAACGGTGTGTCGCCATCTCTGGTGTTGCGAATGTCAGCTTTAGCTCCACTAGCTAGCAGAAGACGAGCACAATCACGTCGGCGCTCCTCCACCGCCAAGTGAAGCGCGGTGCTACCATCTTTTGTGAGTGCGTTAACTTTGGCACCTTTGACTAAAAGAAGCCTCAAAACCTCCAAATGCCCGCCTCCTGCTGCGAGATGAATTGGACCCCATGTAGAAGACTCCGATCTTTCTGTGCTTGCTTGGTGAGCTAACAAAAGCTCAACGATCAACGTCTCTCCGGAGCCAGCAGCCACCTCGAGGGGACTCGTCCCAGCGCGGCTCTGAAATTCAACATGTGGCTCGAATTCGAGGAGTAATTGGACAATATCCGCGCGACTTTGAGCAATGGCTATGTGAAGTAATGCTTGGCCATGAGAGTCCACAGAATCAGCAGAATTCCAAGCAGGGTCACTACGTTCAAGCACTTCTCTGATCTCATCCATCGCTCCATTCTTAACAAGCTGGGCCAACACCGGTGACCCAACAAACATGATCCTGATGCCACTGTCTATGAAAACTTGCTTCTTTTTAGTAGTGAACCAATCATTAGGGACCGTGTCAATCGCTGAATCTTTGATAGCCGCACCAGGAACCACCACGCTGTGCAAAAGAAACGAGTCCTCACAGTGTGGGACTGTTTCTGGGATAACAGAGCCTGGAGGGAGATGATATGTAATCTCCACAGTTAGTGTCGCCAATGGAGCTATGATTCCTGATTGTGGCTTCACTGTGTACCGTGTCTTATTCAGTGCCTGAATTCTGAAAGCCACCGGCATGGTGTACATAACGTTGCGAAGAGCAAGCTCGCCGTAGCATTTCTGGCCCGCTTCAATGCGAATAGCAACAAGATTCGATGGTTCTAAACTAATAAGCCTGTCCATATATACTCCGAAGAACAAAGACTGGTTCTCAAGAATCAAACTATATGTTTGAAATGGGATTTGGAAATTGATGGACTTTGAGAGTGTTGTCGGCGGGTGAGACTACTGGAGATGGGTTGGATGAGGTTGTAGAGGTATCATAACCGATGAAGAGAGAAGCGGAGAGAAAAGGGAAGGGAAGGAATTAGAGGAAGAATGGTGGGGTTGGGTGTTTTTCAAGGAAGGAAAAGTACAGGCCGGCTCTAACTAGAGGATACCAAATGGTGGTGTTAAAAACAATGAGAAGTGAAGAGAAGAGACGAGATGACTTGGCTTGTTTGCTCCAGTTTGGCCACTTCATAACTGTATATTCCTATGATACAGTTGTCTGTTGTTTGTACAAAGTACGCGAGGGGGTTTGATGCCATTTTTTATCTTGATTTAACAATTCTCTCTACTTTTTTTGAATACCAACTTTTATTTTTCGTCAACACCGATAAGAAGTTGTTTTTAAGCGGATTGACTAAGGTCAAGAGGAATTGGGAACCAGAGAGTTTCTTGGTTCCAAACTCCTCTCGTTCCACGGGATTGGAAAGTTTATTGTATTGATAGACCGCAAGCTCAGTTTTGTTAGAAAATACAGGTGCCACAAAAAGAAATGGGAACTAGAGAGTTTCTTTGGAATTGGGTAAGGGTGAGCATTATTCGGATTGGGCCGGTTAATTCAGGTAACAAAATGGTAAAAATACGGTAAATTGGGCCGACCCGAATATTACCTGAATTATTTTCGGTTTGGGACGATAACTTCGAAAAAAATTTGGGTTACCCGATTACCCGAATTAAATTTTTCTCTTTAGTATTATTAGTTTGAATTGAATTAAAATTAGGGTTTCCTAAGTCCTAACTTCTCGGTTCTTATACTCGCCTTCTCTTCTCGCCTCTCGGTTTTGCCTTCTGCCTTCTCGCCCCTACCTTTTGCGTTTGTCTTCTCGGTTCTTCTCACCTTCTTGGTTCGTCTTCTGCCTTCTCGGTTCCTCCTCCGTTGGTGCGTGTGCTCCACATTCCGCAAGGGTCCGTGGTGCGTCTCCCTTGGTGGGTCAGCCTCCTCCAGCTGGTGCGTCCCTGGTGCGTGCTTCCGCGTGGTGTGCCCTAGTGTCTGGTGGTGCCTTCTGCGTGCGTGCGTCCCTGGTCACCGTAGCTGGTGCGTGCGTCCCTAGTGGTGCCTTCTGCGTGCCGCATGCGTGCGTCCCTGGTCAGTGGTCACCGTAACTGTTTTCTATCCCTTTAGCATGAAAATCATTTATAATGTTTTGTTGTCGGTCTTATAGGAACTCAGAGGCATTTTCGACGATCCATAATTTGCAGAAGGCCTGAGAAACGTACAGGGTCAATGGTCACCGTAACTGCATGTTGAGAACTGTCTATTGGGACACGTACAGGGTAAAAACCCCAAATCCAAAATCACCCACTCTGTTTCTTTGTTTGTTATTAATTTTCAGTTTCTTTGT
>JANJEY010000006.1:31267319-31278722 GCA_024703695.1 Erythroxylum cataractarum
CAGTAAACTAGTAAAGTATACAGTACAACTGTACAATATACTAATATGGACTATTTTGCAATTTTTAAAAATTTCAGAGACTATTTTATAAATTTAAAAAATTACTCGAAACGGTACCCGGTACTGACTGGTACCGGGACAGTTCCGTTCCAGAACCCAATCCGGTACCAAGCCCAGTACGGTATTCATAACATTGGTCATAAGAGTTGGTGGCGTGTACTTTGGTCACTTTTGTGAGGAGATTTTTTTTGCATATATTATATATTCATCCCACATGTGTTTTATGATATTTGTGATAAGATTTTTGGTATAGATAATATTTATGGCTTTTAGTATCAATGTTATCCTACATTTTTGCTAATCATTATATTGTCAATCTTGCGGTCACCTTTTCTGTAAACAATAATAATGTCACAATTGAAACCTTAACTTGTTTCAATATCAAAAAGTGAAAACAAGATGAGGAGTTTGCTTTAGAAATGGTAGACATTAACATGAATATGGTGAGAGATAGGCCACCTACACCTACATTTTATAGTTCAGTTGATACTAAAGCAGCATTTGCTTCCTATGAAAGGTCAAATAGGATGTACTTTTTGACCATCGAGAGATCACTCCTAGATCATCTGCTAAGTGAACTACCATAAACAGATATAGCGAAGGAATTTCTGAACAATGTCTCCTAGAGATCATCAAATGTTGAGATAAGTACCCTAATGAAAGAATTATTCACCAAGAGGTATATGGGAGAAGGATGAGTGGGGGAGTACATTATTATAGTCGTCCACCTCTAGAGTAAGTTAAAGGCGTTGAACATCATCATTCCTGATGCGTGCATTGCACACCAAGAATTGAATACACTTCTTTTAGAGTTTGGAATCCTGGTTACAATGTACAATTCACAGTATGACGCATAGGACATCAATGCTTTGATTTCTTGATGTTTTGTTGAAGAAAAGAAGTTAAAGAATATTGCTTATACGACCTTACTAATAATCTGAAAAAAAAAGAAAAGGCAAAGCCTTAAGGTTTAAAGGTAAGAAATCTAAATTCTCTCCGCATTTGAATATTGGTCAATCCAGTATTACTAAAGGTCCTGTAGATGTTAAAAGTATAAAAAGAAGAAGGGATATGAAAAGTTCGATTGTCAGAAGTATAACCTAAAAAAAAACAGGAATTGTCAGGTAACTCTTTGACTTGTATGATCCATGAATTTAATCTTGCTATAGCCACATCAACTTCTTGGTGGCTAGATAGTAAAGCTTCTAATCATGCTGCCTCTACAATGGAGGGGTTCACACATAGGAGAAAACTAAATAAAAAGGAGGAAAAACTGATGATTGGTAATAATGAAGAAGTTATTGTAATGTTTGTAGGGGATGCATGTTTGAACCTTAATACATGGTTTGTACTTGTTTTACATGAAATATTTTATATATCGCCTTTTAAACAGAATTTGATTTTTATATCAGTTTTAGACAAAAAAAAGGCTATAGTTTTGTCATTGATGCTTTTGTTGTATAATTATCTTTCAATGCAAAACATATTGGTAATAATTTCTTGTCATATGGATTGTATAGAATATGTCTTTCCCCTCATGAGATGTATGCTTCTTTATATATTACTGAATAGGTTACTAGAAAGAGACCTTTGATAAAGGATAAGTCATACATGTTGTGACATAAAGGTTGGGCCATATTTCCAGAGATAGAGTTAAGAGATTGATTAAAGAATATATTCTCCCAACTTAAGATTTTGATGATATGAAAACATGTGTTGACTGTTGCAGGAGTAAGTTGACCAAAATAAAGGAAAAGGAGTCAACTTATACTTCTGGCTTGCTAGAACTCACATACAAATATTTATGATCCTTATATAGTTACATTGTGTAATTCTAGATATTTTTTATTTTTATTGATGACTATTACCATTATAGTTATGTGTTCTTGCTTAAAGAAAAGTCTGAAGTTCTTGAGAAATTTATGATCTTTAAGGCTGAGGTTGACAACCAATTGGAAAGGTCCATTAAGATTGTTATATTTGACCATGGAGGAGAATATCATGGCAAACATGGGATTTTAGAATAAGAAAGGGATTTGTTTGTTAGATATGTGGAGTCATATGGAACAATGGACCAGTTCACAGTTCTAGGTAGTCTTGAGCAAAATAGTGTGGCTAAAAGACGTAATCGCATCTTAAAGGACATGACTAGATCGATACAGAGCATGACTAACCTACTTGATAACCATTAGGGTGAAGTTATGGCCTTGTATATACTTAACAAGTCCCAAGCAAATCAGTATCGAAGGTGCCATTTGAACTCTGGAAAGTGTCAAAGTTTAGCCTTGGCCATATTCATGTTTGGGGTTGTCTTGTTGAGGTACATTTATATAATCCTTATAAAAAGAAGTTGTATTATTGTTCTACTCGTTGCTATTTTGTTGGATATCCTAACCACTATAAGGGATATAGATTTTACTATAGAGAAGGAGGGTCTAGAATTGTAGAGTCCCAAATAACTAAGTTTTGGGAATATGATGTCTATGATGAGGATGGTCCTTCTCACCCTTCAAATGATAGCAGGACATATACTATAGTTATTTTGTATCTATCACTCATATAGTTAGGATCAGTGGATTAAGGTCATGGTACTATGCTAGTACATGAACATGAACCCATACCTGTACAAACTGAGGTTTGTAAGGTGCAAGAACCAGTTTAGTTATGAAGATCCACTAGAGTGAGAAGACCTGTTTTTTTTTATTACATAGTATATTTAGGTAAACAAGACTATGATATTGGACATATTGTCGATCCAGTTACTTTTTCATATGTTGTTTTTATAACTCATGTAGATTTGTGAAGGGATGCAATGAAAGATGAGATGCAATCCATGAAGCATAACAAGGTATGAGATCTTATTGATTTGCCTCAAAATTGCAAACCTATCAGTTGTAACCCAAAAATTTGCCTCAAAAGATAGTAGAAATGCAAACATGGTTAACCCAAAAAATTAGGGCTTTCATCGCAAATGTAAAAGCTAGAGAATGCGATACAAAACCGAACATGGAACAAGCAATATATAGGTTTCAAAAACCCAAAAAAAATTCAACATCACAGATGCAAATCTTAGGTTCTCAAAAAAGATAATTTCAAACAAAAACACAAACATCTTGTTCGATTAGCACAAGCAAAATACCAAAATTGAAAAAGAACACAAAGCAGTAAATGGGTTTCAAAAACTCAACCATGACACAATATTACAGAATCAAAACTTAGATTTTTCAAGATCATATGGAAACAATTTCTAGAAATTAAACTCGCACAGAACCCAAAACAAGTAGGGATTTCAGAAACCCTAGACGTTCAAAAAGACGCAAGGTTCACAATTAAAGCCATCGTATATGCCTTTAGATTTAATCACATGATAGATGAAAAATTAGGTTTTCTACTTTTTTTTCAGAAACAGAACACATACAGTCGTGAATAAGCTTCATATTAGACCAAAATCGAAGTAGAACAAATCAAATTGTATCATAATCAATAATAATCAAGCCTCTAATTCAAGATTAGAAATTAGCGGAGGCTTTGATACCACTGTTGGAATCCAACTGTGATTGAATCACGGGGGCAATGGAAAATATTTTTTTTTCAAATTCTGAGTGGATCCTAATAATTGATTACACTTTAATTAAAATACGAATCGATTTAGAAATCGTACCTTGTTTGCCTTCTGTGAAAAAATCTTTGAAACGTTATCTGATTGATCAATCACCAGTTGTCCAATTGTCCCACCTCTAATGGTATCCGCATAGCAATTCTCAAACTACTTTTGAGAAGAAGAAGACAAAAGTTATAGCGCCCCTTTATCGCAGGGTACACACCGAGACGCCGAAGATCATTTTGGTACATATCCTAAGACAAGGGCGAGCTACGTTCGATCACTACGTTCACTTCAAATGGCATGGTATCATAATTTAATTAACAGCATCATAAGAAGATCACAATGTTTTAAAAACCTGACTTTCTTCTCATTTCATTTCACAAAGATCGAGGTCTACATTGTCTTTCAACGTTTTCCATAGGTACAACATCAAACTTAATACAAAAGGACTACATGAGAGAGGAAGATATAAGCAGTCTATCTAAACTGTCCACATATTCTAACTGACTGACCTTTGAGCCATGACTCTTCCTACCAAAACACAATCTATACGGCTGGTAGAGCCTCTTAGTAGCTTGAGTCGTCTCTCGGTCTTGAAAGGACAACGTTACAATTTTAGTGAGTTTTGTGAACTCAATGAGGTAACCATCATCAATGGTTCACTCAATTCATGCATCACATTATCACAAGTAACATAATATTCACCTCATTGCATATTCATAATATATCACATCCCACGTTCAAAATAGTCATATCGTTAATACAAAACACACATATCAATTATAATTGCAATGCACGTGAGACTCACTTTCATTTATTATTGTTGTTATGACCGAGTGCCTTTTTACTAGCTCATATCCCTTAGTGGATACTGAGCTGTGTCATATAACGTCCCATATCTCTTAGTGGATACCGAGTATAGTCGCACTCGAGCCCGAGGCTCTAATCACATTCTGAGCTTTAAGCTCTTTATCCTGGCGACTCTGGTCATAACTTCCTTTATCTTGCATGCATTCATGTAATGAATGTTTCTCATAACATAACCTCAGTCAATCATATGGATGCACATTCATATTTTAGACCACATTCATCATCGGACTGTAGTCCGGCATTCAACAAAAATGTTGAGCACACTTTTGCATTCACATGCATATTCACGAATTTGCACATTTGAAGCACTTATTTCGTCAAGTTCACATACAAGGAGCACTCTAATAATTCATTCATACACCAGAATCACCGAACCTTCCTTGTTTGGAATCAACACAATCAAACCACATTAATGTCATTATTCAAAACATATTCTAAAGCAAACAGTTAATTGAGTGAGACTGTCTAGGTTACTCACAAGTTGTTTCCGAAGCTAGTGCCTGCAAGATCTGACAACAACTTGAGGTTGACGTTCCAGTTGTTGCTCTATAACGAATAATATACAAAATATCATAACTTACACAATTATAAGTATTCAATAATGCACATGTATGGCATGAATTATGTACAATGCATGTTCATGAAAAATCCTGGGTATTTAGCCAACAATTTCTTCATCCCATTTGTATCCCCATGTCTCCAGTTTACCACAAAACAAAAATCATCTCATTTGGATCAGTAGGGCTCTAGAAACCATCAAAATACCAAAGTATGTTATGTGGAATAATAACAGTTCATATGGCTTAAGAGCACACTTAATGCACCTGTCCCACTCATTACACTCAATCTTTCTCCATTAGTTTTATATAGCTATGATTCTTGGTGAAGATGTAGATCAATATCTTCCGAATCCAATGGTTCAAGAATCAAGTCATTTGGAGGTCTAGACAAGAAGTTATGGCCAAAAGAATCCAACATGTTCATATCTTTACTCGTATTGTATATGTCTTGGCGCAATTGCTATAACTCTCACTAAAGATATTGGATTGACTTCATTGTTGGACTATTGGCAAGATGACTTCCAAATCTACAACTTTCATGAAGAACATGAAGGTCCAATTCTATCGTTTGACTTCTGTATCGTCTCACTTTTGCATAGTCTCACTTTCCTTTTATCTTAGTTCTATCGTCTCATTTCTATCGTCTAGTTTCCATCGTCTTATTTCCATCGTCTCATTTCTATCGTCTTATTTTCTTCCGTCTCATTTTCTTCCATCTCATTTCTTCCGTCTCATTTCTATCATCTCATTTATATTGTCTCATTTGCTTCCGTCTCATTTCTTCGGTCTCATTTGCTTCCGTCTCATTTTCTTCCGTCTCATTTCTTCCGTCTCATTTCTATCGTCTCATTTTCTTCCGTCTCATTTTCTTCCGTCTCATTTCTTCCATCTCATTTCTATCATCTCATTTTCTTCCTCAGAACGTCTCCACTTTTAAGGATCATAACTTTTGACTTCAATGTCTAAATTTTTCATACTATATACCATTGAAAAGATAAAAGAAAGATCTACAACTTTCCAGAGGCATCTTGACTAAAATCTCTTTATATCAATCCCAAATTTGCCCCTAAAGTCTGAAGATGAATTTTTCATACACACATCAACGTACTAGACCAACTTCATAACTTCATAAAATTTTGAGACTTTTAGAGACAGAATTGAAATTCGATGTCTTCATACAAAATGTAGCCATATGTCTCTAGACAACTAGAGAAAATGTTATGGCTAAAAGATTGAAGTGTATTCAGTGAACATTTTTCAGATTTTCAAACTTTCAATATTTTACATCACCAAAACATCAATTTTTTTTTCAAAAACTAATTTAACACTATAACTGAATTTATTTCTTCCCAACCACGCATTATTTATGAACAAACACAAAAATGCCATTTTTCATGCAAATGATTGTAACTTATCAATTTTATTTCACAAATCCCCAACTCTAAAGGATTTCTTCATCACTTACCTGCTGAAAACTCCAAAATCTTCAAGCCATAACTCCACACGTTTCACGTACTTCACTGAGTACAATGACCAGCTTCTAGTTTTTCTCATGGTAAGGACACAAATGGCAAAGTAGGTTTGGTGAAGGAAAGGAAAAACACATAACTCTCTTAGAAAGTATTTGATGGAAAAACTCTGGGTTTCAAAAGGAAGTTTGAAAAAGATGATAATAAAGAAGGGACTTAGACAAGACTTAACCTGTCAACTCTAAAAGAATAGTAACCTACTTTTAGCAAGAGTACAAAAGCCTAAGTGACACTTGTCACTTACCCAACACCCAAGTTCTAACTTAGTTTCTTTTGAAACTAACTCCCTTGACTATCATCTTTACAATCCAACTATCTCTAAAGCTTCTTTTAATTTCTTGTTCCCTATTATATGTATATATCTTTCTCAATTCTCCATAATTTTCAAAGGTAACTCCTAAATTCACCATCATATACAAATACGATAATTCCACCAATCACTAATATTTACAATGTAAAAATGTCCATAACTCAAAAAATTCATAAATTAATCCAATTATACCCAGAATTATTCATAAATGCATGTACAATTATTTTCATGTGCAAATTCGTTACTATTCATGTATAAGTGCATGGCATTTTTATGCATAAACATGGAAATGCATCTCTAACTCTCATTAATCACTCACATTTACTATTCTAACCCACCAACAAGTAATGGGATGTTGCATGAAAAACCCTAAGGCTGCTTTGAACACAAGAGGATATTTAAAGAATAGCAAGAGAGGCATAAAAGAAGTTTTTGCATTAGTCACCATGAGAAACCCTAAAGAGAAATCATTGAGAGATACAGGAAGAGAGTAAGGAAAAGAGAAGACGAGAAGAAGTTGACTCGATGTACTTTCCAGATCATGAAGTTTCCCAACATTGAACCTCCCATCATCCATTTAGATCGTATTTCCTATTTAATTTCAATTTTATTATTGTATAGAATTGGATTGAATAGTTGATGATATGATCTAGAATGTTGAGGATGTTCTAAACTCACCTTCGGAATTTTATTATTGAATTAATGAAAATTTGAGTGTTTATATGTTTATTAGATTTGTTGTGGTTTAATTCTGCGATCGCATAATTCGGTAATAAATTGAGAGGGAGAATCGAGTGAAAAATGATTAAATTGGACTAACAAGACTTAGGTGATTTAATAGAACAAGAATTGAATCAGATCGAGAAATTGTGCAAAGAGAGATCTTGCATAAGTTTTCGATAGTTTATTAGAGAACTTCATTACTAATTGGGATTTTGGATAGGTTGTGAATTGAGAGATTGTAACCGCCACAATCTGATTAAGGATTATGATTTAGGGTTAATGATTATAACTCGAGAGAGAGAGTAATCAACCTTAGCATAGATTAGAATCAACAATCCAATAATTCATAATCAATTAGGTTAACAATAAGGATAGGTACAATTCTCTTTCTCTCAATTGGTAATTTCTTTTGGTTGATTCTTGGGTGTGTTGCAATTGCTTAGTAATTAGTATTTAGTGTTTGATTCTTAATTTGATTGATTGAATTAAATTCTCATATTAGTTTCATGCAATTTGAATTTCTGTTTTTGTTTATGGCCTTAGATTTTAGGATTAGATTAGTTTCCTCTCCTCATGGAATCGACACCTTTGGTATTACACTAATGAACCATACGCTTGTGAATTATTGAGGGTTAATAATTAAAACTTAGACACAACTAACCACATGATTAAGTTTTTGGTGCCATTGTCGAAGAGGCAATTAGTTTAATTCTTTAGTTTAAAGCGATTTAGTTAATTTTTATTTTCTGTTCTTTTTGTATATTTTTATTTTTAAATCTCTGCTCTTGCATGAACACAAGAGTTATAAAAAGTTTTAGTCGTGTAGTTAAAATCTTAGAGCTCAATATCACTCGATTAGAATTGTCAATTAGGAAAGCTCGACATGAAGAAGAAAAAGAAATTGCAAAAGCAACAATGACCAAGGAATTTCAGCAAGATTTGGATCACGAAGCAAGCTAAGGACGTCAACAACGAACCCTTATGGATTTCATGAGACCAGGGTTCAATGCAACTAACCAAGGAGTAGCTAGGCCACCCATAGAAGTGACCTCTTTTGAAATTACCCCAGCCTTGTAAACATGCTTCAACAAAATGTGCAATTCTATAGACTAACAAATGAAGATATCAATGCACATATAAGAAATTTCCTTGAAATCTATGATACCTTTCGATATCATCAGATGTCAGAGGATGTGGTAAGAATTAGGCTTTTCCCCTTTATCTTAAGAGATAAGGGAAAAACCTGGTACCACTCTCTCAACCCAGCCAATGTTACCATTTGAGATCAACTAGTTAGTACCTTTTTAGACAAGTATTTTCCCCTTACCAAGACCACGAAGATTATTAAGGAGATTACCAACTTCTAGTAAAGTGATGGGGAATCAATCTGTGAAGCTTGGGAGCAATACAAGGACTTGTAACAAAAATGCCCACACCATAACTTACCTAAGAAGTTCTTGTTGCAAACATTCTATAATAGAGTAACTCCATATACAAGAGGCACGATTGATACAGCTTCAGGAGGATCACTAATGAAAAAGACGTTAGATGAAATAGAAGAGTTGATATTATGAGATGGCAAGTAATAGCTACCTATGGAAGAATGAGCAGCTACCTTTAGAGAAAAAAAAGGAGTTGTTGTTATTGATCAAATGATGGAGATGCAGATAAAAATTGACAACTTAATTTGATAGCTAAAAAATATGAAGGCTTCGTCCTCAGCTTCGGTAAAAGCTGTGTAACTAAAGTGTGAACTCTATGGACAGATGGACCATGATACAATGGACTGTTTCTTAATTAAAAATAATGATTCGTAGCAAGTTAATTATATGGAAGATTAATATGGAGGAGGAGAGGGAAATAATCCCTGATCCAACACAAACAACCATGGGTGGAAGAATCATCCTAACTTCTCATTGAAGAACAATGTTAAAGAATAGTTCAGACCTTAAGGACAACCAAGTTTTCAACAAGATGAACCGAGTTCAATGGAGTCTAAGTTGGATAAGATTTGAGATAAATTTGGAAGTATGGAGGATGCACATAAGAGGCCTGAAAGCAAGTTTGAACAAGTTATTAAAAACCACACCTCTTTAATACACAATATGGAAGTCCAAGTAGTTCAACTAGTAGAGGCAATTTCAACTGAGAACCCTTCCAAGCTATACTGAATCTATCCCAAAGGAATGAATCATAGCCATTACTCAGACCTAATAAAAGAAACTCGAACATACGAAAGAAGATGGGGACAATAGAGAAGGACAAGTGTTAAGTTATCAATTTGTGCTTATTTTGTACTTAATTCTCTTTAATATGTTAAAAATTATTGTTCAAAATTAATGGAATTGTCTTATAATTGTTCTCAGATGATTTCAACCCCTTAGAGATGAAATTGAATCAAAAAGATGAAAAAGAAATGAAGAAAATCTGAAATTCCAAGTCTGGAAGGAATTCAATCACTAAACGTAGGCACATGCAAGGTTGAAATTAATTTCCAAATCTGCTTTTAAAATCTAATCTGATTCTTTTGAGATTTTTATATTCTTTTAAGATAATATTGATGGAGATTCACAATCTGAACATGGGGGAAACGTGATCTGCAAGATAGGATGAGAAAGGAAGGGAGTGGGAGGCATTAAAAAGGAAAAAACATGACTGTTCACATCGGCCTTTGTTTTAAAATAGATTTTTGATTTCTATAGTTTTTTTCATGGTTGTTCTTAAATTTTCTACACTGTTTCTTCTATATTTTTGTATTCTTTAAGAAAGATCAGGGATGGAGACTTGTTATGTTATTATTGCTTTGATTTCTACTTTCGTTATTGATTAAACCCAAGTTTAATATATAATTGGCTACACTTTCATGGTTGTTAATGCACTTTTTGACTCTTAATTCATGATTTTTGTGTTTAAATTAGTCTCTTATGGTGAGCTTATGTTTTATGCAATTTGCTAGTAAAATTATACAAATTGACATTAATTGGCTAGGATGGGAGTTAACTCAGGAGGTTCTGTATCTAGACTTGGCTCGGGTTCTGTGATGCTGATAGAATTTGGTTGGGTTGTGTGGACAAGAGTTGGAGTACGAATGAGGTCTAGGGTATTTATTGGTTTGAAGGAAATACAAGGACTATCTTCCATTATGCTATTCTCCCCCTATAGATAGGAATTTGAAAAGAAGAATTTGCACTCTGAGAAAGTGACATCAGCTGAGATATAGGTCCTTCTTGTAGATGAATTGTAACACTTGTATCCTTTTTGATTTGATGAGTATCCTAGAAACACACACTTAATGGCTCTAGGATCAAGCTTCCCCCAATTTTGGCTATGGATATGAACAAAAGCAATACACCCAAATACCCTAGGAGTGAGTCCGTTGGAAGTTCTAAAATGAGGGTAAAAAGAGTTCAGGAGCTTGACAGGACTCTTATTTTCTAGAACACGTGAGGGTAGTTTATTGATCATATAGATGGCATTAAGAACTACTTCACCCCAATAAGATTTAGGGACATTTCCTTAAAAAAGTATGGCTCGAGTGGTATTAAGTACGTGTCCACTTTTTCTTTCGGCCACTCCATTTGTTGAGGTGTATTAACACAGGATGAATCATAAATAATACCATGTGATTGGAAGTAAGGAAATAAGACTTGGTTGAAATATTCTCTAGCATTGTGATTGAGCCCAAGTTTAATATATAATTGGCTACACTTTCATGGTTGTTAATGCACTTTTTGACTCTTAATTCAT
>JANJEY010000006.1:31335782-31347859 GCA_024703695.1 Erythroxylum cataractarum
ATTCACATGAAACATATTCCAAATATATATTCACATAGATACATATCATGTGTTAAACCAATTAACATAACCAATTGCTTTGAAAACAAAATATATTATTATTACTATTGTTATTTTACATAAAACAAATTTATACAACAAAAATAATTCATTTTATGTAAAAACACATTCACATATCATTAATGAATTAAATGAATGTAAAAGTAATAATAATAATAATATACATAATTTGAAGTGAAAATTAAATAAATGAATAAATGGACATACCATTTAAAAATTATTTCACATCAAATTAATTTTTTAAAACTTAACCTTTTACACAAATATATTACACAAATGTATACATATATACTTATACAAAGGTTAATTTTTGTATGCTATAAATATATTACACAAATATATATATAAAAAGCATCCATGATCCTATCTTTAGCCTTTAAAGAAAAAACAGTATATGTGTCTTTAAAGAAGCACGTGTACACATATTCAAGTAAAAAGCCATACACTGTCATGTTATATAAAAGCACACATGACTTAGCTTTAGCTTTTAAAGAAAAACGTGTATGTGTCTGTAATAAAGGTACAAACGTATACACATAGAAAAACACCCACTGACAAAAGCATTTAATGTCTTCCTATGCTGGCGCAGCCTACTTTCTTTTAAACCATTTAAAACCTATAAGCCTTTAAAGCCTTTAAAACCTATAAGCCTTTAAAGCCTATCTCTTGTCTTTAAAGCCTTTAAAACCTCATCCACTGACAAAAGCATTGACGCAGCATACTATCTTTTTAAAGCCTTTAAAAGAATCATCGTCATCGTTTTATCTTCCTCTTAAAACGAAGCTTTCTAGGTTCTGCAACAAAACCTAAACAGAGGAAAAAAAATTTCTTTCTTTTATCTGTGCTTAACTCCACCCTCCCCCATCTATCTGCGATGCCGCTGGGAGTCATGGAGAAACGTTGATCGATGCCCAGCCACCAAGCTTGACGTCGAAAGAAAAAACACAACTCCACACAGGAGTCTTCATAGGCTTTTCGATTTCACACCGTCATCTCATAGATAGGTCGAAAGAAAGGCGAACGATATCCACCAAGCCGTCAACGCCACTCAACAGGTGACACGTGACTCACACGCGTGGCCATGCGTGGCTGTTTCCATGGCGATTTCTACTGTATCACGTAGATCGACAGAAGAAATGACCGACGGTGTCATCCATGGAGCCAACGCTCTTCACAATCGATGGAGAAGTGCTTCAAAAGGGCTTAAGGTAGGTTTGAAAACATATCTGAATGTAAATAATCTGGCTGGATGCTGTTGTATTAGAAATAAAAAAATTTCATGTGGTTTTTAAACGGATCATATGCTTGATTACATAATCTTAATTCAATTAAAAAACTAATTGTTAATAGCATAATAACAAACTGATTGTTAATAAAAAACGAGGCAGAAGGTAAACATATCTCATACATAAAAAAAAAATCGAAATTCTAGTTTGTGAAAAAATAAATTTGACAACTATTGTAAATGAAAATGTTTTTGAATGAAAGTGGGCCCAAAGTTGTGATTCTTGATTTGCATGTTTTCTTAAGAAAAAAAAATTACACTAAGTTTTTGACTAAGTGATGTAGCACGCCATCCTCGCGGGGCACGGACTCTTATATCACCATCGATGTCGGGTTCGGGTCATGGGAGAGTGGGGTGTAACACAATATGAGAATTTCTTACATGTGGAAACCAAGAAGAAAAGAGGAAAAGGAGTGGGGAGTAAAGGATAAAAAGGAAGAACAAGAGGGAATGGAGGAAGTAATAGTGAATGTGGTGGATCAAATAAAAAAAGTGAACCAGATATGCAACAAAAAGTGTAAGTTCTAATGTGTAAAAGGAAACCAATTGATAAGGAAAATCTAAATAAAGCACAAGAGAAAGGGGAGATAATAAACTGGAAACTATAAAACGGAGAAGAGGTAGAAGCAGGCATAATACAAAAAGAACAATAAAATGAGGAAATCACAAAGTAGCAAACAGAAATAGATTATAAAAGAAATGAGGCATAGTTGTCTGGAAAGAAGGAGATGAAAGAAACTCAAGAGGAAGGGGGAGGTAAAGACCAGGAGGAAAAATAATGTATTAGAACACCTATTTTGGAGAAAGGGGAAAATTTAGGGACTAAGTTAAACATAATAGAAGCCCCACCTAGAGAAGGTGAGAAAACTAGCAAAAAAAATCTTAGAGAAAGAAGAAATTATGAAGGAAATCATTATGGAATATAAGGGGTTTAAACAACATGATTAAGTAACTTAATATAATGGATTTTATGAAGAATGGCAAGGCAGATTTTGTTGTTCTATTGATGACAAAAATAAAGGAAGAGAATATGGGGAAGTATTTGTGGTTTTAGGCGAAAGATGGAAAATAATAATAAATCACTCTAACCACTAGAATGGGAGAGTGGTATTTTGCTATAATTCATCTAAGATTGAAGTGATTAATTGGAAATGCATTAATTAGATGATTTATGGAGAGATTAACATAAAGAAGGACAACACAAGGATAGACATCTCAATAGTATATGCTGCCAATTTTGGACTCCAAAGAACCCTTTAGGAGGAAATTATCAATATCAACAAAAATACGATGACACCTTGGGTAGTGGTTGGTATTTTAATTGTACTTTTTACTCAAATGAATTTAGGGGTGACAAAAATGGCATCAACAAAAGTGAACCAAATTATAGAGAATTGTTGGTGTAAATGGGTTAACAAAATTTCTGACCAAAAAAAAAAAGGGTTAACAAATCTAAAGGTAATAAGGCATTTACACACATGGAGCAACAAGGAATCCAATGAATGGTTTCTTATGAAAAAAACTATTGATCGGTGAATGGTGAATGACAAGTGGCTACAGTATTTTCCATTGAGTATAGTCAATTATGGTGATCCAACTATGTTAGACCACTGTCTTATGCTAGGTTAGAAAACAAGCTAGGATGCAATTAAAAGAAATCTAAACAATAATGGGTGAGGGACTGAAAAATGGTGTATAGTACTAAGGCTTACCAATTAATAATGAAGCTAAAGGAAGTCAAGGAGAGGCTAATGCTCTAACTAAACAACACCCAATCACAGATCAAAAGGAGAATAGTGTTAAATCCAGAAGATGTGTAGAATTGATAAGAAAGTATAATCATGCATTGAAAAATTATAAGGAGGTAATTAGACAAAAGTTGAGGATGCTATGGCTGAGAGATAGGGAGAGATGCACCAAATACTACATTAATTCAATAAAAGTAAAAAGGAATAAATAAAATAGTACAGTTTGGTTGATGGGAGATGGGACACAAGTCCAAGGTCAGAAGAACCTCCAAGATCTCATCTTTAGTCACTTTAACAAACAATTTGGGCAAAGTGGGAAAGTTGAATGGATTTTAGAAGTTGTCTTAAGAAGGTTCAAACATATCTCATAGTTGTAAAAGGATGAATTAATAAGGGATGTGGAAAAAAAATCAAGGCAACACTTTTCTCAATGAACCTAGATAAAGCACCTGGACCTTATAGATTCAATAGGAAGTTTTTTCCAAGAGCATTGGGAAATAACAAAGGAAGAATTGGATGAAGTAGTCAAAGATTTTTTTTGGAGTGATATGTTACTCTAGGAATGGAATAAAACCTACGTATGTCTTGTCCCTAAACTCACTAATTCTAGTACGATAGACGAGTGTAGGCTTATAACTTATTACAACATCCTGTACAAACTGATCATAAAAATCATTGCAAATAGGCTGAAGAAAAGCTTAAAGAACATCATCAATTCCTCTCAGAGTGCATTTGTGGGAGGAAAGACAATTGGAAATAACTTATTTACCTGTCAAGAATTGATGAAAGGGTACAATAGCAAGGCAAGCAGAAGTAATTACACAATCAAGGAGGATTTAGCTAAAGTTTATGATATTGTTAATTGGAGCTTCTTAATTAACACTCTAAGATCTATGGGATATCCAAGGAAGTTCGTACAATGTGTTAAGGGGTGCATCACTTCTCCTTCAAATGCAATTTTAGTCAATGATAAAACCAAAAAGAGCCATAAGATAAGGAGATGTGATATCTCCTTATATTTTTGCCATAGGCATGGAGGTGTTATCTACCTTATTAGAGCATAAAACAACAAATGTTGGACCTCAGAAATTTTTTTAATTATTATTGATTTATTTGTTTCATTGTTGTTAGAATTAAGTCATTAATTTGATGGGTATAAATAGAGATTTGAAATTAGATTGAAAGATTTGAATTAAGTTAGAGTTCATATGGTGTTTAAGAAGATTAAAGGAGTTATTAGGTAAACAGAAGAAGGGGCAAAATGGGAAGACCAAATGAGGGGAAGGGTATTTTTGGAAGGACAAGGCCAAAATGTGGTCTTGTTTAAGAAGAAGAAAAAAATGAAAATAGGAGAGAAGAAGAGAGGTTTCGGTGAAAAAAAAAAAGAAAAGAAATCAAGTTGTTAAGGTAGGTTAACCATCTTTTCTTCTTGCTTTATTAAAGGAATAGGTTGTATTGAGGATGAAGGAGTTAGAGAGAAAAGAGGTTTGTGTGAAAAGAAAATGGAGTAGAAGAACCCAATTGATTTTAGGGTTTCTGAACTAGATCTTAGGTTTTCTTTCCTAGATGGACTATGAGTAGGTTAGATTTGAGTTTAATATGTGTTTATTGCAATTTTGTATTTTTTTCAAGTTTAAGAATTTTATTGGAATGTTATTCTGAATGGAACCTTGGTTGTTTTAGGAAACCAAGGGAATCCTACCCAAGAGTAAGGGGAAATGCAAGCTTGACTTGGATTTTCACAAACCAATTAGGTGGGTAATGTATTTATAGTTATTGTGTAATTGGGAAAATTCTTGCCTATGTGTGTGTATGTTGATTTGCTTGAAATTGAAATAATTATGAATGTTTAGAAATGCTTGATGCATTGTGATTATGTTATACCTTGAAAAAGGTTATAATATTTGGAATTGGATGGAAAGAAGAAAAAGCATGAAAGTATGAGCATATAATTGAATTGAGCATAAATTGGTTGTGATTAGGTAGGAGAGCAACCCGTTTCATTAGTCACGTGCACATTGACCCATAGCCTTCTCCCGGCTACACGCTTGAGGCCACAAGATCCTGAAAAATCGGACCCATTTTGTTCACGGTGTAAACTTCGGTTTCTTCGTTTCGTTCCATGGAACTCTCAAACCATTTGGTTATGCATTGCATCTTTGAATTGTTAAGTATGATTCATTTGAATGATTTGCTTAATGGATAAAGTCTATGTTATGAGCTATGTATTAAGTGCTTAATTATGAGTTTTGAGCTAAATTGGTGAATGATTGAATTGCTAGATATATAAACACATATGCTTGAATATGTGGCCAAATGCCAATGGCTATAAATATATTAGCCACTGAGCTGTGTAGCTCACCTCACTATTCCCTCCTCAGGTGCAGAACGAGAAGGTTAGCAATCCTTGCAAAGCATCGGAAACTCCAAGATATTAGAAACTTTTGTAACTAAGTTAGTTCGATCACTTTTGTATAGCTTCATAAGCATGTTAAACATTGAACATCCTATATATGTTGTAATTTGTGTTAAGCCCTCATTTATAATGTTATTATGTAATTAAAGTTATGTATAGGCTTCTGTTAATTTGGCAAATGAGTTTAGAAATGAAAAGTTCCCTAGGCGTATGAGCATGCTTCTTTTGTAGTTGTACATTTCATAATCTAAGTCTTTCATAGGTGTGTAAATTGTGTATCGATTTTAGGAGGAAAAATAGACTAATTTAGGCTAAATTAGTCAAATTTGTTTTCTGGAAAGTTGTAGCTTATCATCCTATCTCTCCAACGGTATAAAGTATGAAATTTTTGGATACCAAAGTCAAAAGTTATGGTCCTTACAAGTGGAGATGTTCAGGAGTATATGATGTATCATCTAGTGAGGAAGTATCGTCTTGTGAGGACATTTCATTTAGTGAGGACATATCTTCTAGTAAAGATGTATCATCTGGTGACGACATATCATCTAGTGATAACGTGTTGTCTAGTGAGAACGCTTCGTCTGGTGAGGACATATCATCTGGTGAGGATGCTTCGTCTGGTGAGGACATATTGTCTTGTGACAACACATCATCTGGTGAGAACACTTCATCTAGGGAGGAAGCTTCATCTAGCGATGATGCTTCGTTTGGCGAGGACATATCGTCTAGTGACACCATATCGTCTGGTGATGACGTCATATCGTCTGGTGCATTATTCATCTAATCCTATTGTCTAATACCATTTTTGGCCTGTAGATGATAGTATTTGTCTTCAAGGTCTTCATGAAAGTTATAGATCTTGAAGTTCTCTTTCAAACCATCTAAAGAACACCTTGATCTAATATATCTGGAGAAAGTTATAATTATTGCAAGATATCTTCTGTGTAATGTTCATAACCTTCTTCTGATCACTATTCATCTTGCATTGTCTGGTCCAATTATGATCCTTTAGATGACAAAATCTCACTTTAATGTCTACATGAAAGATGTAGATATTGAAGTGCTCTTTCGAACCCTTTAAGAATGACCTTGATCTGATATCCCTATAGCAAGTTATGCCATTTGTCCCAAAATAGATTCAATATGATTGAGGACGGAACCTTGTTTGATTTCCTTCAGACAATCTTTGTTATTCGACCTCCAAATGAAGTGATTCCTGAAGGAATAGATCCCAAAACACATTGTGCTATTACTCCACAAAAATTGGCAGCATTCTAAATTGATTGGAAAAAGGTTTTGATTAAAGGAAAGTAAAGGAATCTGTTGTAATAGTATGAACTGATGTTATTTTACTGAACATGCTTAAGCATTTTAAATATATATGGATCTGTACGGTTCCAACTGAGATGATTTCTAATATGGAGTAAACTAGAGACATAGGTTTACAAATTATATGAAGAGGTCAAATTCTAATTTAGCCTCTAAGATGTTTAATATCTAGATGGAAGTTGAGCATAGAATATTTGCTTTAGTAAAAGAATGATTCGAAAAATAGGGCCCGACACTTACAGTATTAGAGAATGAAGATGAGCCGAGGATGACTAATGAGGGTTAATTGGAATAACCATACATGGTAACAAATGCAAGCACACGTTTTATAACTCTAAATGTTGGGCTTCGGAAGCATGATCCAACAGTTGTGGTATCAGAGCAAGCATTAGGTTCTAGAATCGGTGCCCAACAGTTATGATATCAAAGCAAGAGTTGGGTTCCGGAATTGGTGTCCAACAAAAAAGGAGTCTATAACAGAGAAACCAGAAAGAAGAACGCCGAAGAGGAGATGCAAGAAGAAGGAAGAAGAAGACGCTGGTAGGGGGAGATGTTGGGTGAGTTTAAATTTAAAAAGAATTTACCAACAGAAATTTCTGTAGGTAAACTTAAAATTCTTTTATTCTGCCAATAATTCTCGCCTTTTTATTGACAGATATCTTATACCGTCACTAAATCCTTTACCTACGGGAATCATATACCGTCGCTAAAGTCCATCGTAAAATTTTTTGGGATGATTTCCCTCCATATTTAGCGACGAATATTAGTATCATCGCTAAATGAAAAGTTTTCCGTCAATTTTACCAACAGAAATGGATTTTCCTTCTGTAATTTGCAACTGTATATTTTCCGTCGATAATTTTCTGTAGTTAATTCTTTCTTTTCTTATAGTGTGATGATTTAATTCATTGTGATATATGGGTTCTTACAGTATGCCATCCTATGGTACTTAATTTTTTTTATGATCGTTGATGATTATTCTAGAGGAATATAGGTATAAAAAGATTAACGTTGGAAAAGTATGTGCAGTGATAATGGTACTAGGCTTATCTACGTGGATAATTTTTTTACTGAGAATGGATTCATATTCCTGTGTTGGTATCTATAACAAAATGGGTATGTTGAGCATGCACATCATTATATCCTCAATGTCGCTAGAGCTCTTTCATTTCAAGCAAGTTCCTTTTGACTTTTGGGGGAAATGCGTGTTAATTGTTGCCTTTCTGATCAATCTTGCACCAACTTGACTTAATAAATGCAAAATATCCTATGAGATTATATTTAATGCCTGTTTGAATGGACTTATATCAATATAGCTTTTATCCGTAGAGCTTTTTTTAGAAGAATTTTTTTAAGAAATCAGTTGATTGTTTGGCTGTCAATTAAAAAAACAACTTTTTTGAAAGAGTTTCGTGCCTATTTGAATGGGCTTATATCAGTAGAGCTTTTGTTAGAAGAGCTTTTCTAAAAAGCCAGTTGATTATTTGACTGTCAATTAAAAAATAGGTTTTTTAAAAGAGCCTATTTGATGACATAAAAATAAAAAAAAATTATTAATTTTAACTATACTTTATTTTGTAATAAAATTATTTATGCGTATAAATAATATTTAAAGTATATTAAACAATGGGTTTAGATTTACTTTACAATTATTTGAAAAATTCACTTCCATCTTGTGAGAAATTATTTAAAGAGATGTCTCAGTTTCTTGTAGGAAATAAAACTAATATCAAAAATAAATATTAAAACATATAAAAAAGCTAACTAATATTATAATCATAAAATAAATATTCAAGTTCAGTAAATAGTTAAATATATAATAAATTATGAATTTGATTATAATACAAGAAGATTTGCAATACGTTCTCTCGCATCATTCATCTTGTTATTTTGTGGCTTTTTTAAATGATTTTCTTCAACGTCATCATTTTCATTGATTTCTTCATTTGTAGCAAGTAATTCATCATCTTTGTCATAGGGAGAAAACTCTTCATCCTTTTGAGCATTTACCCTTATAAAATTATGAATGGCCATTGAAGCAATTATAGTTTTAACTTGCTTTGGAAAAGGAAAACTAAGCATTTAAAGTAAAATTTTCTACCTATTTTTCCAAACGCCAAATGTTCTTTCGATTGTGTATCTTAAAGAAGAATGTGCATGATTGAATATTTCTTTCTACTTTCTTAGAAAACCAGCATGTCGAAAATCAGGAAGATGATACCTCACACCTTTGTATGGTCCTAAATAACCTTGCATTTAAGGATATCCTACATCTACCAAATAATATTTTCCTACACTCCAAATTAAAATAAATAAATAAATAAAGACGTACTGAATTATTAAGAATAAATAAAAAAGAATGTATAAAATTATCCGTCACAAACCTCTAGGTGGATGAGGGAAGTGTAATCTATCATTACGTGAAGCCTTTATAAAAATTTGAGCATCATGTGTTGTGCCTTCCCAATTAACCCAAGCAAAAGTAAAGCACATATCAAAATCACATACAACCACTACCTTTTGTGTAGGAATGTCTTTTCTCGCACTATATTTTATTTGATTGGACCTTGAAACTACAACTGGTATATGTGTTCTATCAATTGCTCCAATACAGTCTTTAAAATAAGGTCAATACCTTCTATCATCTTTAATTTTTCTTGGAATTTCTCTAAAAATTGGATCTTTTGGTCTTATGAAATCAATCGGCATGCTTGAAACAACCTCTAATACTATTTCAAACCTTCTAGAAATTGTTTCACCAAAATGTTGAAATCTTTCTTGAAGCATTCTATTACAAAGTCCGTGACCTAAAGTGATCAAAAACATAGCTACAACCTCTTCTATTGTTACTTCTGTACCTTTCTTTAATACATATGACTCATTCAACAATTTACATAATTTGATAAAAACATCCTTCTCCATCTAAGTTATTGATGAAATCTATCTCTATGGTCATTAAGCATCTCCATTACAAACATCTATCCAGTGTGAGGGGATGTTCTACATGGTTTTGTAATATAATATTTAAGATAATTGTCTATGATTAATGTTACTCCAGTTTGAACCATATGCAATATTTCTTCTTCAATCTCTTCATTATATTCATGATCATCGTCATAATCATTATCAAAAGATGACATTTGTATCAAAATATATTTTAAAATATAAATAATAAGCTTATTGTATGACAAGGTAATATAGCAATAATCATAACACAATAATAATAAAGTACAATTTAAGTCATTATAACAAAATTAACCAAATAGAAATCTAATACAACACATTACAAGTAGCGAATTCTAATACAACACATTACAAGTAGTCCAATATTAGTAACCAAATACATGTCTAATTTATTATAAAAATCACAATCATTTCATTTTCTTAAGCCATTCGATTTGAAAATCAACATCCTTAAGCGCAACAAACATCTCTCTATTTTCCTACTTCAAAAATAATTTAGTCGCTAACATAAACAACTCACTTTCCCATCCTATTTCATCTATACTTCGTAAGATTTCCATTACCTCAAAAATGCTAAAACTAGGTTCATCTATTTTAATAGAGGTTATTGAAGTTCTACTCTCTACTACCTCACATTATTTCTTTCTTTCGTAGAGGTTCCTAGAGTTGGGGTTGATGAACCAATCTCATTATTAATATTTTCAATTTCTTGATTGATGGTAAAGTCTTCAAAAAAGTTATCATCCAGATCGGTATCAATTAGGCCTTTTCTAGACTATGCATAAGCATCATTTGGTATAAAACCTGAAGAAGGTGCCCAAGGTCCTTCCCCTGTAATTGAACATCTTTAAAATAAATATTCAGCTGCTCAATATGTTTCAAACCTTTAGTTCTAAATTTGGTAGCTTCGGATTTCCTACAATAATATTGTTTAAGTTATTAAACTATTAAGTAACATTACAACATTATAAATCTATATCTTAAATGCTTACCTTCAATTTGTTTTCCCACCATTATCACTTGCATTAATAGTTTGATTAGTAGGATCCCATCTTAGTCTAGTTTTCTTACCTACTAAATTTGTCCAAAGCTGCCAATCTTTTTTTAATCCATCCCATTTATTCTTAAGTTGTTTGTATTCATAATTCTTTTTAGTTTTATGAGCAAACTTTGAAACTATATTTTCCCATCCAATCTTGTTAAAGTGACCATTTGGTTGATTTCCAACTAATGTCTCTTCCACAAAAATTTTGATTAGAGTTTTAACAGTTTTATCATTCCACTCCACTTTAACCATTTTATTCAATTTATCCCTACCTTGAATATCTTGACTTGGATTTGACAATTTCTATCAACAACAAATGATCCAAAAAACAAAATCCCCACTACATATAACAATTAATTTAGAAAGTATAAGAACGACATAGACAAAAGGATAATAAGCATTAAATATTTTATGATCAGTATTAAAAGCATAAGAAGAATGACATAGAAAAAAGCATAATAAGCATAACAGTTTGATTATTTAATGCAAAAGAGGAAACATGAGTGCAGTTTTTTGATATCTAGGGGTGATCATTCTCCTCCAGCAAATCTTCATGAAGGTTGGGCACACAAAGTGGTGCCCATATTGATGAGAGTGGTAGCTGGAGCTAGTGGAGAGGATTTGGGAGGTGATAAAGTTTATTCATATATATTTAAGTGGTCTGACAAGATATTATGATAGGAAGGAGATTACTAACTTTGACCTAGAAAATAGAGAAACTGACAGTGTTAAAACTATTGGAATGACTAAGCATCTAAGCAAACCACCTTCAATATTCTCATACATACATATGGACGAGTTCAAAATTGTGAACTAGCTGAGAAGTTAATGATGCAGGTTAGTGTTAGCCCCCTTTTTTTTCTCTAGTTAAGCATGATTTAAATAAATTTTGAGGTTCTGATAGATTTAATTTTTGGAAGTTATTATAATGTCAATGTTAGTAAGATTATGTGACATTAGTAAATTGAATTAAAGTACTAAGATAATATGTAGCGCCCCCTCACCGTAGGGTACACATCGAGACGCCTGAAGGTGGCTCCGACACGTATCCCACGATAAAGGTGCACTATCAGAAAATTTCGCTAATAATCCACATGGCATCGCAATAATTAAAACCATAATATATCAGAAATCAGTAAATTTTAAAATCCACAATAATCTTGATACAGTCATCCAATATCAGAATAGACAAGTCTATCAGTCCCCTAAACAAAACCAAAAAGGAAACTG
>JANJEY010000006.1:31409553-31426828 GCA_024703695.1 Erythroxylum cataractarum
TGTGCACAGATTTCACTGGTTACTAGTACCAGTATGCATGGACAGTCCTAAGTCATTCCGATCCATCTCATCCTATGCCAATTTGACTATTTTACCCTTCCCAGTAGGGGTGGGATGTTACACACGGTTTCATCTAATGCTATGATAAGTGCCTTAATGAAAGAATTATTCTCCATGAGATACATTAGAGAAGGGAGAGTGATGGAGTACATATAAAAAATGACCCATCTCTATAGTAGACTGAAGATACTAAATATTCTTCTTCTTAATGTCTGCATAGTTCACTAGACTTTGAGTGTACTCCCTCTAGAGTTTAGTAACTTAGTGATTACATATTACTCGTTGGATAAGGAATGAGACCTCAATGCCTTGATTATCCATTGTGTTGCTGAGAGGAGAAACTCAAGAATGTTTCTCTCATAACCCTTGAAGCAACCAAAAGGAAGGTAAAGGTAAAGTTCATTAAGTTCAAAGGTAGAAAGTCTATATCTTCTCCATATGCTAATGCTGGTCAATCTAGTATCGCTAAGGGTCCGCAAGAAGTTAAAGAGGAAAGGGCACAAAGAAGCCAACATTATACGACCTGGAAGAAAAGACAGAAACCATTAAGTAACTCATTGGCTTATCAATTCATGAATCCAATTATGCTATAGTCACATCTAGCTTTTGGTGGATAGATAGTGGAGCATCTAATTGAGTTGCCTCCACAATGTAGAGATTTATATATAAGAGAAAGCCAACTAAAGGATGAGAAGCTAATGGTTGTCAACAATGAAGAAGTGAATGACATATCTATTGGAATGTATGTTTAAACCTTTATACAAAGTTTATTTTAGTTTTACATGACACATTTTATAGTTCATCTTTATATCAATTTTGGAAAAAAAAGTTAATTTTTTGTAATTAATGCTTTTATTGTATGGCTATCGTTTAATATAAAACATATTGGTATAACTTTCTAGTCATATGGCTTGTATACAATGTGTCTTACCTTGGAAAAGATATATGCTTGTTTGTATCCTATCAAACAAGTCATTAAAAATAAAGCCTTGATAAAAGGAAAATCATGTTGTGATATAAAGGTTAATCCACATTACTAGAGATAAAGTTTAGAGCTTCATTGAGGATAACATTTTCACAACTTTGGATTTCGATGATATGGAAACAGTTGTTGACTTGTATAGGGGTAAGTTGACTAAAGTAAGGAAAAGGGGATCAACTTATGCTTATGGATTATTAGATCTTATGAATAATGATTCGTAATCATTAGGGATAACATGACCTAGGTTAAATAACAAATCATATGTAGTTGTTTCCATAATTAATCAGCTTTCCTAATTTGTAATGCTACTGCTTAATTAAACCTAGAGATCATATCTTAGGTTATTCGGTGATTATGTTTAATTAATGATCATATCTTGATTAAACAAAACCTAAGAAAAAACTCAGGCTAATTATTAACCAAGATTAATAGTTGCTAGGAGAGGTTTAAGAACAACAAATCCATAGAATATGCTTAATTAAGGTGTAGCACAAGATTGAACCAAAGAACCAAATTCCTACCAAATTTTCATGTTTTTATCATTTTTTGCATGTTTTCTTTAATTTGTTTTCAATAGGTTAGTTTTAGTTTATTTTGTTATTCAAAAAACCAAAATCCCCTGTTAAACCTAAACACCAATTAATTTCATTTCAACAACTTTGAACACACTCTTTGTGGGATCGACCTAGACTCACCACATCTATAGTAGTAGTCTAGATATTTTATTTTGACTAGTTTTGTGATGCGTAGTCAATTTTGGTGTCATTGACTGGGAGTATAGTGTTTTAGTTTTTATTTGTGATTTAATTGGTGTTTTGTATATTTGTTTGTAATTGGTTTCATTTTAGTTATTTCGTGATCATTTCATTGTTTTGTTTCATGTTTGTGATTTAAAAAATACAAAAAAGACATGGATAATAGTAATTTCTTTTATAACTTTTATTCTCAATCCTATAACCAAGGTTAGACTGATCAACCTAACTTTGGTCATGGATGGGATAACCATTATAATTACTTTTATGATAGTTTGCACAACACACAATAATTCCTATATGGACTAGAAGTTTCTTGTCAAAACTTAGGTGCTTATATGGAAGAATTGATGAATGTTGTGATTGCCAACAATCTTCAATTTCAATACGATATGCAATAGCTTCAAGAGAGTATACAACAACTTCAACAAAATACCCAATAGTTCTAGTAGAAAATGAGGCATATAATGTCTAAAAACCAAAACTTAGTAAGCCAAATGGGTGAGATGGCAGTGAGGATCGACTATTTAGAATCACAAATGGAAAAGGAGAAGCCATATCAACCTGAGGTATACCCAATGGACATTAGTGCAGACACCTTACAAAGTGATGAGGAATTTTGAGGTAAATCCTCAATGAATTGCTTGTGTCGAAGAAGTTAAGGAGGAGCTTGAGGCAAAAAAGACATATCTTTTGGCTCGGAGGTAAGTACTAAGTCTGTAATTATATTCGAGACTAACCCTTCACCTTTACCTAGTAGGTTGGAAGAATTAAACGATGAAGAAAAAAGTGAAGAGTCATTCAAATTATTTCAAAAGAGTGAGGACTCAATAGAGATGAAGAATCTGAAGATGGGGAAGATGCTGGAGGTGAACACTTATCAATCAAGCCTTATCCGAAACAACCTCACGTGGAGAAGTCATATGTGACACCAGAAGATCACAATTTTGTCACATGAGGAGGAAGCCTGGAGTCGAGCCAGTGACCCCTAAACAAAGGCACTTTTTAGAAGGCAACTTAAGGGAAGTAATTTATTTTCCTTTACATTTCCACGTTACTTTTTATGTGCATGTGTGTTTTGCTTGTTTAAGTTTTCAATCAAACTAAGATAAAGAATAAAACAAACAAATAATCATTTTCTCACTTTCTGTTGCTTTTAGGATTACATATGATTAGAGTGTGAATTGAATAGAGAATTTCGTAGCAACTGTAGCATGTATTTTTACTCTTGTGATTGATCAATATGCATTATCTTTAGAAGAGTAGTGACTAGTGGTAGACAAAGTCGGTGAGATTTTGAGCCTTATTAGACTGACATATCCATATTAGTCTCATTGTCTTTTGATAATGTGTGACCTTCATGACTTGTACATCCTGACTTTACTTTGAGTTTGTATTTGAGACCACATTTTTATCACATGCATTAACATGAAAATCATTAGGCATTCTTTGTTTCATAAGTTAAATTAGCTAGATAGCCTACCCTCATTAACATGATTCTTCCCTTATTAGGCCCCCTTTAAGCCTTATTAGCCTTTCTTTTTTGTATCAACTACATTACATGCTTTATACTTAACCAAATGTCCTACCCAAGCCATAAAGCTACTGGAACATTTGTGATTGTTGAGTTTGTGGATATACAAAATTCTAAGTGCGGGGGTGTACATATGTGTGGATTGGGTATATATAATGATTGGGATGTTATTTTATGTCTTATAATTGAAATTCCCATGTTAAACTTAGTTTCTTTTAATATTAAAAAAGTGGGGGAAAGAAAGAAAGAAAGAAAAGAGAAAAGTAAAAGAAAAAGAATGAAAATGAAAGAAAGAAAAAGAATGAAAAAATTGTTTAAACAAATTTATCAAGGAGGACTTGTATATGAGTTTGCAAGGCTATTCATAATTAGTGCATTTCCCTAGAGTTGAAATAAATGTGTTATTTGCGTATGTTGATATGAGGTAGATGTTGGTTTGGAAGGTTCACTCTTGTGGTTTCAATGTATTGTTAGCATAAATTGTATGAGTGATTCTTTTGGATTGGTATATGCTTCATGTGGTTTGAGTGAGAGAGTTGAAACATGTTGTGAAATATAAGTGTTGCATTCATCATAGCTGACGGTATCCAGTTATTTACGAGTGTGAACTTGTGCACTTGATGTCATATTGAGTATTGCATTTGTTTAACTAGCTTTAACGATTTTCATGTTACTTGACCCAAATATATCTCACCTTACCTTTACCCACATTACAACCTTAAAAAGTTCTTTAATCTATGATTTTTTTATGTGAACATTAGTGGTAGAGAAATAAAATGATATGCAAAGTTGTGGAATAACATAATCATGAATGGTGTTGAATGTACCTATGGATATATTTATTTAAACACATTTTTCGAGTCTACCATTAGATTGCTCATTTTTTGAAGATGATGAATGTTGATTGATCATGAGTAAAAGCTTGGAATGTTGACATCTTGCTATGATTTCTGAAAGTCACTCATCTTTGGTTGTGATTATATATTTTTGGAACATATGGAAAATGAGTCAATGTTTTTGGGTCTTTGAGCTTAATTTTAATGGTTTGCCTGAGGGCAACCAAAAGCTAATTGTGGGAAAATTGATAGGTTCTTAATTGATTATGAAATTATTCCATAACACTTAGCGATTATTGACATGAAATTACTTAAGATACTTACTTTGACTTATATGCAATTTTAGGTGTAATTAAGAAGCAAAGAAGTTAAAGTGAGTCGAAGCTCTATATTCTGGCCATTTTTAGAAGATTAACTTTTACTTGTCTTCATGGGGCAAGAAGAAGAAAAGTAAAAGATAAGAAAGATGGAAACACAAAGAAGAAGAACGTGGGCTATATGGATTTTGCATGGTATTAATTTAATTAATGGAAAATCATGCTGACGGCTGCAATAGGTGGATAAAGTACCAAAACATAGGCTTAAAAGCAAGAAATGATACTAGACGATAAGCAAAGGCAAGACAAAACCCACTCTATGCCACCTGAAATGTAGATCATACAATTTACTAAATGTAAACAACATTTGCATTTATGCAAACATTCCACATATATGTTTCATGCAAACGTTATGCACAAAACGAAGACGTTTGGCCAAGACATGGGGGAGGGTTTAAAAAACGTGAATAATGACACTAGACCATCAAGTTTATTTATCAAATCAGTGAATAGGGAAGCTACCGTGAAAGAGAGCGGTGAGAGAGGGAGCTGCAGTGAAGGGAGTCAAAGGGGGTTTTGGCTAGAGTTGTTTGAGTGGGGATGAAGCATTGCCTTTGGAGAGATCCATAAAAGGATAAGTTTTTTTATGCAAGTTCGGAGGTGACATCGATGTCGACGATTTGGGTTAAGTGTATTTCACGATTTTTGTTGTTTCTTTCTCTCATTAGAAAATGATTGTGATATCCTAGGTTAATTGATTTGGGTTTTGTGTATAGATGATTGGATTTTCATTATTGTTAGATTATTTGTGTATGAACCCATTGTGTATTATGAAAAGAAGATTTTAATGCGTTCAGTGAATCATTTATTTGTAAATTCATTGCTAGAATTTCGATATAATTCGTAATTGTATGTTGAATTCATGTGTAGCGACTAATGATTCATAATAATATGAACGAGGTTAAATGATGCATCATATGTGATTGTTGCCTTAATTAATCGATTTTCCTAATTCATAATGTTACTGTCTAATTAAATCTAGAGATTACATCCTAGGTTATTTGGTAGTTAGGTTTAATTAATGATCGTATCTTGATTAAACAAAACCTAAAGGAAAACTCGGGTTAATTGTTAACCCACGATTAATAGTTGTTTGGAGAGGTTTGAGAACAACAAATTCATAAAATATGCTTAATTAGGGTGTAGGTCGAGATTGAACCAAATATCCCTACCGAATTCCCCACTTTTATCATTTTTGCATGTTTTTTTAATTTATTTTTAATAGGTTAGTTTTATTTTATTTTCTTATTAAAAAAACTATAACCCCCAGTTAAACCGAAACACCAGTTAATTTTATTTTTACAGCTTTATACACACTTTTTGTGGGATCGTCCTAAACTCACCACTACTATAGTAGTAGTCTAGATATTTTATTTTAACTAGTGTTATGACACGCGGTTAGTCGAGGAGTTCATAGCAAAATGGTGTGTTATTGAAAGACGTAACCGTACCCTAAAATACATTATGAGGCCAATGCAAAGGAGAACTAGCCTATCTGATTATCTAGAAGGGTGGAAACCTAACCTTGCATAAATTAGTATATGGGGCTTCCCTGCTGAGGTGTGCTAGTATAATCCTTATAAAAATAAATTGCATGCGCTATTTAGTCCAATATCTCGACCACTCTAAAGGCCACAAATTTTATTGTAGAGAAGTAGAAGCCAAAATAGTGGAATCACAAACAACTAAGTTTTTTGGAATATGATGTCTTTGAGGAGGGTGAGCCCTCTCACCCTTCAAATGATAGCAGGATAGATACTACAATTATTATATATCTACCATTCATGTGGTCAAGTACAGTGGATATAGGTATTAGTACCATGCCTGTGCAGAAACAGGAACCCATACCTGTAAAAAACAGAGGTTTCTGGGCATGAGAACCAATGCAGTTATGTAGATCCACTAGAGTGAGATGACTTGTTATCCCATCTGATTACATTGTTTATTTGTGTAAACAAGACTATGATATTGGACATGTTGTGGATCCAGTTACTTTTATAGAAGTTGTTTCTAGACCCTATGCAGATTTATGGTGGGATGCAATGAATGATGATATGTAATACATGAAGCATAATAAGGCTTAGGAGCTAGTTAATTTGTTATAGAATTACAAACCCATCAGTTGTAAATGATTTTGAAAAACCAAAATGATTTTAGGATAAAGTTTATTGGTTTAAAGCTCACTAAGCAACTATATGGTTCACTTAAAGAGAAAGGTTTGACTTATGTTACCTTCTCTCCTGTATCCTCAAAGGATACATTTCGAGTGATTATGAAAATTATAGCTCATGATGATATGGAGTAACATGAGATGACTGTCAAAATCGCTTTCCTGAATAAAGACCTTTATGAAGAGGTCTATATGGTACAACCTGAAGGATTTCAGGATCCAGATAAAATTGACATGGATAATACGTTAAGCAAATCAATGTATAATTTACATTGAACCTCTTGAAAGTGGTACCTTAATTTTAATGAGGTTTTCAGCTATGGAAAAAATGGTAAAAGATGCTTACATTACAAGGTCAGGGGGAGTAAAGTTATCTTCCTATTATTGTATGTGGATGATATCATTCTTGTGTCGAATGATTTGACCATGTTGCATGAGGTTAAGCAACTTTTGGCCAAGTATTTTGATATGAAGGACCTTGGTGAAGCATCTTTTCTCCTAGTGATCATGGTGTTGAGTCTTAAAATTTATATCCCTCAATTACTGCAAGTGCACGAGTCATGAGTTGTAGTATTTGAAGGGTCGATCTCAAAAGGAGGGTAAACTAATATAATCCTAGGTTATTTAAGGCTCAGAAATTAATAAAATGAAATTTAAAATGAAATAAGAATTGAAATTGAGCAAAACAAAGGGTCACTATGGAAATCAATCAAAACAAATTGCCAAGTTATGAGAGAGGAGATTTTACCTATCATTAATGCTAACCTAGCCAATTATATGTTATCGGGGTGTCAGTTTTAGACTATCGTATGGCGAATTACTCTCTCTCAAGCTATAATCCTGCACCCTACATCATTAACCCTAATTAAATTATAAAATTTGTAATATCTCAATTAACAAACATCCTATAATTAAAAGTAGATCGGAGGCTTTCTAATAAACTGTCGGGCCTCACATGGGATCGCTCTCCATGCAAAAACTAATATGATTAACAATGAGATCTATTAGATCGCTTAACTCTTAGTAACCCAATCCAATCATTTTTATTTGTCTTAACATTTCGGTTTGTTACCCAAATATGAAAAAATAGAAGTTAATCACAACACCCAATCAATAAAACACAAAATTGACTATATTGACATTAAATCGAAGTAAAATCTCGAAGAGTTAAAACATCGTCAACAATCCAAAATCCATTTCAATCTTACACATTAAATGAACAAAAATGAAATGGAAAGGAAATAAAACTTAGATCGGATAATCAAGAAGGTAGTAGTGTTAGGAGACCACTGAATCTGGGAAATTGCACTGTCGGGACCCTCTTCTTTTTTCTGTCTCTCTTGAACTTTCCAAAAGTGGCAGAATGTAGAAGCTTTCCTAAGGTTACATCATTAATTTTTCTATAGTATTTCTAATTAGGGCAACCCTAGGGTCTTTTTTGGGTTTGAAAGGTTTAAAAAGTTCCTCAAAAACTCAATTCGAGACTGCTGTCCTCATATCTATTGTGTAAGCCATGATAGTGACCTTTAGTGGCACGATTATGGCTAAGAGTTTTTTGTTTCTGTCACGATTGTGGCTTAAAATGCCACAATCATGGTACCATCTTCTGTCATGATCGTGGCATATTCTTCACGATTATGGCTCCTAGCTCTTGCTTCCCCTGGGTTATTTCTTGGGTCTTCTCCAAATCTCCTCCAGTTGCCCTGAAACACTAATAAACACATTAAGACACCTCATTCATATAAAATTGAAGCTTAACAACATGCTCCAACCCACAAAACACTTAAAACACACATATTTACTAACTAACACAATTCTAACCTAAACATGCACTAAACAATTAAATTAATAACTAAGCATACACTAAACTACTAAAAAAAACACTGTGCAATCTACATCTATCACCTAGGCATGCAGATTCACTAAAACAGGTCTCAACACTCATTAGGTCTCTTGTAGAGTGCACAAATTGAGCGAGTGTTACAAATGTTTAATATGGCTGACTGTAAACCTGTTATAGCATCAATCTTTCGTTGTGAGATATTATATTTGGCATAGTGTCCAAAGAATAAAGTAAAGACAGAGGCTATAAGGAATGTTTCATATTCTAGTGCAATTGGTAATATGATGTATGCCCAGGTATGCACTAGGCCAGACATTGCATTTACTGTTAGAGTGTTGGGTTGATATCTAGCTAACCCATGGATAGACAACTAGAATGCTATTAAATGAGTGTTGAGATACTTAAATGGAACTAAGGATTATATGTTGACATATAAAAAAGTCAACAGTCTAAACCTCATAGGGAATCCAGATTCAAATTTTAGCTATGTGTGTAGAAGATAAGAAGTCCAAATCAGGATAAAGCTTTAAGTTTGCAGAGGGTACAATCTCATGTAAGAGTGTCAAGTAGATACAAGTAACTTCCTTATTCATACATAAAATGTTTGTAGCATGCTATGGGGTTGCATCACATACCATTTGGCTCAAAAACTTGATTTTTGAGTTATATGTTGTTGATTCAGCGGATAGACCCATCCGGTTGTATTGTGATAATCTTATGGTTGTGTTTTTTAGTAACAATATTAAGAATATCCTAGGGTTTATGCATTTGGAGGTCAAATACTTGAGCATAAAGGAGTTGATTCAAAAAGGTGACATTAAGGTGGAGCATTTGTGGACTAAAAATATGTTAACTGATCCTTTAACTAAAGGACTTCACCCACTTGTGTTTGAATGATATTTACTTAGTATGAGTGTCTTAAAGTCCTAAGACACTAGTAATAAGGGATCACTATGTTTGCTCCATGTACATTTGTACATTTTTTATTTATTCTGACAACATGTGCATTAATAAAGATGATCATTATTTTGCTCTCAATCATACATGCTATATATATAGTCATAATATAGGTGTAAGTCTTGAGATTTGTGTCATTCTTAAGCATTTTAAAGGTCATTAGGCATATATACATGTTGACTTTAAGCCTATGTCATTCGAACACATACAATAATATATATATTCGTAGATTTTAACATAATATGGGGGATATAAGTGTTTAATCCCATAAAGGTATTATCTAATGCAGTTTATCATTTAGTAAGAGAGTATAAAGGTTTTTTCTAATGTACTTGAGCATTTGGTGAGAGAAAACAAGATTTCTCTGATGCAGTTTTGTATATGCAGTTCAACATCAAGTTTAGAGAAATCGAAACCTATAATCAAAAAGATTATATATATATATATATATATATATATATATATAAAATATCATATTATACAGGTATCATTCAAGTTTTCCAAGTTTGCCACATTCCATTTTCTCATTCATGTTAGCGAAGCAATAGATAGCGTGATTATATTGGACATATGTTACATATGAAACATGTGTTTGATATTTTTCAGTATCGAAAGCCTTGTGGGACAGATTGATAGAATTTCATTATCATTGGATCAAATGTTTTGTTTTAAACTTGGTATACCATACAATGATTGGTTTAATCATATTTTGAAATAGTTTTAAATTTATGTTAATATTTTAATTTATTATTATCTACGGGGGAGTATGTTAGATATTTTCCTAATTTTTTGGACAACAATCAATTGTATTTAATGGTTTTAATAACTTTATTAGTTAAGTCAATCGTATTTGATCTGGAAAAAGATAATAAATTAGCCCAATAAATGATCTAAATTAATAGGTCTAAGTTTATGAGGAAAATGAACCCCAATCAGTGTGGACCAAACCTATATCGGGCCTGTGATGGGAAGGCCGATATAGAAACTATATATAGAGCTTAAGGTCTCTTACAGTTGCTTAAGTAATTCTTAAGCATCTAGATTCTTTGACAGGTTAAGAATGCTCATGTTTTAAGAAAACTGTAAAACGACATTGACCACATCCTAATGAGGAGTTCTTGTGAAGGTATTGGTTGATTAGAGCTTGTTTCAGCCTAAAAAATCACCTTTGCATGTGTGATAAAATCGAAAACATATATTTCCACATGTACTTCATTTATTTCCTTTCCACAAACGATTTGGGACACGTATTAAGGTTCATGCTACGTGTTACATTTTGACCTAGGAAAGCTTGCAAATAATATACAACATTTATCTTAATATTTAATAAATTTGTCTTGTCTTTCATTAGCCAAATGTATTTTGAAGACTAACATGATGAAGGTAAGCTCTTTGAGGGTTTGCAAGAAGTAAACATAGATTAAAGATATTAATCCAACAAGTTTAAAACAATTTCAAGTACTCAATTATGAAAAACCTTTTTCTCTCCCTTATGGTACTTGGTAAAATGAAGGGAAAAGATGGGTACAACATTAGTCTTTGGTTTAGTAGGAAACAATGTTGAGTATTTCACTAGTAATGTACAACTATTATGGTTTAATTGTTACCGTTTTCCTTTTTATATTTTTCCTTACCTATGTAACCATTATTAATGGTCTAGACACTTATTGTTGGGTAGTGAAAATCATAACAACAAATATTCTCCAAATATGATTTTCTCTCTCTCAATATTCTTCTGAGTTGCCTCTTTCCTCTTCCCCAATTTTGACTTATTTTCTTAAACTGTGTCAATTAATATCAGAGAAAAATTGCACTTCCTATTAGTTTGTTCTTTATATTGTTCTCATATTTTCAATATGGTTGAAGCCACCAGAGGACAAGACATTAAAAAAATAGGATAGACACTTTATGACCAATTCAAACAGATGGACAATAAAATGTTAGAGATATAATTAATGATTAAAAATTCGGATTGAAAGTTAAATAGGGAAGACAAGAGGTTTAAAATTTAATGTTTAAAAGATTCAATCGGTTTTATACCATCTTAAATAATGAAAGATTAGAAAATTAAAGAATTTTGAAATATGATTGAAAGAGACTGTCCTTACCCATCAAAGAATTTAAAGTTTAAATGAAAAAAGAGATTGTTAAATAAAATTAGTTAATTTATTTTGGTTTATAAATCTGATCAACTTACAAAAACCAACCAATTAATTAATAAACTGATAGGTTATTAACAACAAGGATTATTAAAGTAAATTAAATTGAAAAATTTAGAAATGAACTGAAAACTTGACAAGTTCAAAATTTTTATGGTTGAACTAACCTAATTCGTTCAGTTTTTTAATCAGTGGACATAACTTAAGCTTCAATATGCATAAGCTCAACAAAAATAAGAAATAGTGTTGTGGTACTATTTTAGTAATATATCTCCTTAACAAAGCCATAAATGTCCAACTTTAATCATGTATACTCTAGAGGACAATAAACGGAGTACTCCTTTGTAAATCCAAAACCATACATGGCTCCCATGAGAGCTAGTCAGATGGAATTTACTTTTTTAATGGATTGGAACTTAATAATTGGATATTTCTATATAAAGCAAAATTTTCATTGATTGCATTATGGTTTAAACAAAAGTGAAGATTGCAAGTGTTCATATGCTAGGAGGAGCTGCAAAATGACATCAATTTTTCTTTAAATAACAAATGACTTTGGAAGAAACCTACTGGAATGAGTATCTAACAATTATTACCTAAAGATTTCGAAAATTCCATAAGAGAGTTAAAGGTACTACACTAGAGTGGCAATACGTGGGCTTACTTCTTAATGTTTGATAGATATTCCTCTAGGCTTCAAAATCCTAAATTGTATTTAGTTGGCTTCTTATTGAAGGGATCAAAACCTAAAATCTAACTGCTGGTAAAGTTGTTCAACCCAAAAGCATTGCAGTAAGCTTACACATTAGTTAAGAAATAAGATGCCATAACTTCTATTTATTTCCTCAACTACTAAGGAGCTACTAAATACCAGATCCTGAATCTTAGCATCTACTTTACCCTACCTTCTTATTCTATACTAAAAGTCAATCCTCGGGATGGACTTTTACTTACCCCAAGAATACTATTCAAACTTATTCCTTACAAACTCCCCACAAAGCTACCTAGATTACTTAATAATAAAGAGTTTGAGGAAAAAAAGAGTCAAGAAAATATATTTTTAGTACGAAGACAAATATGCACCTAGACATAGTTGAAAGAAGAAATAGTGGAACATGCTTATTGGAAAGGATAAAGAAGTAGAACATATGAGAACGATGTAGCTAGAAGAGATCTTAGTTGAACCCATATTATATCAATACTATTGAATCTAGAACTCTTTATAGACAATTTCTAATAGATAAAAGTGTTGGGGATGTATAATGGGATTCCTATACGCATACTTATTTGTTAATGATAACATACATAACTTTGTGTGTGCATCATTGACTAAAAAAGTATTTAGAAGTAAAAAACTTCACATTTATAGTAAGGGGACTAATTAGTTTGTAAAGGATTTAATAAGAAACTAAAATGGAAACCTTAAGGGGTGACTTTCTCTTTGGATACATTAGTATTAACCTTAGGAAGATGTGACATACTTCTATGAGTATAATGGTTATCCACTCTTAATGATGTCTTATCCAACTATAGCAAACAAATCATAGTATTTAACTAGTTTTAGGAAGCAGATTATGCTTAAACGAGGTCACATTAGCTAACCCAAATCTTTCACTTCTAACTTTGCAAAACTATTATATAAGCATCAATGTAATAGTCAATTCTATATGTTAAGGCTTATGTATCCCATGGATTAATAGTTTTAAGAACTTACTATAAAAAATAATTCATTGGAGGAACAACAACAAGTATTAGGTTGTCGTTTGGCTAAGTTTAGTAAATTTCTAGTAAACCAAATGGATTATTAGCCCTAAGGTCTCATGACCATAAATTCATCTATAGTAGGTATAGAGCCTATTAATATCAGGCCTTATAGATATAGAAGTTTACAAAAGAGTATTATAGAGTGGATGATACAAGAACTTATGAAGTAAGGAGTCATTCAACACAATCACATTCCCTTCTCTTCTCTAATAAATTGGTAAAGAAAAAGGATAACTCATGACAATTTTATCAATTATAAAGAGCTCAATAAGAGCATCATTAGATACAAGTTGCTTATACCAATCATTAAAATACTTTCGTATGATATACATCGAGCAATATGGTTCTCTAAGCTATACCTAGGGTCAGGTTATCACCAAATTAGAATGCACTCTTCTAATGTCCATAAGACAAATTTTATGTCTCATGAAGGGCATTATAAGTTTCTAGTAATGCCTTTTGGGAACACCAAAAATGCTCCCTCTATGTTTTAGAGCATAATGAACAAGTTATTCAAGGGATATTTGAGGTGATATGTGTCACTCTTCTTTGATGACATCCTCCTTTATGACCAAACCTTTGAGGGCCATATTGATCACCTTAATATAACCTTGAAAATTTTAAAGCATAATCATCTTTTTTATAGGGGTTAGAAGTGCAACCTTGTAGTTTCCTCAAGTAAAATGTCTTAGGCACATTATTTTAGTCTCTAGTGTAACATCCCGTTCCCATACTAAGGGTTAGAATCTTAAAATATGATACACATGAGATCAGTGAGAGATTAAGAAAAATTCATGTTATGCTTATGCATATTGTTAGAATACATGCATGTGAATTTGAATTCATTGACAATTTTTGGGTATAATTGATTTATATATATGACTTATGACTCTTATTAAGAATTGTGAATTAATTATATTGAAAATCGATGTAGAGAATATATGTATTGATTTAGAATTGTTGGTAAATTTTGGAGAAAATTTTCAAAAATATTGAGCATTATTGGACTAGGAAAAAGGCCAAAAGGCAAGTAAATGGATAAATAGAGATAGAAATAAGAGTTGAATGACATTGAAGAATTTTTTTCATTGATGACTTTAGAATTTTTGGGAAAATGATATTAAAAATTGAGAGACATTTGTAGTAAAAATATTGGAGTTGGTTAGACTAGTTAAATGAGAACTAGTTAAAGTCTTAAGAGATGGATGAGTGAAAAGTGTCATATGTAAAGTTGATCTTAAAAAGTTTACTACTATTCTTTTAACTTTGAAAGACAAAGACATTGTTTGTCTTGTCTTAAAAATGTCTTCTTCGTGGTTATCTTCTTCAAGCTTATTCCTTTACACAGAGTTTTTCTTCAAATATTCACCAAAGAAAAAAAATCTTATTCTCATCTATCCTTTTTCTGCTCCCAACTTCAGTTTTCTTTCTTTTTCCTAAAGAAAAATCAAAACTTGTGATCGGCACTTCGTATCGATCTAAAGATCAATCCCTTAGAAACCAAATAAAAAATAATTAAATTCCAAGGATTGCAATATAGGGTACAACCTCGGGTCGTCTTACTTAATTGGAACCAAGTGAAAAAGGTCTAAGCTAGCCTAATTGTCAAAAAAATGCCAAAAAAGTTGATAAAAAGGGGTTTTGAAACTTTTGAAAGAACTAAGGAAATTTAACTAAAATTGAAGGTCAGAGTATAAAAAGTATCTTTTTCTATTTTTTAAAAAAATGAAATTGAAAATTCGAGTAATAAGCAAATGAGATTAAATTCTCTTGAAAATGACCTTAGGCTATCATGGTTCAAAACAAATTTTCAGGGAGTGAAATTCACTAAGTTTTCGATTAACAAACCTTAAAGACTCTCCTTAAGTCCAGGATCTTGATTAATGAACTCCATTTCTCAAGATCCCATTAAGTGCTCTTAAGCCTTAGAACCTTAAAGGACTCTTTAAGTCCAAGGTTTTAATTAATGGAGGTTTTAATCAATGACCTCCATTAATTAAAACCTTGTTAAATGCATCTTAGTGTAATGCAATTGGTCAATTGGCTCAAGCACATTCTCAATATCAAACACAACTAGGCAGATAAAGAGAATTAACATAATCACTAAAAGACATATATGAAACTTCATATATTGAGCATCAAAGTTCTACAACTAACCAATTCTATAACACAAGACATCGTTCGACACTTGATTAAACTATAACCAAGCTAATCTAACTACACGAAAGTAAACCCTAACTCAGGAATTTACAACAATGCAATTAAACTTGACAATGTAATATTAACTCCCTTTTCAAGAACCGATGAACTCAAGCTAATGCTATATTCTCAAGAGAAAATGTGGATTTAGCCGAGCATGACTCCTAATTCTCTCACTACTGTTGAAGATCGGGTGTCACCCATGGTTGCAATAGAGACTGGTGGTGGAGTGGAGATGATGGCGATGGTCGCAGATGAGAGGTTGATAATGTTCAGTCAAAAAATGTCTCTCTGCCTCCAAAGGTGTAGCTCCACAGAAGAAGCTCCCTTTTGACCTAAATTCAACAACCTTTTAAATGATGGGTGCGGGTCGGGTTGACACAGTGAGAAAACTTTCCAAATAAAGTCTGGATATCCGTCTGCTGGCCGTGGCGAGATGATTCTTTGACATCGCGATGTGCTCTTCCTGGATCGCTCGCCACGGTGGGTTGATTTGTTGGTGTGGTGGTGCGTTGTTTCCTGTTAATGTGCCACGACGAGATAGTTAGTTTTCTCCATGACGTGCCTTCTTCTAGATGCGTCGCGACGTGCGTGAAGGAGCTTACGTCTTGTTGGCTTTCTGATCCTTTTGACTCCCCTTTTCTTTTGCAATACAGAATAACAATTTGCAGTATCAATTGCTTTTAGAAAAATTATAATGCAATTAATGTCAGTTTGAAACAATTTTACTAACAAATTGCATAAAATATAAGCTCACTGCAAGGGACTAATTAAAGCACAAAATCACAAATTAAGAGTCAAAAAGCACATTAAAAGCCATGAAAATGTAGCCAATTTATATAATGAACTTGAGCTCAATCAAATTCCCCCACACTTAGACCTTTGTACTCCTGAAAAAAGTTTATAAGAGTCAAAAAGATAGAAGTGTAAAAAAAATCATCTATGCTCAAAACAATAATAGGAAATTGGCACAAATCACTTTCTCAAAATTCAATCAAAGGAGATTGAAAGAGTGCTAATAAAACAAACACTAAAAGAATTCAATAAAAGAGATTAGATAAAAGATATGTCACTCATGGTTAAGTATTTTCTCTCACCTCACGTGTATTGGGGATATGTTTACTCTTAATATGCTAAATCCATTCTCTACCATAAGCTTGTTTCAGTTCTATTTCTCCACTACAAAAACTATGATTTTGAAGATCAAGAGGACTTTTCAGGGTTGTAATATATGGAGGGCTAGATGAATGGATAGGATGAAAGAAAAAAAAAGTATGAACACATGCACTAAAATTATGAATTGGATGTCAAAAGATAAACTAATATTGACACTTTTTTTTACATTTACACTGCTTGAATTGTTCTTGCTCTTTCTTCTCTTTTCTTTTTCTTCCTTTTTTTTGAGAAAATTTTTTTGTCCCTTTTTGGAACACACTTTTTTTAATATGAAAATTGAACTACTGACATCATATAGGGGTGCATGCAAGTGCTCATAAATAATGACGGCTCAATAGGCTAGCAAGGGAAAAGTGTTTATGGGACTGTGTTTGGGAGAAAGGGTAAATGAAAGAATGCCTCTATCACATCAACAAAATTCTAGTCCATAAAGCTTTGATTAAGAATTGAAACAAGTTCTAGAGAG
>JANJEY010000006.1:31470097-31481338 GCA_024703695.1 Erythroxylum cataractarum
ACATGACATTTCCTCACAATACATTTAAATCCCTTCTCATGTCCAGTCAAATTCGTCTCCAAATTTCAATGGCTCGATATATTAAAACTCCTAAAGTCATATATCAAATTGTCCCTATTGCCATAGGATGGTTATGTCGTACTATAGAGTCAATTAGTCCGCCACTCGGAAAATTTTCCGGTCCGGACTTTTTCTCTCGAATTTGCAGAAAAATTTCTAAGGGTCATTATCAACTGACGGTCACTCTAAAACATTTCTAATTCAACTATTCAGACCCAAATGTTCCATAATTTCCAATAAATCATAAATCGTATCATTTTCACAAATCCCATCATAATCACAAATAATTGCCGAGAAAATATCATGAATGCATGTACCTACATGTGCATGTGCCAATTGACTCATTTCTCTAAAATTAGAGGTCAAAATAAATGTTCAATTCAAAATATGCACTGCAAATTGCTAGCCTGTCTCAATTGACTAATTTACCCTTCCCATCGGGGATGGGATGTTACAGTCTGGATTTTGGCTACTTATTCAGGGTGGAAGCTGAAGGCTATTTTGGGGTATCTGGCTTCTTTGGAAAGCTAATATTGTGGTATGAATATTGCTAGCTCATCGCCAATTTGTGCATGTAAATATTGAGTAGGACCAATTGATGTTTGACTTCATCGTTATTTATGCGAGCCCCAACGTACTCGTTACAAAAATTTTTATGACAATATCTGAGACAAATTGCCATGATCACTTATAACCCTTGGCTACTTAGACGGGGGACTTTAATGCCAAACTAGGGAGCATTGATAAACATAGAGGATCCTGACTCCAACCTATCGTCAACTCGCAATTCAAAGATTGTGTGCGTAGTTGTAATCTTCAGGATCTAGGATTTTCAAGGCCTAGATTCACTTGTTGGACAGGCCAAAATTTTTCCAGATTAGACAGTGTCTTCTGTTCAAGCACTTGGCATTCTTTGTTCCCCCGCACCACTGTCACCCACCTACCCTTCCTAAAATCTAATCATCGGCCTATCCTCATTACTCTTAATAATAGCAAGAAACCTCCTTCGTCAATTAGGCCCTTTGGATTTCAGTCAGCCTGGCTCACCCATAATTGCTTTGGCCAATTTGTAGCTGATAATTGGACCCTAATAAGTCATGATTTTAGTGGCGTGATCAGACATTTCTAGGATAGATTACAGGATTGGAACACTACCATATCTGGAAATATTTTCCACCGAAAGAAGCGATTCATGGCAAGACTTGAAGGTATCCAAAAACGGCTAGACGATTCAAACTCGACCTCTCTCTGAGAGCTTGAGGAAGACCTTCAGCCAAAATTGAAGCAGGTCTTATGTTAAGAAGAACTCTATTGGCATCAGCATTCCAAAAGCCAATGGTTAATGCAGGGAGACAGAAATAACAAATACTATCATGCCATCACGATGACCAGACAATGACAAGGGAGGATTACTTCCTTGAAGGATGATAATGGCATTGTAATATCATATTCAATGAGCATCAGAAGTTTAGTGCATCATTACCTCAAGAATGTATATAGGGTTGAACAACAGCATCCCACAAACTAGCAACTTCATGGTCACTTCCTTCCCCTGTCTCAACAAACTGAAGAGGATCTGAGTAGTCCTGACAAAATCAAACGAGCTTTCTTCAGAATGACCCTCAACAAGGAACTCGAATTCGATAGCTTCACAACTCTTTTCTACCAATCCCAATGGGATATTGTCAGCCCTTCACTGTCTTTATTCATTTAACGAATTTTTCGTCATGAAATTTGGAAATCGGAACTCAATTGCACAATAATGGTACTTATACCTAAGGATTCTTATCCCACTTCGATTGCGCAGTTTAGGCCAATTGCTTTATGTTCAGTGCTATACAAAGCCATTACCAAGATCATTATGAATAGACTTAAACCTTACCTTGATGATCTAGTAGCCCTGACTCAATACAGTTTTGTCCCAGAGCGCCTGATTACAGATAATATCATTATCACCCAAGAAGTTATTGATACAATGAAAAAGAAAACAAGTCGAAAAGGGATTATGGCTTTAAATGTGGATCTGAAAAAAGCGTATGATAGGTTGTCATGGGATTTCATCCAAGATACTATAATCGACATCAGAATTCCTGAACCACTAATTATTCTTATAATGAAATGTGTTTCTAGTGTCTCCCTACAAGTAAATTGGAATGGAGAATTCAGTGACATCTTTAGCACCTCTCGAGGTATTCGATAGGGTGACCCCATATCACCTTACCTCTTTCTCCTGTGTATGTAAAGATTAGGTCACTCAATTACTCAAATAGTGACCCAAGGTCGCTGGCAACCTATTAAACTAAGCAGAAATGGACCACCTCTTTCTCACCTATTATTTGCAAATGACCTCATCATATTCTCCGAAGCCTCAATTGAACAAGTGATCATCATTAGGGATGTCTTAAATGCTTTCTATACTGCTTCAGGACAACGCATCAACCAAAACAAATCTAGATGCTTTTACTCTAAAAATGTTCCTCCTTTGGCGACTCACTGCTTAAGTAAAGCTCTAGGTTTTAAATAGACGAATGATTTCGGTTGATACCTCGAAGTACCTCTTCTGCACGAAAGAGTCAGCCGCAGAACCTATCAACACATTCTTGACAAGGTTCAACAATGCCTATCAGGTTGGATGGCCAACCTTTTGTCTTTGGCAAGATGCATCACATTGGCTCAATCAATCATAGCGACTCTTTCTAGTTATACAATGCAGACGGTCTGGTTACCCCACAAACTCTGCGATGAGCTGGAGAAATTAATGCGACAAATTGTACGAGGTTCGTCTAATAAGAAACAAATGATTCACCTAGTCAATTGGGAGGAAGTTTGTAAACCTAAAGAGATGGGGGTCTTGGCATTTGGAAAATTTGAGAAACCAACGATGCATTTCTAACGAAGTTAGGATGGACTCTGCTTGCTAAACTAAATACATTATGGGTAAAAGTCCTCTCCATTAAGTATAACTTTGATGTCAATACTATCCTCACCTCTTTGGATGCCACAGGAGGTTCTAAGATCTAGAGGAGCATAAAGGCAACTTAGCACCTAGTTCTATAGGGATTGAAATGGATGATAGGCGATGGCATTAGAACTCAGTTTTGGTTAGACCCTTGGATTTCAGGAACAAGACCCCTTCTTTCCCATGTTATAACCCCAATCCCTGATTCCATTCGTCACCTCAGTATCTGAAAATTTGCGGACTTAGAAGGTAATTGGCATTGGGACACGTTTCAATCTTATCTCCCGCCATCGATTTGTAGATTAATACTAGGCACGTTTCCCCCGAAGCCCTACTTAGGGTAGGATAAGTTGATTTGGGAAATTTATGACATTGGTTAATTCACCGTAGCTTTTACGTATTCCATGAGCATGGGTCATGACGATGCCTCGGCCTATGGTGTCTAGAAGGTAATCTAGCAATGGAAGGGCCCACAATGCATTCGCTCCTTCCTCTGGCTCCTCGCTCATGATCGATTACTCACGAACCAACAACATGTCCAAAAGCAATTCACTACGGATGGGGCTTGTTATCATTATAGACTTGAGGAATCCTCGATACATGCATTGCGCGACTACGTCCAAGCCCACCAAGTATGGACTACCTTCCTTCCACATATAGTTTCCAATGAATTTTTCATTAGGCCGAATTGGGAATGGCTCATCCAAAATCTCCAACACCACCATCGAGTCCTTGGGCATGATTGATTGATCCTTTTTGGCATTACTTGTTGGTTTCTATGGCAATGGAGGAATATGACCCTCTTTGATGCACAGTTTAATTGACCTTCCTTACCAAGTTCTATTATTTTGTCTTATGAAAGTTTGATCCACAATTCAGTCGTGTGGGAAAGTCGAGCTGATACTTCCGGTTATCACCCTCGATAAGAGCATCTTATCGGATGGAGCAAACCTCTTATTGGATGGATCAAGCTAAATACTGATAGAGCTTGCAAACAATCCTCATCCTCAGCCACCGCAGGTGACCTTCTACAAGACAGTGTAAGGTACTAACTTAGAGGGTTCACACAAAATATTGGTTGGTGCTCATTAGTAACTGCGGGCATCCAAGTTACTAGTGCAGTTGCTTGGTCTTGGATCCAGTTTAAGTGTGTGGCTATAGAGTTTGCAACCGGACCCAACTAGAGAGGGAAAGTATCAAACTTTTGAGTAAATAAGAATGCCAAGTACAAGAACCGAGGGATGGGTTTGGAGTCCTTTTCACAGTGTTGTCTATATTGGACAGTTAATTTTTTTAATGTTTTCTATCAATATTCATTTAAAAGTGGTAAATATAAGATATTTATCAAATATCTTATATTACCTTTTGAGGGTAAAAATAATAAATCTAATAAAGTTAATATTCAATCACTCCCTCATTTGGTGCCTTATTCATGTTTTCAAAGTTAACGTGAAGTTCAATCCAATTCATATTTTGTATTGATCCTGAAAATTTTATGTTTTAAACGCTTGATTTATTCTTGGAACTTTTAAGTTTAAATGTTTAGTTATTTGCTAGAGTTCATAATGTTTTAGAGAAGAACAAAATAGATCTTTTTGGATAGACTTGTTTTTTATTGTCTTTTCAAATGAAGATAGACCTTTTTACAATATTTTAAAAATTAATAAGATGTTCAATTGATTAAATTAAAAAAATTAAAATTAAAAGGTTTAATCAACATTAAAATGTTATAAATCTGGTATTTAAAACTTAAAGGTTTAACCAGTATTAAACCGCTATAAACTTGATATATAATATATAAAATGTAAAAATTATAAGAGTAAGTAAAATAAAATATTTTATTGAAATAAAAATACTAATTTTTATTATTATATAATGAATTAATACTAAACCAAATCTAATAATTCAAACTTAATCTGAGTGTAATATAAATCTTAAAATAACAATAAAAATTAAAATTATATTTCTTAAGAAGGTTATATCTCATCATTATTAAAAGTTCTAAATTCTCTGATATTATCAAAAAACTTGTAAACTACACTCTTATTCAAAGTATTAGCATCAACTTCTATTGCATTTAAATAAATTAAAATTAGTAATGTATGAAATTATTATCAATTATAAATTTGTAATACATTATACTATTAACTTAAATATGATCGAATAAGATATGAACTAACCATTAGTAGATTTTATTAATTCATTTGTTGTAACAAATGTATTTTTTCATAAATCACCTTTTCAAGTTTATTATAATCAATATCAGGCCATAATTCTTAACAAATGAATTTTTTCATAAATCACCTTTTCAAGTTTATTATAATCAATATCAGGCCATAATTCTTCTTCTTCGGTCCTAAAATCAATATAGTCAATACAATCAATATTAACTAAATCATACTTTTTCTTCCTACTAAATGCCTTGAATGTATAATAGAGAAATTATAAAGTTAATAATCAAAAATAAAATTAATAAAAAAAATAAAACTATAAAAAATATGGTCTTAATTCTCAAATTATAAGTAATGCAAACAAGATTATTAAGTCTTTAATGTTCCAAATGATTTTGTTTCTTTGTATAAATATGTTAAAAAATGCTCCAATTATTTTCACAACCTAATGCAGAAGTTGTTTGACTAAGTAATCTAATAGTATGTTTTCTAAATGTTGGAGCACTTTTACTGAATAATTTTCACTACTTATCTGTATTTTAAATTAATAGTTATGAAAAATAATAATGTATATCATTAATGAGTAAAGAAGGAATTAAAAGGATAAAATTGATGCATTTTTTTCATTGGAAGCTCTCTCTTTGCTAATGATCTAGCAAAACTCTTCAAACCTTCAAGATATAATTTAATGTCATTTGTTGCTTATGATTGCTCTTCAATAGAAAAATAACTTAGCATTCAATCATATTAAAATAGACCGCCCATAATATGATTTGCTTATGTATAAGTAACAAAGATTGAGAAAATAAGCTACTAAGTGGATCTTTTAAGTAAGATGCTTATCTTATTGTCAGTCAATATCTATATAAGGCTTTTATAATTTTTGGACCCCGATTTTTAAGTGGAAATTAGAAATTATAAAATAAAATTAAATGAGAAAATATGGCATGATTCTTTGTAATGAATGAAAAGTATAAATAAATTTATGAGCTTTTGATGAAATGAAAGACAATTGGGTTTCTTTTTGTTTGCATATGTTTGATAAAAAAGATGAGGTATTGTGTATTGTGTTTGGATGTGGGAATTTGAGATTGTGGATAAGTGAAGTATTGTGCAGGTTGAAAATTTTGGCCAGTGAAAATTTAGGAGAAATGTTGTCAAAATTTTACTTTTGACTGAGTTTTTGGCCCTCTTAGAGATAGAATTTGACTAAAAAGTCTTCTTGAAGATTGTACCTTAGGTTTTGATCTTTTCATTGATGTATAATATGTTATTTTTTATTGTGAGAATTAGAAGATATGAAATTGTGAAGTTCGGATGTGGTATAGGATGACAAATTATCTGGCAGAAGATTTGACTGAAAAATTGACCTAGTTAGGGGTTACATTTGCCTTTAAGTACTTCATGAAAGTTTTAGATTGTGTTTTGATCTTTATGTTGCTATAAAGTATAGAATTTTTGGACCATGGGATGAGAAGTTATGAATTTTAGAAATGTGTGTTCCTGTTCAGGATGATAGTAATTGAACAGTAACTTTGATTGAATTTTTGATCAATATAGAGGCTGAATCTGCTCTTAAAGTCTTAATGAAAGCTTTAGATTATGCTTTGATCTTTCCATTGATGTAAAGTATGCAATTTTTGTACCAGGAAATTTGGAGTTATGATTTTTACAAGTTGTTGTTACTGTTTGGGAAGAGTATAAGTGGACAAAAACTTTGATTGGAAATTTGACTTCCTTAGAGGCCAAATTGATTTTTCTGTCCTTCATGAAAGTTGTAGGTTACTTTCTAATCTTTTCATTGATATAAAATATGGAATTTTTGGACTTTGAAGTTGAAAGATAGAAATTTGAGAAGTGAGTTACTATTTTAGGAGACATTAAATGAGACAGTAAATTTGATTGGAAAATTGAGTACTTTAGAGATGGAATTAGTTTTTGAATTCTCATGGAAGTTGTAGATCTTTCTTTCAGCTTTCTTTTGATTCCAAGTTTGTAAAATTTAGAGTTCTGAGTCAAAAGATATGGGATTTAAAAGTTGAGACATCGGTTAAGAAGAAAGAGTCGCAAGCACGATCGAGTCTCTGTAGGATCACCGGAATGTCACGATTGTGCACTCGCACGATTGCGACTTCGTTGGTCCACCTGAATGTCGTGGTCGTGCACCCGCACGATCACAACTTCCCTATTGATTTAAGAAAGGAAACTTTCTGAACATATTTTACTCTTTTGCTTATATCTTTTCTTTTCGACATCCGATTGATTTGATTTTCAAAGCGTTAGATTGCTAAGACAATTATTTACATCCTCATGGAAAAATTATGAATTTTTTAGATTAAATTGAGGGTGATTGATTTAATCAAAGTGAGTTGGGAAATTTTATGAACATGGTTCAGTCTTTTAAGAAATTCTTGAGTTGTGGAGATCCGATTGAACTGATTCTTGAGGAAAATTAAAATAGAGACATGGGGCTACAAGTCATATAAAGGAATTGGATTTCAATTTGGCCCCTAAGACTTTTAATTTCAGAATTGAAGTCAGGTTTAGTATTCATTCTTGGATTATAAAAATATGAAAGTATTTTAGCCATAACTTTTGCTCTAGTTATCCAAATGAGGTGATTCTTAATTTGGATTAAATTAGAGAAATAGGGCTACAATTGTTATAAAGAAAGCGAGTTTCAATTTTGTCTTTAAAAATATCAATTTTCAGATAGAACTAAAGTGCTGGAAAATGTTTTAGCATATGAATAACCCGAAATGTTTGGAGCATGACTTTTGACGTAGTGCACAAAATTAAATGATTTTAGTAGCATTATGAAATTGAGACAATAAGGAACGATTATATAGAAGGAAGTTTTAGTAAATTCCTTCAAATTGATAGTAAAAGAAATGTCCTAATGTAAGCATGAATCAAAAAGAAATGTAGAGGCAAATTGGGAAGATTACATAAAAAGTTAAGTTAGTAGGCTTAGAAGTAAAGGCTTTATGGTCTTTTGGCTCTCATTTAATGACATGGCAAGAGTGGTTGTCGTATAAGGCAAGAGAGGAGTAGCAAGTCACGACATTTAGAGGAAAAGAAAGAAAAGAAGAAGAGGGCATTTCGGAGGAGATGAAGAAAGAAGAGAGAGAAAAGCTTGGGGATTTCGATCTTAGGGGTTTCAAGCAAGATTTTTCGATGATTTAATGGAAAAAACATGGAAGAAGGTGAAAGCTTCCTATGGAGCTTGAAATTTTTCGAAAATGGAGAAAATAAGGTAAGAGAAATTTTAATTTTTGAAATTTTAATGAGTTTTTGGTTTAGATAGCTTGGATATTGTATGGGTTTGTGATTCCTAAGCTCAATTTTGGTGATAGCATGATTTAATTTGTTTAATTTTGGATAATTATTAATTAGGGTTTATGTTATGAATTAGGAAAATTTAAGGAAAGGCTTTGGAGAAATTGAAGCATTGGACAAGTTTCTAGCATAGATTTTTGTTTATATTTTGAATTATAAGCTAACTTTATGATTTTGAAAAATCAAGAAGCAAAATTTTGTAAATTATTGTTTATGTTAATGTTTGAAAATTATTATTTTCGAATGATCGAATTCGTTGATTTTGGAATGATTGGAAAATTTTTGCAATTGTTTCGGACTTTTTAATGAAATGATTCAATTGTTACTTTCAAAGGTTTTGAATGATTTGATGAAATGGGGATAATTAATTGAATTCCTTATGTTGAATTGGGTTAAGTGGCCTACATGAAAGTCATAGAAGATTTTCCGAGCTTTTCAATAATGCATCATATTTTATTTGTGGATGTGGAAATTGAAAGATATGAAATTTGAAAGGTTGGATGTTGTTTTAGGATGGAACATGTTTGACAGAAACTTTGACTGAAAAATTAGCCTAGTTAGAGGTTGAAATTGCCTTTAAGTGCTTCATAAAAGTTGAAGATTTTGATTTGATATTTATTGTGATATAAAGTATAGAATTTTTGGATCATGCAATAAGAAGTTATGATTTTTACAAGTTTCTGTTACTGTTTTAGCAGGATTATTAGAGGACGGAACCTTTGATTGGAAATTTGACTTCCTTAGAGGCCAAATTGATTTTTCTGTCCTTCATGAAAGTTGTAGGTTACTTTTTGATCTTTACATTGATATAAAGTATGACATGTTTGGAATTTGGAGTTGAAAGATAAAAATTTTCAAAGTTGAGTCTTTGTTTAGGGAATTATTAATTGGACAGAAAGTTTGATTGTGTTTTTGAGTCCTTTAGAGATGGAATTGGTTATGGAGTTCTACATGGAAGTTGTAGAGCTTCCTTTGATATTTCTTTTAATATCAAATTTGTCAAATTTGTAGTTCGGGATCAAGAGTTATGAATTTTGGAAAATTCGGTTATATATATATATATATATATATATATATTTGAAAAAAAGAAAAAAAGAAAAAGAAATTTTCGGAAGCTCTCTCGCGAGGGCGATGTATCACCCTCGCGAGAAGGGTTTTTTTATTCAATAATTATTATTTCCATCTTATAGAAAATATGACCTTTTCGTATTCTTTTGCTCATATCTTTTCCGTCCGACATCCGATTGACTTGATTTTCATAGCTTTGGATTCCTAATTGGCCTCAAAGCAGTACACACTAAAATTCCTTTAACTAACACTTTTAAAAACAAAGTAACACAGCCTTAAATTTGGAAAATCATAACTTTCAATCCCGATATCAAAAAATATCATACTTTATGGCGACAGAAGGCTTTCAACATAAGCTACAATTTTCTTGAAGATCAATTTCTCAAATTATGCCTAAATCAAAAAATCAACTTTCAAAATATAAACAAATTACCCACCTCAAATCTATGCTAGAAACTTGTCAAATGCTTCAATTTCTCCAAAGCCTTTCCTTAAATTTTCCTAATTCATAACATAAACCCTTATTAATAATTATCAGAAATTAAACAAATTAAATCATGCTATCTCCAAAAGTGTGTTGACGAATCACCAACATATACAATATCCAAGCTATCTAAACCAAAAACTAATTAAAATTTGAAAACTTAAAAATTTCTTTTACCTTATTTTCTCTCCATTTTCAAAAATTTTCAAGCTTCATAGGAAACTTTCACCTTCTTCCACGTTTCCCCCGTTAACTCCTCTCAAAATGGTGCTTGAAACCTTGGAAAAATCGAAAATCCTAGCTTTTTCCCTTCTTCTTCCTTCTTCTCCAACGAACTCTACCTTTCGTTCTTTCCTTCTCTCATTTGTTTCTTCAATTTTTCGTGTCTTTCATTCCCCTTATACGACAACTCACTTGCCATGTCATTAATGAATGTAAAAATGACTATTTTGCCTCTCCATGTAAGCCTTCTAACTTAACAACTTAAATACTTTTCCAATTTTGCCCTTAAACTTCATTTCAGTTCATGCTTACTTTAGGAAAAATTTTCTACCATCAAATTGAAGGAATTTGCTAAAACTTCCTTTTAGAGAATCGTTCCTTATTGTCTCAATTTCATAATGCCACCAAAATCATTTAATTTGGTGCAATACATCAAAAGTTATGCTCCAAAAATTTCAGATTATTCATATGCTAAAACATTTTCCAACACTTTAGTTCCATCCGAAAATTTCATAATGCCACCAAAATCATTTAATTTGGTGCACTACGTCAAAAATTATGCTCCAAATATTTCGGGTTATTCATATGCTAAAACATTTTCCAGCACTTTAGTTCCATCCGAAAATTTGATATTGTTAAAGACAAAATTGAAACTCGCTTTCTTCATAACAATTGTAGCCCTATTTCTCTAGTTTAATCCAAATCAAGAATCACCTGTAGCCCCATGTCTCAGTTTTATTTTTTCTCAAGAATCACTTTAATCGGATTACCACAGATGAAGAATTTCTCAAAATACTGAATCATACTCAAAAAATTTCCCTACTCACTTTGATTAAATCAATCTTCCTCAATTTAATCTCAAACAATTCATAAACAAAGTAAGCAATACTTTTGATAATTTATCAAAATCGTTCATAAATAAATAAATGAACCAATGT
>JANJEY010000006.1:31483423-31515557 GCA_024703695.1 Erythroxylum cataractarum
ACACAACAACCATAAATATATTACCCACCTAATATCGCTCGAGAATCCAACTCATTGTTGTCCTTCCTCTTGCGATTAGATCAGGTCGGCTTAGTTTTTTATAACAAACCAAATTTCCATTCAAACAACATTCAAAGGAAATATTAAAAAAGCTTGAAAATCAAAAACACTAGCATTAAAAGTCTGCATTCGACTTCTATCTAAACTCCCGAACCCTTAGAGACTAATTCCTAACTTCCCTTCTTCATAACAACTTATGGCCCTTTATTTCTAGTTCACAACGAATCTGAAATCACCTCAATTGCACATCTATACCAAAAGATATGCCCAAAAAATCTCTCTCGGAAAAAAACTGGGGGCTCGCCACGGCGCAACCCCCTCGTCGCGACGAATGGCTGTGCTCGCCGCTGCGTGCATGCGAGTGTGCGTCGTGGCGTACACCATTTTCTCGCACGTCGCGGCGTGCTCCTTCTCGCACGTCGCCGCTAACCCTTCCTCACATGTCACGATGAATATAATTTCGCACGTTGCGACGAACTCGCACGTCGCCGCGTGTTCATACGCACATCGCGACGTGCGGGCCTGGAGAACGACTCCGAACCTAATTTTCCAGCATTTTTCTAACCTCAATCCTTCCCTTAATCCCATGCAACACATCTAAACCTTGATTCAAGTCTTATACGACATTTCTAACCCATTAACAACTTAAAAATAGGCACAAAATCATCAACCCAAAGAAATCTATCCATTTTTCCCCCTAAACCCTAAACCACCGATTCTAACACATTCAACTCTATTCCAAGGTTTAATCAAACCACAACAAGATAGAACAAACTTAAACCTACCAGGAGTTGCTTCGAATCTGTCCGAAAACCTCAAGGATCGGAAACCCCTATTTCTCTTCTCTTCTTCCTCTCCCACGATAATGCTCCTTCTCTCTTCTTCTTTTCTTTTCTTTCTCTCTTCTCCTTCTAATTTCTTCTCTTAAGTCTCATGGGAAGGGACAAAGACCATAGCACCCCTCTTAGCCAAGCCTTAACCTATCTACCTTAAGTGACCTTCCCAAATTGTCCTCATATATTTTTATCCTTTAACTCTCATTAAAACTACATTAACTCAACAAAACCTCAGTTATCCACTAATACTCCCAATTTAAATCAACTAAGCATAAACACATAATTAACACAATTCAGGCTTAATGACATCAATAAGAAATAATAAAAGAAAAAGAATTCGGGGTCCAACACAAGGAGTGGACTATCGTTTTTAAGGGAAAGGAGGCATGAAATTTTTAAGAGAAAGAACAAAAGAAAAGGGAAGAAAGAAGAGAAGTAAGCTTCGGTGATGGAGAAGAAGAAAAGAGAAATGAATGTATAGGGTTTCTATTTTTATGGGCTTTTAAGTGCGTTTTTTTAGTGATTCAAGAGGAAAAATATGGAAGAAGATGAAACCTTCCTATGGAGCTAAGAAATTCCGAAAATGGTGAAAATTAACGTAAGATTGAGTTTTTGATTTGTTAATTTTTGAAAATTTTTGGTTTATATAGCTTGGATATTGTATGAGTTTGTGATTTCTAAGCTCAATTTTGGAGATAGCATGGTTTAAATTGTTCAATTTTGGATGTTTATGAATTAGGATTTTTATCTTGGATTAGGGAAATTAAGTGAGCCAATGAAGAAATTGAAGCTTTGGACAAGTTCTAAGCATGGAATTGAGGTAGGTATTGTGTTTATATTTTGAATTATAAGTCATGTAAATGTTTTTGAAAAATTAAGAAAGAAAGTATCGAATTTTATTGTTTCCAAATGTTTTTGGAAAATGATTACAAGTTTTTAAATGATTTGATACATTAAGGAAAATTGTGAATTTATTATTTATGAATGAAGTGACAAGTTATGAAAATTTTTGCATTCCTTGTTTGAGAATGATTGTGCATTTGATATATGATTTTTTTGTGAAATATATGACATTATGTGTGACATTGTGATTTCATAAATGTCATTATGCTTGCATATGAGATGATATGACAGACTGAATTTCGAAATGTGCCTTTGGGCAAATCCGATTGATTTTCAAATGTGAAATGTGTTACGTGGGTTTGGTTTGGTCCCATAAGTTTGAGTCGAGTGCACTTATCTTGTTTTATAGGCTTCGCTCGCCTGCCCTCTAGTGGCATTGGAGTTCCGATTTCGGACTCCAATAAGTTCACGGCTACACCAGACCGCTATGCGGGAAGGTGTAGTATGTTATGTTCACCGCTGCACAGGACCGCTATGCGAGAATGTGCAGTACGTTCTGTTTTGAACCGACCCAAACCATTCGGATGTGCTTATGTGTTTTTGATTTTGTTTTTAATGTGATGCATTCATGCTTTCGAATTGTTCGTGAATTCATTGATAAATTGAGAAAATTTTTGAAAAACAATTATTTGATAAATTTTCTACTGTGAAATCCTTTTTATGATGGCAAAAGGTTTTACAAATGTTTTTGCTTATTTTTTGATTTATAAATATGATATCCACGAGCTGTCTAGCTCACCCCCTTTCATCCCCATCTCCAGGTTTCGAGCAGGAGATTGGATGAAAGAAAGTTGACGCATTTGTTCGATTTTACTTATTTTGAAATTTTGTGTAATTTAGATTTTGGTATTGGTTTTGTTATGGCTTGGAATGTCATTAAAGTTTGTAATGTATTTATTTTGGAATGTAAATGAATTCTTGACTTGTGTATGAAATTGAGATATACATTTGTGTATGATTATGGGATATGAATTGTGGTTGTATATGAATATGAATGGTTTGGGTTTGGATTGAATTATGAATTTGTATATTGAATTGAGATATGATTCTGACCTGGATATTGATGAATGTGGTATGGATTCTGGACAGGAGGTCCGATGATTCTGATTATGGATTGAGACTTATTGAAGTGTTTTAGGTATAGAATTGTGTTTGTTTATGCTGAAATTTTGGACAGGAGGTCCGATGAATTGTGATGTTGAGCTGATATATTGAAGTGTCTTTTGTGTATAAATTGTGGATTGTGGATTCAGAGATAAGTGTATTAAGTGTCTTTCGACAAAAGAAAAATAAGAATTGGTTAAAAAGAAGAATTATTAGATATGTATGAATGTGAAAGATAGCTAGAAATATAGAAGTGATTTATGTGTATGGTTTGATTTTGTATAAATCATGTGTGAGATTTTTTATTGGCAAAAGAATCAAGTAAATTGAGTTTTTGATTGAGGATGAATTTCCAAATGGAAAATTAGATTGCTTTGTATGGTTTTGAATAAAGATGAATAAAATGAAAAAAAAATTATACCAGTTTCGGATTGGTTTAGTCCTACGGTTTCCAACGCTAGTTTTCATTAAGATACACGTTTTCGGATGTCGGATCCGCTTTAGAATTGTTTCCGCTGTATGATTTGATTGAACGGTTTTGTTTGCTTTCAATTCTGAGCCATTCGATTTGTTCGCCTTTCGATCCGATTTTTTTTTCGATTTCGGACTCTTTCGCATTGGATCTTGTTTCGACATTTGTTTTGGACCACTTTCGATTTTATAATCCATTCGTTTGTTTCGCTTACTATCTACTTTGTGATTTCTGATTTTTTGTCTACCCGTTTGTTTCGCTTTTCGCTTCGTTTTCCATTTTTTTGGTTGGGGTCCGATTCCGAAATCAGGTCCCAACAATAATTTCTCCTTCCCTTTAAAAAGATTTATAATTGTTTTGTGAGCTTTATACATTCGATCATATATATATTGAAAAGAATGATAAAAGGACTGACATTCCTTTATTCTAAAACTAGTTGTACGGTCACTAAAAGACCAACCAAAGTTGGAGAAAAGAGGAACCAAAGATAGTAAGCTAGAATGGGGAATAATAAGAAGGTTAAGAGAAAGAAAAAGAGTGGCTGGATCAAAGGCATAATTGTTACAAAAAAGAAGTAGTGGTGGAGCCATTGTTGTGAGAATAAGAAGTTAGAGAGATTGTTGATTCTTACTAAGTTTTAGTTTAATTTCTTTTATAGGTTGTTTTGTGATACATTTTTTTTTGGATTCTACCTCTCCAACTTGGCATAGATAAGGAGAAAATTTCTCTATTTTCATTATCTTTCATATATGTTTTCATTATCATATTTATTTGACATTAAGTACAATGTCATATTTAAATGTGGGTTAAGTTACTTCTATGAATTTTTTTAAGTTCATATGTTTATATGTTCTAAGATTAAATTTTTATCTTTCTTTTTAGCTTTGTGTTTAGGTTTTTATTAGTTAATTTAGGTTGATGACATTAGGCATGCATAATTATTAGCTGAGATTAATTGTTAAAAATTAGGTGCATATATGATTATATGACATTCTCTTATGTTTGATTCATTGACTTGTAAGTGATTACTTGAGACAAAAACTCAAATTTTAGTGCAACTTTTTCTGTAGTTATCTAATAAAATAAAATTGGAGTTAAGTTGAAGCTAATATAATGAAAAACAACATTAAAGAAAGCGTCAGAATTCAATTTAAATTCAATGGTGTTGAAAACTTAGGGAAAAGTGGAGAATTGTTCATGTTGTTCATCCAAAAGAAATTTTCTCTAAAATTATCATATTTGCTCCCGTAAAGTTCTAAAAGATAACTAACATCAATCTGTAAGTATAATAGGTGATGAACTCGAGATTTAGAATCCCATATTGCACAAATTTACAATTTTAACCACTTTAGAACTCTTTTATGTTACCTTAACTTATAAATACTCTCATTAAGATTCTTTGTAGGGACTTTAGATGTCTATGATAATCTCTTTTATCATTCAATTGCTAGGTTTAGGATTTCATTTTATCCAAGAGGGATTCTAAGCAAGAATGAAGGAGAATTGTGACAACTTTTCTGGTTCTTCCTTTATCTTCTTTCTTTTATATTAGGATTATTTTATTTTTCTTTTATTTTCATTATGTTGAGTTGATAAATCCTTACATATGGTTAGGGATACAGTTTGTGATAGATATTTTAATTATTAATATACAAGTTATTATTATTTAGTTAAATTTATTCTCCTTGCTCTTAATTGTTAAGTTCATGAATGGCCATCATAGATTCAATCTTAGCAATTGTATGTAGGATTGAGAATTGAATTATGATTTATGTACTAAGAGAATAAGCATTATAGGTTTAGAGAAAGAGATTGACTAAGTAGGGGATAACTAAATAGAATAACAACGCTTAATGTTAAAGTTAATTATGCATATGAGAATTTGTAATTTTGTTGAATACTTGTGTTCCTCAAGAGAGGGTATAGATACATTAGTTTAATTATTATTTCACCATCGATGGTCAATCTTGCATGATATTTGGGCTTTATAAGTGAATCTTGAAACCTAATGTTTGATGTCTCGATTTCTCTTAATTATTCAATGCTTTGCCATAGTTGGTTTCTTAGTTTAATTATCTTTCATTAATTATTTTTTTCATTATTTTCTTTTTTATAGATAACTAGGATTAATAAATGTAATAGTATAGTCATTGTAGGATCAATATTCTTGAATAATTCTGATTTTGTTGCTTGATATAATTGATTATATGCACTTGCAAATACATTCGATCACTTACCATATCTTAATCATAAGCCACTATTATTATGTCATTCAATATGTTCATTGATTTTATATAGATTTCTGTGATTTCCTAAAAAGCCAGTGATCATCTCTAAATTTTTTAGTTTTTATTCTTGTCTCCAAGACCCATACTATGAGAGGTTTTAAGGATCTTAAATAATCAATGATCACTTATTTCTTTTTAGGGATATTTCAAATTCTTAACATTCCTTTCTATAATAGACATAAAGAATGGGATTGAATGTTATTAGATGCCTTCTTTTTTGGTTTCCTACGTAATCTCTTTTTAGTTGTCATGACAAAATAATCTCCTTGATTCAACACATCTACTTTGTTATGTTGCTATCTTTTATTATGGATTAGTTACCTAGAATTTCCATGGACTGCTCTTTCATATCCTAAGTTAACAAATATTTATAGAGCTTGGATGTAGACACTTCTTGTTTTACAAAGAGTTTGAGATCCTTCCTCTATAATAATGGTACTTTGACTGTAATTCTTCAGTTTCTGCTAGAGATCCCTTAACTATTATTTCATGCTAATTATCCACTTAAGTCATATATTCATTCCTTGTAATTTTGTTTCCTTGTCTTTGTAATTATCTACATTTTGAATCCTATCATTTAAGAATATAAATTCATTATATTCTCTTATGAAAAAGACGTTCTCTATTTAGTTCCCAATATTTATGTTGAATTGTTTTAGCTCACTTCCACTTATAGCTAATTGATATCTTAGTCTAAATGGGGTCTTCATCCTTATTCAATCTTTTGAGCTTTAAGTTCTTAAGTCTTTATTTATCTCTACCTCTAAACAAATCATCACATAACTTATTCTTCTAAGATTTGCAATGTTTTCATCGATACATATTGCTCTATCTAATGGGATATTATGGAAATTGATCTATATATGAATTCAATTCAATTTATGACTAACCAAATCCATACATGGTTTCCACCTTTAAAGTACCACTAATTTACCATTAATATGTTAAGTTCCCTACTCCAAAATTCTTAATATAATTGATTCAGTATTGAATTTGAACAAAAAGAACTCTTCTTCATTGATTAATATCTTTTCCAATCCTTATTTCCCCATCTTTTCTTCGCCTAAGTTTGTAGTTGTGAAAATGAGGGTCTTTTATATGCGAAATAGTATATAAGATAACTTAACGATCTTAATGCACCTGCTTATAGTATTTCAAGGGGTAGTGATACAATGTTAGAGCCTTCTCCTCTTAATTATGGAATATATCTAATTTTTTTCTTGTGGGGATGAATCACTTATCACCTAACTCCAAAATCTTTTTAACTTCTTATAGAATCATCAAAACATTACAGAGCTAAAGAAGAGCCAATAATCAAAGAAGTTTTAAAAGATCTAGTTTTTAGAATGAAAGAGAGAGGAGACGAGAGAGCTTTAGCTACTAGAAGCATGGAACTACTAGATTCAATAAAAGGGATTTTAATTGCTTTATCAAAAGGATGCTTTAGTTTAGGTGAGCAAGGGAGCAAAGCAGTTAACAAAGCTAGAAGATTTGGGTCAAAAAGAGAGGTTAAAGAGGAGATGTCAGAAGTAGAAGAAAGGGAAGGCATAGTGAGATGAGAGTGATGAGCTTTAAGAATATTGATAAGTGCTTGAGGAGATGGGAATTTAAAGATTTGGCCAATAGAAAGATGGAAACATAGCTATAAGGGCCTAGAGTTTTCCCTAGTTTTTTTCTTAAAAGAAAAAGTAACTAAGATGGGACTCACCCAAAGTAGTTGCCAATATGGTAACTAACCTAATCAATAAGCAGGATGAAAGCCAAGGAATATTGTTACAATTGTTCAAGCTAAAGCCTCTCTCTCTCTCTCCTCTTAATGCTTAACTATAATCCTTAGTTTTGATAGCCTTATTGCCTCCTTTTTGTGTGGCCTTGCATGAAGTATTTGTCTATTTTTACCTTCTAAGTCATATTGTCTAGGTTTAAATTTGAACTACACATAAATATATTGAATTTAATTTTACCTCGAGAACTAGAGGATGATGCAAAAAAGTTAAAGTTTTCATGTTTAGGATTGGATTATGTATGTTCATATGATGATTTATTTATAAGCTTATCATTTAAATGCTTATCCATTATAAAAATTATATTGGCCTTGGCTAGTGCACATCTATAAGTGAAACTAATTTCACATTTGTCATTAAAGATTTTTTTAGCCCCAAGTATGTTATTCAGTTTTCCACTACCTATATTGAATCTAGACAAAGAATCTTTGAGGTTATTAATCTCCTTCTTCAACGCCTTACTTTCACGCAAGAAATCATGTTTATTGTCATTGTCAACAACCACATGCTTAGAATATAAAATGTCATACATATCATATTTGAATTAATCTAAAATGTCATAGATATCATATTTGAATTTCTCATTCTTAATCATACATGCATCTAAGGACTTTAAAGTCTCTTATCGTTTGCAAGATAATTCTTTCTTTTTCAATCTCATAGCCTCGAGGCATTCAATTAATTATATGAATGTTCACGTCACAATCATAATTGTCATCACAAGAATTTGACTAAAGTACTTCATCATTATTCATCATATAGCACACATTCAAATCGTACTTTTAGATTTCTAACTTTTCCAACTAGCATTATCATCCCTTTTGATCATTGTAATGAACTTTATATTATCCACATCACTGGCACTTTTGGAGGTCTCCTTATCATCAATTTTCTTATCTTTGGAAACATTGTACACCAAATCACTTTTTATTGGAGCCATTTCCTCAAAATTTATTCATTTGCATCCTATAAGTGAGAAATATTTCAACTAATAACAGAATGTTCAAATCTTTGACTTTTTATATGCTTATTACCTTTATCTCCCAAGTTTTTTTATAAAAACCTAAAAAATGTTATCATCAATTCGTCTTACGAAACCTTTAAGAGTATTAATAAAGAAAAATACCAGAAAAACTAAGTTCTTAGCAGTGAGGAGAAATAAGTAGACATGCTCGAGAAGAAAAGAACAAGAGGAGAAAAAGGCCAGAAAAATCCCACCTAAAGGCGAGAACCCAAACGTAGAAAAAATAGGAAGCGAACATTGGCACCCTGAAACACTTTCCCTGTTCTTACATTTTTTTCGCTACTGACTAATTTAACAATCTATCTAAAGGAAACTCTTTCGTTTAATTTAACTAGTGTTAAGTTCTTGATAATAGTTCCAAGACTAAGTTGCCCTATGGGCAAAACATTAAGAGCATATTCCACCATTTAACCTTAATGTTTTCATAAAAGGTTGAATTCAAATGCTCTAAAAGGAATGCTGGTTTTTCGACTTGTTTTTAAATCTCTGATAAAGGAAGAAATCATGATTTGAGAAAGATTAGATGAAGTCTGGAATATAATAACAATTTACCAATGTAGGTGCGGGATCATGGCCATTTAATGTGCCGTCTGGGGCAAATACAAGTGGCATCTTTCTGAACCAAACATTCATGGGGACGGTAAAACTATCACCAAGAAGCAATTACAAGGCAAAAAAAATTAAGAGATTAAGATAATTATGATACAGATTATTCTAATTGCTATATCACATCAATTTAATTTCTCAAAATTGACTTGTAATAGAATTTAGAATGTTGTCACTAGACCTATACCTAGCTCCTCTGCAAGTTCATCTGATACTGGAAGAAGAGTCAATAAAACTAGGAAAGTTGCTGTAATGACGGCCGCTTTCCTCCATGTTCCCGCCTCAGTCACGTCATTCAAGCATGGTTTCTCCGGAGCCCTCTGTATATTTGGTATCAAAAATAGATCAACAAAGAACAATGTTATGAGATTGAAAACAAACACCTAATGCACTTCCTGGTACCTGACAGATTAAGACGTAGAGTCCCCACGGAAGAGATAAAGGTCCACCAAGCTGAAAAGGAGAAGAAAAGAGACTTTAACAATACAATGAGAATGATGTATGCCATTGAAATGGATCCGGTATGGCTGTATACATAGAATAGGTGCATGTCACGAATTGAGAATTAGGGATATCAATGGGCCGGACTGAGCCGGGCCGTTTTTGTCATCCTTATTGACAATTGAAAATTCTACACCAACATTTCGTTACTTAAATCCAGAACCCAGGATGCTTCACGAAAGGTTTTTAAAGGAGGGGAAAGGAAAGGGTCAAAAGGTGCAAAAGTTCATGACATGGAAAATATCTCCAATGATTAGGTACCAACACTCTTCACAGTTCAGAAGTACAAAGATTCAACTTCAACCTACAATCAAACAATCATCCTTATACTACTTATCCTTTCGACATGAATAACTGAGAAGTGAACGTAGGCATACCAGTCCAAAACCAAGCATCGCATACGTGACTAATCCAAACCCCATAAGGGCATTTTTCCCAAACGCACCCTGTTTATGAGTAATAAAAATGAAAATATATCAAGTTATGAGTATTAAAATATGGGAATATCAAGTAAGTACAACCCCACTTGAGCAAAGATCTAACTAATCATATTGTAGTAGCTAGGGAATATGCCACAAAAACATGCCAAAAAGCTTTTCACAAACAAAGTTGCGTTCAACAGTTCAAAGTAGAAGCTCAAAATTTGACCAGAAAAGTACTACAAGGCCAAATTTGTCCATTTTGTGACAAATCCAACTCTAAGCATAAGCATCAAAAGCAGTTAAGGTCAAAAGAAAAGGAATGACAATGCGACAGATGAGGGCATAAGCACATTTTTCAACCAGATATTGCCAGACATAAAGGCATTGTTAGTGGAATTGAGAGAAAATGCAGTAAAATTTATTAAAATCTGCAAAAGGAATAAAGTAGTAACCAGGGGAAAGAAGGGGACTTAAGCCAGAATGAAAGAGAACAGAAAATAAACTTATCAAATTACTTCACGCAAAATTTCCACAGAGAAATTCTAATCTGGTGTCTGAAAAAACGCTGACTCACTATGGTTTGTCAGTAATGTAAGAATGAAAATGGTGCAGGTGGGGCTGCTAGGCTTCTTTTATGTAGGAAAAGGTATTTTCTTTGCTGTACTTTCTCTGTTTTATATGTTACATATAAATAGGAATAGAAGGTAACTATACTAGGAAAGAAATCTGTACAAAATCAATCAATCTCCTAATTTATCTCCTAACTAATCTCTTCTAATTACTTTTTGAAATCAGTAACTGATTTCAATCAATCGCCTCAGAATCAGTAACTAATCATAACATTTAATTCCTAAATATTCTCCTTTCCAACACTCCCCCTCAAGCTGGATGTAGATGTCTAGCTATATGTCTTCCATAGCTAGCTTGCCCACTAGGAGATCAAATTGTTTCTTTGGTAGCCCTTAGGTAAGAATATCTGCTGTCTGCTGAGCCATTGGCACATAAGGAACACAAATCAGACCATTCTCGAGTTTTTCCTTGATAAAGTGCCTATTGACTTTAATGTGTTTGGTTTTATCATGTTAAACTGAGTTATGAGCAATTGAGCTAGCAGCCTTCTTGTCACAGTAAACCTTCATAGGAAGTGTAACTGAAATCTCAGATCTTCTAATAACCTCTTAATCCACATCACCTCACAAATCTCATGTGCAAGGGACCTAAATTCAGCCTCAGCACTACTCTGTGCTACCACATTCTGTTTTTAGTCCTCCAGGTAACTAGGTTTCCTCCAACAAAAGTGCAGTATCATGAAGTTGATCATCCATCCGAAATCCTCCCTGCCCAATCAGCACCTGTATAGATTTCAACTTGTAAATTATTGCGATTTCAAAACATCAAACCTTTTCCAGGTGTCCCCTTTAGATACCTTAGTATTCTATAGACAGCATCAAAATGTTCTGAGTGCCTGAATTGACTTACCATACTCACAGCAAATGCTATGTCAGGACGAGTATGTGATGGGTATATTAATCTTCCCACCAAACGTTGAAACTTTTCCCTTTCAATCACATCTTCTGCCTTAACAGGGCTGAGCTTTAGGTTGGATTCAAAAGGAGACCCAGCAGCTTTGCAACCTAGAAGTCCTAGTCTCGCCAAGTAAATTAAGCATGTATTTTCTTTGATTTACAAAAATACCGTCTCTAGATCCCACAAACTCCATGCCAAGGAAATATCTTAACATTCCCAGATCTTTAATCTCAAACTCCTCTGGTAGTTTCTTTTTAAACCTTGCAAGTTCTTCAAGATCATCACCTATCAAGATTATGTCATCCATACAGACAATCAAGACTGCCAATCTTCCCTTATCAGAATGCTTATAGAACATAGTATGGTCTATTTGCCTTTGATGATAGCCATAGCTCTTGACCGTCTTACCAACCTTCCAAACCGTGCTCTTGAAGACTTCTTAAGGTCATAAATAGACTTCTTGAGTCTACATATTTTATGTTGGCCAATAGTCTTCTCGAAGCCAAGTGGTGGACTCATATAAACTTCTTCCTCCAGGTCACCATTAAAAAAGGCATTCTCTACATCTAAATGATGTAGGGACCAGTTGAGATTAACTGTAAGAGACAATAACACGTATATAGAGTTAATCTTGGCTACTGGGGTAAAAGTTTCTTGATAATCAATACCGTAGCTCTAAGTAACCCTTTAGCCATGAATCTTGCTTCGTATCTTTCTATCCTTCCATCATCCTTGGATTTAACTGTAAATACCCATTTTCAGCCAACAGCCTTTTTATCTCTGGGTAATTCTACAGTTTCCCATGTCTCATTTTTCCTTAGAGCATTCATCTCCTCCATTACTGCTAATTTCCACTTTGGATCATCAAGTGCTTACTGAATATTTCTTGGAACAAACAGGTTAGAGATTTTAGATGTAAATGGCCTATGCCCTTGAGAGAGTCTATCATAAGACGTATTTTGCAATAGGATGACTAGTATAGGACCAGGTTCCTTTCCTAAGTGCTATGGGAATATCAAGATCACAGTAATTTTCCTGAATAGTAGGAATGATATTAGAAAAAGTATATGGCGAAGGAGAGCCTAAAGTACCGGGAGGTTTTTCAAGTCCATTACTCAGGGTATCTGACTTTGTGTAGTGGGGATAATAGGCTCTCTACTCATTTGATGATTCTTTTTCCTTGTGTAAACTTTAAACTCAGGTTCTTGTTTTGTAGAATTATCATGTAGTATTTCTCCCCCTGTCAAAGATTCAACATTGCCTGGCATAACAGTATTAGGAATAGAGCTTTCCCTATCAAAAACATGTTTTTCACAAAGGACTCAGTCTCCACAGGCTTAGGTAAAAGAGTTGAAAGAAGTAACCAAAAATTTTCTTCACTTTGTTCCTCCCTCTAAAGGAAATTTTCGTGAAAATATGATTGGTGTTCAAGGAAGGAAACATCCATGGTGACAAAGTTTTTCGAGTTTTAGGGTTAAAACACTTATATCCTTTTTTGTTTGGAGCATATCCAATAAAAATACATTTTTCAGCCCATGGATCTAGTTTTACTGTCCGCTGTTAGATAAGTGGATATAAGCAATACAATCAAAAAATTTAATAGGCAAATCCGAATATAGACGGACCTCGAAGAAAAATTTTCTAAAGAAATCAAGTGGTGTACTGTAATTTAGGACACGAGTAGGCATCTTGTTTATCAAATAGGCTGCTGTTAACACAGCTCCCTCCCAAAGATATTTTGGAACATGCATGGAAAACATAATGGCACGAGACATTTCCAATAAATGTTTATTTTTCCTTTCAACTATCCCATTTTGTTGAGGGGTATCAACACAATTAGATTGTAGTTGAATCCATTGTTCCTTCAAGAAGTTGCCAAGAGTTTCATTAAAATACACAATGCCATTATCAATATGATGAGTATTAATTTTCTGTTGAAACGGATTCTCAACCATTGCATAAAAAGTTTTAAACAAGTTTTCAACTTTAGATTCTCAACCATTGTATAAAAAGTTTCAAAAATGCTGTCAGAATTTTTCTTGCCGATCTGGCTTTCTTCACAGCGAACCTCAGAAAAAACTTCTCCAATAAAGGGAAGTGGCTTGCCTGCCAATTATCTTGCCACTAACCTCATCAAACTCAACATTTAGTCCAATAAGGAATTTAAATATACGGCTATCCTCCACCTTTTTTCTATAGTGGTGGTAATCATTTGAGGATTTCCGCTCATAATCATCACTGAACAAATCTAAATCCTGCCATAGTCTTTTCGGAGAATTAAAACACTTGATAACACTATTCCCACCTTGGCGGAATTCTCCAAGTTGCAGTGTCAACTCATATACCTAAGACTAGTTTCCTAGGTCTGAATACATCTGGTTGATGTTATCCCACAACTCCTTAGCCGTGTGGTAACACATGTAGTTGGAGCTGATTTCCTCCTCCATAGAATTCACTAACCATGTCATCACCATGGAATTCTCAACATCCCAAGTGGGGTAGACTAGATCCTCAAGGGCATGTTCCTTCTTTTCTCTTGTCAAGTAGCTGATTTTCCCGCTGCAACGGATGTACACGCCAACTGATTGAGACCAGCATAGGAAATTTTCTCCCAGCCTTATTGTAGTAATCTGAACTGAATGAGAGTCAGACGTGGGAAGATGATAACGAGCATAAGCACTATGGAGGAAATAAACCTTTACTAGTTTATTCTAGAAGGAAGAAAGGGAATTAGTAGGCAAAAACGGTTACAACTGCAATGAGAGGCTAGTTTCTATAGATAGTACAAAGGGGAGTGAGGGAGGGTATCATTTTAGTTACTCATTTTTTTAAAGAGAATTCTCAGCATATGCTTGGGCAGAGCCTTAAAACTTTGTAATTCTTACCTTCAATAGAATATTCTTATTCTCTTTACTTTTCGAAGCTCCTAACTCATCAATTTGGTGCAGTGAGCATGGACCATTTCGTGACGAGAGAAGAGACTCCAATCACAAACACATGCACAGAGAGCAGAGTAGAAACGATGGAGAGGAGCCTTGGGTCTTTAGAGCAACAAGTTGGAGGACTGGGTTCTCAAATTGCTGGGAATCGTCAACAACTGGAAGAGACTCGCAAACAGTTGGACGAACTAAAAATATGTTGACTACAGTTCCTAAGGGAAAGGTTCAAAGTGAGGGGGCAAGAAGCCCTTCTATTTCAATGGAAGCAGTATCACCAGCCCAGACCGGAGCAATTTCCTCCCCACCTACTAGAATCGTTAAGTCTCAGAATCGCTTCATCACCTTGGAGGATGTACAGATTTCGGCTAAGAAGGTGGAGCTTCCCAATTTTAATGACAACGAGCCTTTGGCATGGGCTCGAAGAGCTGAACAGTACTTCCAGATACAACAAACTCCAGACAATCTGAAGGTGTCCTTGGCCCTTGCTTGTATGGAGGGGCATGCCGTTCACTGGATGATGTGGTTACAAGATAGGAGGCCATTCTTAGGTTGGGAGGATGATAAGAAGGAGGTCTTGACTCGCTTTGAAGATGCTCTTGCTTCCAACCCATACGAGGCCATCGTTGCTGCCAAGCAAACGAGGACCATAGAAGAGTATATCTGAGACTGTGTCTAAATCAGCCCAAATTCAGACATGGCCAGAGGAGGCATTTATTGGCCAGTTTTTTAATAGACTGAAGGAAGAAATCAGAGTGCATATTCTCTCCCATGAGATCATAGATCTATATCATACCATGACTCTAGCTAAAGAAATTGAGTATGAGATCGAGATTTTTTTGAAGAAGAAGACCCAAGGAACTGAAGGGTTTGGGCTCAGTAATCGGGCTGGATTGGAGGCAGCAACTAGGGGTAATGGACTTGGGCCTTCAAATTTTATCGCTAAGGTAGGCACAGCCCAACCTAACTCATTAGTTGTTAACCCGCCCTCCAATTTTAGGGCTATAGGAAATTTGGGAGCTATGAGCATAGTTGGGAAACCGAATCCTCAAAGCTCAGGAGGGAATCAAGGAATGAGGCGTTATACTCAGAAGGAGTTTCAAGATTTACGAGCAAAGGGTTTTGGCTTTCGATGCCACCAACCTATCATCCTCTACAACAGTGTAAGAATCAATCCCTTCAAACTCTTATTTGGGAGCAGACGAAGACGAAGGAGAACATCTGCTTACTGTCTAGTTGGAGGAAGTTGTGGAACCGCCAGCAACCAAAGCGGTGACGGATGAGGGCCAATTTACACAACTCGAATTTCCATGTTTCACCATGAGAGAGGTGAATTTGGGAAGGACCATGAAGCTGTGGGGAAGGATAGGAAAGGTAGCAGTAGTTGTGATGGTAGACAGTGGGAATAAATCACTGTTTCCTGTCAAGCAGAATGGTTGAGCAACTGGGGTTAACGATTGAGCCTACTCGAAAAATTGGAGTGAAGCTCGGAGATGGGAGTCGCAAGGAGACCGATGGTTTTTGCGCGAATGTACTGCTCAAGCTCCCTGGCATAACGGTACACATGAATTGTTTCCTATTCCCTCTTGGGGGTGTTGATTTAATATTGGGAGTAACTTGGTTGCAAACCTTAGGTGATGTTAAGGTTAATTGGAGTAGAATGCGAATGGAATTTCTGTTTGAAGGAAGAAATATTAGCATTGATGGAAACCCATCATTAATGAATTCTTTTGTTTCTTTTCGTTCCTTGAGTAAAATTCATAATTTGGAGTATGGGTTGTTGATTTGGCAAATGCATTGTTGGGAAATTTGGAAAGACAGAAGGGTGTGGAGGAGCAAGGATCGAGTGAACTAGAGGAGTTGCTCGCTCGCTTTGAAGGCTTGTTTAAGGAACCATCAGGGTTACCTCCAAGCCGAGCAGTGGATCATTAAATCCCACTGATTTCGAGAGCTTTTGTTGCTAATGTCAAACCCTATAAATATGGGCATGGCCAGAAGGATGAGATAGAACGGTAGGTAGCAGATATGCTTGCCTCGGGAATTATACAACTGAGTTACAGTCCATTTTCTAGCCCGATGTTATTGGTTAGAAAGAAAGATAGTAGCTGGAGGTTTTGTGTGGATTATCGAGAACTTAATCGAGTTACAGTGGCTGATCGTTATCCAATACCTGTTATTCAAGAGCTTCTTGATGAGCTCTATAGGGCTCGATATTTTTCTAAGGTGGATCTTCGATCGAGGTACCACCAAATCAGGGTGCGAGAGGAGGATATACCCAAGATAGTCTTTAGAACACATTCTGGCCATTATGAATTTAGGGTGATGCCCTTTGGGTTAACTAATGCACCAGCAACATTTCAAACAACAATGAATGATCTTTCCCGGCCATTCCTGCGATGGTATGTATTAGTGTTTTTTGATGACATTCTCATTTACAGTAGAAGTTGGCAACAACATTTACAACACTTGGGGAGAGTTTTGGACAGACTGGAGAAACACCAATTTGTTGTTAACCAAAAGAAGAGCAATTTTGGTAGGACAGTGATTGAATATTTGGGCCATTTGGTGTGAGTCGAGGGAGTTGCTATGGATCCCGCAAAAATAGCAAGCGTTTTGCAATGGCCGCAACCTAAATCTGTTCGAGCAGTGCATGCTTTCCTTGGCCTCACCAGATACTACAAGAGATTCATCAAGCAATATGGTCAAATTACTCAACCTTTGACTAATCTATTGAAGAAAGAAGCTGCATTGAAGTGGACTTGCCAAAGGAGGCTCAAATTGCCTTTGAGAAATTGAAGACAACAGTGACAACAGCTCCAGTGCTAGCGCTGCCACATTTTTCCAAGGAGTTTATTACTGAGTGCGACGCTTCTAGAATTGGAGTAGGGGCAATCCTAATGCAAGAAAATCTCCCTCTTGTTTATTTCAATAAGATGTTAACTTCACAGAATTGGTCAAAGGCCACCTATGAAAAGGAACTAATGGCTCTTGTGCTTGCAATCCAACATTGGAGACCATATCTTATCGATAGAAAATTTAAAGTTCGGACCAATCACAGCAGCCTCAAACATCTACTTCAACAGCAGATTACTACTCCGGCACAACAGCATTGGGTAGCTAAGCTGTTGGCCTATGATTTTAGCATCAAATATAAGCCTGGAGTGATGAATAGAGCTGTTGATTCATTGTCTCAAAGAGAGAAAGAAGTGAGGTGTTCTGCCATCTCAATGCTCAGCTGGATGCAGTGGGAAGAACTTGACAGAGAAATTCAGCAAGATGATTTTTATAGGAAGGTGAAGGACAAGGTCTTTCAACACCCTTTGAGCCATCCAAATTACAGACTTATTCATGGTCGTTTGTTCCGTAAAGGGCGAATTGTCCTGCCACCTACCTCTTCTTGGATTCCTACACTGCTTAAGGAGTTCCATGCCACCTCTCAAGGAGGGCACTCAGGTGCATACCACACCTATAGGAGGTTAGCGACAAATGTACGCTGGTCGGGCATGATGAAACATGTGCAGAAATTTGTGGAAAAATGTTTGGAGTGTCAGAAAAATAAATATGACACAAAGACACCGGCTGAAATATTACAACCATTACCAATTCCAACACAAGTATGAGCTGATATATCTATGGATTTTATTACAGGATTGTCGAAATCACATGGGATCGATTGTGTTTTTGTGTTGGTTGATAGACTTAGCAAGTATGGGCATTTTATTAGGTTACGACATCCATTTATTGCACGTACAGTAGCTGAATTGTTTGCTAGAGAGGTTGTTCGGTTACATGGAGTTCCTAATTCTGTAGTCAGTGATAAGGACACCTTATTCATGAGTTGTTTTTGGCAAGAATTCTTCAACGCATGGGGAACTCAATTGAAAATGAACACGGCTTACCATCCCAAGCTAACAGGCAAACAGAGCTATTGAACCGTTGTTTGGAGACCTATCTTAGGTGTGTCTCCTCGGAAAACCTAAGGGATGGGGAAAGTGGTTGATTGGGCAGAATATTGGAATAATACCAATTACCAAGGAGTTGCTTGATTGTCTCCGTTTGAGATAGTCTATGGAAGGAAGCCCCCAGCACTAGTGTAGTTTTTGCCAAGGGAATTCAAAGTGGCTGTTGTTGGAGAAGAGCATCAGGACCATGCTGAAATAATTCGGCAACTCCACTATAACCTCCTTAAAGCGCAGCAGAGGATGGTAAGGGCTGCCAATAAGCATCGAAGACATCTGGAATTTAAAGAGGGGCGTCTGTTTTCCTTAAAGTCCGACCACACCAACAAAATTCACTTGCTGCCAAAGTTTATAGCAAGTTAGGGCCAAGATATTATGTACCTTTCACAATCACCAAGAAACTCAACAGTGTGGTCTATCGTTTGGCTCTACTAGCAGATTCTAGGATCCACCCAGTTTTCCATATTTCACAACTGAAGAAGGTTGTAGGAAATCATCAAGTTGAAGCGAACCTACCTCCAGGCCTTGCGGTTGATGAAGTGCCATTCATTCTCGCTAGCATCTATCCGTTAAAGCTTCGACAACTGGGGAGATTCCTTGCCACCAACTATTGGTTCAATGGAAAGACAAAAATGAGAATGAGGCTACTTGGATGTCTTGCTCAGATTTCCATGGGCAATTCCCTGAATCAAACCGTGTAGACAAGGTTTGTCGATTGGGGGGAGGCAATGATAACGAGCATAGGCACTATGGAGGAAATAAACCTTTACTAGTTTATTCTAGGAGGAAAGAGAAGTAGTGGACAAAAATGGTTACAACTGTAATGAGAGGCTAGTTTCTATAGATAGTGCAGAGGGAAGTGAGGGAGGGTATCATTTTACTTTTTTTTTTAAGAGAATTCTCGGCATATGCTTGGGCAGAGCCTTAGAACTCTGTAATTCTTACCTTCAATATAATATTCTTATTCTCTTTACTTTATTCATCAGAAGATGAGGTTTATCTTGGAGTCTAGAGAAGGGCTTGACTGGTTTGTAGGGAGGTTTGTGGATTCTGATACAACATTAGACATGGTGAAAGATAACTAGAGGCGGCTAGGGATGTTTTCGTGTATAGCTTAAAGGATTTTCTGCTCTGATACCATTTAGGAAAAAGTATTTTCTTTGTTGTACTTTCTTTGTTTTATATGTTACATGTAAATAGGAATACAAGGTAACTATACTAGGAAAGAAATCTGTACAAAATCAATCTCCTAATTTATCTCCTAACTAATCTCCTCTAATTACTTTTGTAAATCAGTAACTGAATCCAATCAATCACCTAAGAATCTTTTGCTAATCATAACATTTAATTCCTAAATATCCCCCTTTCCAACATTTTAACAATTCAGATATTCCATTCACTCGTACATAATCAACTTACTTCTATTCAACATTTACTGGAATCAGACCCATCTTCAACCAGTTGGCTTCTCAAAGCTATTCCCAATGACATTCTTTCTACGGGTATCACACTTTCTTTTTAAAAATTTTCCATTAGCTATAGTTTTGCATTTACTAAATCCTCCAATTAACCATATACGCTACAGCATTATTAAGAAGAACTCTAACCAGGTAAAGCACTCCCTTTAGTAAACCATCTAGCATACAAGTAAAAGAAAGAAGGCAGAAAACAAACTTGAAAAACATGCCTATGTAGATAGTGGAAGTACCTGTACAGCTCTTCCACCATCAAGACATCCCACAGGAAGCATATTGAAAGCTGTTGTGGTTAAGCCACACCTAGATCAATGATATTTATTGTAAGCATACTTGAAACATAGCAAAGAGAATGAAGCAGCTCTAGCATGATACGTTACCAGCCAGCTATCACCAGAGGATGAATGGAAACCGAAGCTGTATGCATTGCTCTGCAATAATTATGCCATCTAGGGAGGGTTACAATACTTCAGAGAAAGGACACTGAATAAACACAAGGAACTTACAACCAGTGAATTTATAAATCACTTCTCAGCATGCATTGACAATTAAGAGACATATGGGTAAGTCAAAAGAGTAAGAGAGACGCACGCATAGCCAAGAGCTGCTCTACTGATTAGTCCAAGAAGCAAAGAACCTTGAAACAGCATGCTAGGAACCTGTACCAAATCTCCAACAGCAGAGGCATTTGATGATAGTAGTAGACCAGCAGCAAACATGGAGAAAGACAGCGCAGCACCAGCAAATGGACCAGCAAGTGAAATGTCTACTTTTGCGGCCCGATCTGGAAGAATTGATTTGAACTGAACAAAATACCATAATCGTCTTTACTTACTTATTGAGGTTTTAATTGCAATGACCAGCAAATGACAACTACATAATCATCTTTACTTAATTATTAGGGTCTTACTCAATCGCAATGACCAGCAAATGCAAGTACCTAGAAATTTTCACTGAACTGGGAATCCATGTGCACAGAACATAATGGGAATCATCAAACTCAAAGAAGAACTTCTTAAGGACTTGATTGAATAAGTTTCCATTTCAAAGACAAGATCTATGCGCTGCATCATATCAGCCCTACTTTCTAGAATTCCACATAACTAAACCTACTCCTTATTGCTTTAATATCTTTTCTGTGGCAGCATTAACAATTTGAATGCCCCATTGAACTATCCCACTACTTATGTAACTAAGGAATGAATGAAATTGAAGAATATGTATGGAATGAACTACATTGGATGTCAGTGTCAATCAATCTTTCACAACAATGTCCTTGCATTGTCAACTACCTTTCATTTTTCTATTCTCTTTAGTTTGCCTGTGAACATGAACTAATACATGTAGATGCACATGTTAATAGTGCTAAAAAATAAAAGAATGAATGAGATCATAACACTTATTGGACATATAAAGAACACATTGAGCCATGTTGGCATACACAATAGAGAGTAGTCCTCCCCTCTTTTCCAAATCCGCCCCCTCCATGGTAACCCAAATCTCAAAACTTTGACCTTGAAGGTGGCATGCAGCTTATGTAGCTATTCGCAAGTACAAATGCTGCATAATGTCCTTTCCATTTCTCAAGGTTAAGAACACTTCAAAAAACATGATAAAAAACTAACTAGGAGTTAGAAGCAACCATGGATCATTTCAAGCTTTTAAACATTTAACTATCTTCCATCATATATACAAAAACAACAGTTCCCAATTCTCTTGCAAAAAGTCGTGGCTGCGAGATTTATTGAACTGATATAGTTGTCCTCCTTAGTGAGCTATTTCTTCCCACAGATTTTAAGAGAGAATCATAAAAGTTTTCATCAATTTCTATTTGCAAATCTGGAGTGACCAATATTTACCTGTGTGATTGCCCCAAAACTGCCCAGTGTAATGTTAGGAATGAAGAATGGAATGCTTAGTTTCACTTTCTTTCGAAATGCGGCCAAAAAGTGTCCAACCTCCTGCATGGGGCCAAGCTTCATCAGATAGATATACAGACACAAATAAAGACCATAAATAATGATGAATCCTAGTTGCATAATGTCCTTCCATATGAGATTTAAATTTAGGACAAGCTAATGAAACTCTCTATTCAAGAAGCAACAACGAACAAATGTTTAACTCAATAAGATGCTTACATGAAATAATAGAATTCCTAATACGCCATAAGCTAAGGGCAAAGCAGAGTCCACAAAGGGATATAGCAGTTCCATATCAGGAGGTTCAACTGCATTTGGATCTGTGAAGTACTTGACAACCTCTGGAGGAAGACGATTAATCTGTTAGACCACATGCAATCAGTAAATGACTGAGAGAAGATGCTTAATCTGTTTATCACTTGCAACAACATCCGAGAGAAAATTATTGAAATATCAATGGAATATAATTAATATATTTGGATGCTTAAAAAAACTCTGAATCTAAGGTTACCTGAGATGCAATTCCTAATTCCACGGAGGAACCAATTGTCAAAAGGAATAACAAGAGAGCAATCACATATTGCCAAAGTGTTGTAGGCCCTGGTTCTGAAACTTCCTTTCTCAACAAACCAAAGCTAACTCGTGGGCCGCCGCGAGGGTCTGGTCCTTCGGAATTAGGCTCCTCCACCATAAAAAGATTGTATTTATTGCCTGTGACCTCAACCAACTGACTTTGAAGTTTGGAAAAAACATCTTCTCTCTTCGCTCTCAAATTTCCAAGGAAAAGGATGCCCTCACCAAAGTCCCCAAAGGGCTCTTCCTTTGTGACCCAGAAGGTTGAATAGCCGAAAAGTTTGTCCTTAATCAGCTTGACATCAGCCGGATCAACCTTTTCCGGCCCAAGAAGCTCCATTAACTTAAAAGAGTCAACTTGAAAACTGTTGTAACCTGGGCCTATCGGAGTTATGGGTGGCGGCTGAAGAAAGAAATGATTCATCGATAGCAAACAACATGACATTTTAATTTTCAGGTATTATTGATTAATTCAGAATCATTCAAATGGAAAGAAAGAAAATAGACGCACCCTTGAAGAAGTGGAAGGCTCAGCCTTATCAGCGCGGCTACTTGCCCTCTCTTCTTCGATGCTACTTCTCTCCTCGTTGTCTTGCTGGGCCACCGTTGTGACGCTTGACTCTTGATTTCCTTGAGTGCTGTTGTTATCATTATTATCATCAGTATGATTATGGTTATTACTACTACCGCTGCTATAACACCCAATTTTCACCAACGAGACCTCAACTCTTCTATTACGCAGAAAGCACGCGGCTTTCTTAGCTTTGCCGTAGTGGAACAGTTGACATCTATGACCGCCGCCGACGACGACGATTGCAAGCGTAGGGAAGCAGAAACTAAGAGGGGAGACAGTAGAAGTTCCCATCTAAAATAAGGAATGCGCTTTTGGATTAATGGCGCGGAGTGTTAGCAAGGAATAGGATCGGTAGTCGGCAGTTGCCGGAGCTATGTGTGTACTATCTCCATCATATCTTTTTCTTTCCTAAAATATCTTCCCCGCTCTTTCCTTTATACAATTTACGCTCTATATTTCTTTTCAACACGGATCATAATATTAGTTCCAAATGATCAAACGTTATTTTTAAATTATCGCATTTATGCACTGAAAATGATAATATTAACCTTTATTGCTAAAAAAGTTTATGTTACCTTAAATTTAAATTTTGTAATTCTATTATTTTATTTTCTCTTTATTTAGTGACTTAATCTTCTACTTCCAACCTAAAATTTAGGTACTTATAAACTATAAATGATTAACTTATATTTTTTTCTTATCAAAAAATTATCAAATTTTTTTTCTTTGCTAATTTTATAAATTATTTTTTTAATAAAAGCGATAAATGTAACGATCAAATCCCCTCGTACCTTATGTAAGGATATTATTATTTTTTATGGCAAGTTTTTAAATGTTAGAGTTTTTCAGTTCAACTTACCTAAATTTGTAAGTTTCGTATGAGATTTTACAAATTTTGAGGCTGTAAATTTTATAATTTGATGATATTTAATATTTTAGGAAAATTACTTAAGGTTTGTTAATTAGGTTGGGGATTCATATTGAATTTTTAAAAAGGAAATTAAATGTTGAAAAGTGATGATTTATGAGAAAAACAATGCCTATTCTTTTACATATAGTAAAAACTAAGAAGTAGCATACTACTTCGACGAACAGGATTGAGGATCATTCTATGCACCCTCATCCAATAGCACATTGAAGAGGCTTTCAAGCTGCTTGCTTCCATGTAAGAATAGGCAAAAGTCCATTTCCCTTTAGATTTCATACATTAATATGTCAAAGAGAATCTTGAAAAGCAATAGCTCTTACCTATCATAGCATTTCAATTGTGGATCCATCATATGATTTCTTCCTAAGTTGTAGTGAGCAAATAATGTGAAAATGATTAAGCAGTCTCTTCCATAAGTAATTAGAGGACTTGTGCTTAAAAAGTAGATGATCACATGTTTTAAGTGAAGTGTCACAAAGAACATCCCCTAGCTTGGTTTTGAGGTAACCTTTTACCTATCTCCTTAGCTTAAGAATATGTTGCATAGTCTATAGAGCATCATGCCTTAATTCATATGACCAAAATTCATACTGATTAAGATGGTAGGAGTGAATCCACTCCACCCACAAGGATTCTTTGTCACTTAGTATTCTCTATACCTCTTTAGTAAAAGGGTTATGACGCTAAGTTTTAAAGGTATTACCCTGAGGCCTCCTCCTACTTTTAGTAGTCATACTAACTTTCAAGCTACTTATAGCAATATAAGCAGTGTTTACTTACCCATAAGAAGTTCATACGAAACTTCTTTACAGTTTTTATTAGAGATGAAGGGAGGGCAATATGAGTTAATCAATGAATATACATAAATTTTAAGGTTGCAATGATCAGTTGAACTCTTTCTATATAGGAAAGTGAACCGTTGAACCAATTATAAATTCTTTACTTAACTCTAGCGATTAAAGGCAAAAAGTCAGCATAAGTTAGTCGCTTATAAGAGATGGGAATCCCTAAATAGGTAAATGGGAGTTACTTTTTCCTAGGGTCTGTATAGATGAAAACCAATCAATTGCGTGTGTTATAGAAGAGGAAATGAAGAAGTAAATTTTTTCCTTGTTCATAGATAAGCCATATATGGTTTTAAATGTCTCCAAAGCATTTATAAGAGCCCTCATTGAATGTGGATATGCACAAGAGAAAAAGCAGAAGATCATAAGCAAATGCTAGGTTATGAATCTTAAACTAATTACATTTCTCGTGATACTTATATTTACCGTTCAACCTAATCTAAGGTTTAATCAACATTGAGAGGACCTCCATACATAATTCAAATATTTAAGGAAAAAAATGATCCCCTTGCATAATTCCTCTTACTCCTATGATTAGTTTGGCTGAAGAATCATTAACTAAGAAACTATAAGAAATTGTTATGAGACAATGATGTATTCTTCCTACATATCTTGTAGGGAAGCCAAAACTTATAATGTATGAATAATAATTTCAATTTATAGAGTATCAAATGCTTTATTGAAGTCCACCTTGATTGTACAACGTTAGAAGGATTTTTTTTATAATTCTTAAATAACTCCTACAATAGAAGGATATTATTCCTTAAATCCCTTCCTTCAATGTATTCTACTAGTGTCTCATCAATTAGTGGTTTTATAGCCTGTTTTATTCTAGGAGCTAGTAATTTGGAAATAATATTATAAATTAAGTTACGATAGAAGATAGGTCTGAAGTCCCCTAAGTGATCTTAAGGATAAGACATATGAAAATCTTGTTGAATTCTTTCAATAGGTATCTTTTCTTAAAGAAGTTCAACACTACCATTGTGATTAAATCTCTGATCATTTGCTATGATTTCTGAAAGAAAAAAAACTTTTACTCTATCAGGCCTCGTTGATTTGTTAGGGTTGACATTAAAAATTGCTTTTTCCACGGCAACTAGAGAGCATGGAGATCCAAGAGCATTTGCATTTTCACCTAAAATTTTATCAGTAGTAAAAGAGTTTAGTAGTAACCTAGAAGAACTTTTTTGGTCTTCTATATCTAGTGCTTTGGAAAAATTGTTAAAAGTAGTTATATAGAGGTCCTTTTGGGTTGAAGCAACTGATCCATCTTCAGCTTACATGGAAGTAATTCAATTTAGATTTTCCTGGCCAGTAGGGACTTATGTAGAAAAAGAAGTATTATATCCCCATCCTCGAGCCATTACACTCTTAATCTTTGCCTCAACCATGAATATTATACTTTTGTAGCTCTTGCATGAGCATGAATTGCTTCCCTCTCCTCTACTTGAAGTACTTGATTTGTCGGATCCAAATATAGAGATTGCTAAATACTATTAGGCATATCCCTAATGTCAGTCACGACTATATTAGTATTGACATACCTAGTGTTAATATATATATAGTTAAACTCTCAATACCGCAAGTATACGGATCGTGTCTTGTAGTATCAAGGTTATCATTCCCACGAGGACTATAGACACCTAAACAATTTGAATCAAACTTTGTCTAAGGTATTAAGAATTTGATTTGAATTAAAATAAATAATAGAAATTAAAACAAATAATAAAATGAAACAAATAAGTAATTAAATAATTGAGCTGCTAATAAAATTGAGATTGATCTGAGTTGAATACATACGATATTCTATCCTCTCTTTTTTCCTTAATTTTGTTAATTTAATTTACGCTTGATCTAAAATTTCTAAAGATTTTGATTACTCTCTCTTAAGATATAATCAGGTAACCCTAACTGAATTCAATATTCATAGATTTGTAATCTCTCGATTTATAAAACTACTCCTAACTTATTCAATTAGGTTTGAAGCAATCCTCTAGATAATTAAGATCTCTCTTTAATTGTTCTTTAACCTAATAATTGTACATCTATTAAGTTGTCAATTCTCGTTGCACACCTTAACGCTAATGACTTGACTCACTCTCTCGATTGATTATTAAGTACATGCTCGACAATTATCACAAACATTTAAAGATGTATTGAAATAAACAATAATTAAAGTTCACAAAATAATTCCAGAATAATTTTTAATGTGGATTAGAAATCCATAAAATCCAATTACACATCAAATACTATGAAGAAAATAAAGAAAAAAGAGTAAAAACTATTTAAAGCCTTAATCTGGAATGTTGGGATTTCCTGAAGCTCTTCTTTGACCTCTCCACTTTTGTTGGGTCTCAGAAGTAGATGATTTGCAATTATCTCAAGTTATGCAGTCTTTGTTTAAAATAATTGAACCTTGCTATATGCTTGATGATTTGAATATTGTGAAGAAATGCTAGAAATGTATACATGTGTCATGCTCATGTAATGCAAGTTTTCAAAAAGTGTCATATGGGCAAAGAACTTTTTCATTGCATGATTAAGTGTTATGTGGGTTTCGCCATAGTCCCTCATGTGGAGTCAGTGCACTGGTCTCATCCTTAAGCCCTTTCCAGGCTGCCCGCAAGTGGCACGGAGTTCCCTTTTAGGACTCCCTTATGTGTACGACTACACAAGACCATTTTATGGAATTGTGTAGTCATTATGTGTTTCGGACAATGCCAAACCATCTTGATGTGTTATATGTTCTACTTTGATAGATTATGTTGCATATATATATAGAATGCATTTTATATGTAAAATGGTTGTGAAAGTTTGACTAAATGAGAATTTGGATATTTCAACTATGGGAGTTTTGCAAAACTGTTTGAAAAGCTTTATGAAAGTTTTCAAATTTGAAAAGTCATTGAGAAGTAAACCCTCCACTGTTTTCGACCAACGGGAAGTAAGGTTTGAAAACGTTTTAGCTTATTATTTGTTTAATAAACATGTTATCCACGAGCTTTTGAGCTCACCCCCCCTTCATCCCCATCTCCAGGTGTTCGAGCAGGAGATTGGATGAAGACGTCAAGATATCATTATTTGTGTATGTGTTTGCAAGTTGTGTATTTGGGTTTATGAGTATTGGTATTTGGGGTATGGCTTGAAATGTCATTAGAATGTTGTAAGCTTTTGGTTCAAAATGTATTTTAGATTATGCAATTGTATAAGATTTTGGATTTATGGGATTTAGCAATGTATTTGACTATGAATGGTGTATTTTGAATTTGTATAGAAAGTGAATTGAGTTATTGATGTAATTGAGATTTAGATATTTATATATGGATATAGATGAATGTATGTTGATGGAATATGGATTTGAATGTGATGGATGCATTTGGATATGAAAATGACTTGGAATGGATTAGAATCTAGGTTTGCGTTTCTGCTGAGATCCCGGACGGAGGGTCCGGTTGATTATGATATATGTGTGATGTTATTATAGAAGTGAGTTTTGCTATTTGCAGATTTTTGGTTAGGTTAAAATGCAGTCGTTATGCTGCCGGATTTTTATATGGCAGTTATATGAATAATTGATTTTGTGTACAGATGTATGGATTATTTGATATGAGTATAAGATAGTTATGGTAAAGAATAAGCATATGATGAATAGGAGGATTCAAGTGATTTAAGATAAGTATGGGTTGAAGGATAAGTTCCCAAAAGAGGGACTTTATTTGTTTGATATAAATAAGATGGATTTAGTGATGAAAGAAATGAATAACAAAAAAAAAGAAAAATGTACATCGACTTTCGGATAGGGTAAGTCATAGGGTATCCAACGCGACGCTTCTTTAAGATAAATTATTCCTGGATGTCGGACATTTGTAAAGCTAATAGATTTCATTTATATCTGATCCTATCTAATTGATATATTTTGTTTGGCATCCGTATTCGATTCCATTAGTATCCGATTTGTATTCGGTTCGCCTTATTTGAATTTCAATTCCATTTGTTTCGAATCAGTTTCGACTCGCTTGTCATACATGTTTCAATTTTTCCGTTATCCGCTTTTCAGTTCAGATTCATGTTTTTGTTTCCTATTTCGTTATGTGATCCAACTCAGCACTTGTTTCGATCCGTTTCTGTTTCACTTGACGAGAGATCATATTTTAATTTATGCAATAGAGTATCAGTGTTAAGTGTTAGAAGTTGGGTCTCGGAAACGGGATCCAACAGATGTGGTATCAGAGCCCAGTAATATGGTCTTACTGGGACATATGTGTATGAGTGATTTGCATGAGAAAATGATAAGAGTTTGTAAGGCTAAGTTTGATTTTGGAAGCATATAATATTGATATGTATAAGGTATTGAAACATGTTTGAATGGATAGAATTGATTTAGTGAGTATGTGAGCATGATGTATTGGTCTTTGTTATGAAAAATTGGAAGAATCTATATGATGGTTGGATTAAAATGAAGAATTATTATTGAGTTAGGATTATGACAAGGGAAGTTAAGATAAAAAAAGGCATGATGAATTAGGATGATGTGACTATGAATATATGTGATTTTGGGGTAATGAGTTGTTCTTTAAATGTGTTAATGAAAATGAGAGTAGCATTTGATGATGATTTGGGTTATTTGATTTTTGAATAAGCATTTGTGAGGAAAAGCTATCTGCATTTCTGAGGAGAACTAAGGAAGATTCGCAATATGATTTATGTATTTATGAAACTATGATAAGAATTATTGTGATGTGAATAAGATATGATGGTATATGATATAAGATATAGATGGTATATGATATAGGAGATGGATAGTTTATGTCATAAGAGATAGAAAGCTTGATGAATATGTGTAGTAGGGATTTGAATATGTGAATGATTAGGATCACTTGGAAGACATGAGTTAAGAGAAGTTAGTACTTGGTGTTCGCCCTAAGTATGAATTTCGAGGACGAAATTCTTTTAAGAGGGAGAGAAATGTTAGACCCCGAACCTTGAAGCTAAATTTAGAAATGAGAGATGAAATGAACTGAGTGTTTTGTATGTGATTTGTGTTATAGATGATTATAATATTAGAATGAAAATCATGAGTGGATGATGAGTTGAGAAGTCCTTAAAATGAATTATGATGATACATATGATGTATTATGCAAAAGCAAGAGAAGTATGTGGTAAAAGGCTTAATGATATTAAATGTGAGAAATCTTATGCATTGAGGTTGAATGAAACTTTAAGGACAATTAGAGAATGATTGAAATAGATTTGGCCAAAGTAGCCTTCTGTGAAGTTGTAGCTTGATCTTTTATCTTTCCAAGGAGATCAAGTATGCATGTTTTCGAGATCAGAATGAAAAGTTATAGTTGATACAAGTTATAGTATCATATGAGATTTATGTTAGTGACAGCTATGATGAATGTTTGAGAATTGTGGTTGTGATGAATCAATTGAGTTGAGAATTGAGAAGTTCATGATTTGATTTTATTGTTTGCATTGTTATGAAGTGTTTAGGCCTTTGAATGAGTCATTATGTGGAGATTATAAGTATTTATGAAGTTAGTTTTGATGGAAGAAGCTTTGGAAAAAGATTGAAAAGTTTTGGAAATTTGCATGTCCGTTAAACGGACATGGGAGTCCGTTTAACGGACAGCCTCGGGTCAAAAGGACCCCTTGTTATGTGTATGTCCGTTAGGCGGACATGGGTGTCCGTTTAACGGACTTTCTCGGAAGGTTTGGTATCATTTTGGCCGTACGTGTCCGTTAAACGGACATGCCTGTCCGTTTAACGGACAGCTACGGGTCACCTTGAGAAATTTGCGATTTTCACCCTTTTTGAGGCCGAATCTCGCTTCGAGGTCCCTAAAACTAGTTGTAGATCTTGATCTTATATTTCAAATGGCACTAGAACGAAGTCATTTGGATATTTTTAGAGAAAGTTATGACATTTGCGCCAAAAGGGTTTCTAATCGATTTCTGTTTTGAACATGTTGAGTTGTTTTGATCATAACTCACTCATCAGACCTCGGATTGAGGGGATTCTTGAAGCATTGAATTCCTAACACATGTATCCTTCTCTCCATAAAAATTTGCATTAATTGGAATCAAATTGAAAAAGTTTGATTGAATCATATGATAATCAGAAGGGTTGGTTTCATTCTGAGCTTTTAAATTTCCTTCCTCATCTGACCCTATCATATCATTTGCTTATATCTTTTTCGTCCGACATCCGAATGACTTGGTTCTATAAGCGTTGGATTCCTAAGATACGAAATTACATATTAATGGAAAATTATGAGTTTTAGGGATTTAATTGAGTAAGATTAATTGAATCAAAGTGAGGCAGGAAAGATTATGAACATAATTCAGTATTTTGCGAAGTTAGGGATCTGTGGAGATCCGATTGAAGTGAGGTTTGAGGAGAAATAAAGTTAAGACATGGGAGTAAAATTTTTATGAAGAAATGAAAATTGATTTTAGCCTTTAAGAATGTTTATTTGTGGAAGGAAGTGAATTCTAGAAATTGTATTAGTAAAAGGATATGTCCGACATGTTTGGACTATAACTTTTGATATAGTGCTCCGAATTGGACGATTCTTAAGGCATTATGAAGTTAAGACATAGAGGAACATTTTTCTAGAAGGAAGTTTTGACTAATTCCTTCTTTTTAATGGTGACAACAATGTCCTAAAGTAAAGAAATATTCAGGGGCAAATTGGTCAAGCCACTTAAGTTCAAAGATTACAAGGCTTATTAGTAAGGGCAAGGAGGTCTTTAAACAAGTGGGCTTGTATATATGGGTTAGGGATTCACGAAAATGAGAAGAAAAAACAAAAGAAAGGAGAGAAGATAGGGAGAATCGGTGAAGGAGAAAGGGAGAAGAAAGAAAGAGGAGATAGGGCTTGACTTCCCAAGGTCTTCAAGAGAGTTTTTCAAGATGTTTATGAAGGAAGAGGGTGGAAAATGAAGAAAACTTCTTTCCAAGCTAAGAGGAATAAGAAAATGAAGAAAATAAAGGTAAGAGATGGTTTTGATCTTTGAGTTTTAGTGAGTTTTTGGGTTGATTTGGCTTGAGTTGATATGGGTTTGTGAATTATTAAGTAAAGGTTGGTGATTTTGTCTTGAGTCGTGCTTGATTTTGAATTAAAAGTTTTAAGGGTTATACCCAAGTGTATGAGCTAGAGATTTTGGAAGTCCTTGGTTTAGCTATCATGAATTAATTATGGGTTTGTCAATTATGAGATCAATTTTGAGAATTTTGATGATTATGATATTGGATTTTGGAAGATTATGATGTAGGGAGTTTGGAAACCATATGGGTTTGTGAAAGATGATTATTATGATATGAGTTTTGGTTGATTTTGGCATAGGTAATTGTAAATTGGAAGAACAAGGGAACCTATGGACAAGTTG
>JANJEY010000006.1:31559623-31573335 GCA_024703695.1 Erythroxylum cataractarum
GCCCCCTAGGTTTAAACAACCATCCATTTGCTTCCTGTAAGAATCATAACCGATTCATCACTAACATCGAAATTCCATAGGCATATCAAAATCCATAATCTAAAGTGCGAGTAAGAGGACATGGGCATTGCTTAAATTCTGCTAAAGCCTTAAAATTATGGTCCAAAATGCCGTCTTTCTTCCCTCGTGTTATTCCTTAGGTACAATCTGTAACAAAATGTCACTTACATCTAGGTGAAGTATTGCTGAAACCTAGAAAAGATAATGATAAGTTGGGATTGGACCAGACCAATATATGCTTTTAAGAGCTGGTGATATACTGACCTGGAGATCTTGGACATAACTCTCCTCCGGATCGTGGTGCGAAGAGTTTGGAAGCGACTTTGGAGGAACCAACCTGAGATGAGAAGATGAGAAGAGCAGGAAGAAACAAAACAGAAAAGTAGGAGTCGGCTATGGTTTTGTTTACGTGACCCAAGAGAGGAGAACAAAAGGTATAAAGGTTTTCCCCTGTTATTTACGGAAGTGACGGAAGTTGCGTAAAAAATAGCTTCCCATATAAGCTGAAATTGAGGCTTTTTTAAAAAACTCCAAATTTTAGCTTTTGAAAAAGCTGTATTTCAGCTTTTAAAAAAGTTGTTTCTACTTCAAAAGTACTTTTAGAGGGTCCAACTAAACACCTATTTTTTTTTTAAATAGCTTTTTGCGGTAGACAAAAGTGTTTTTGGACTCTCCAAAAGCTGATCCAAACGGACCCTAAGAAACTCTGGATAGTTAATCCTAACTTTTGAAAAAGATGTCTCTAGCGTGTGTTTTATCTAAAAGTTGACTAAAATCTCTTTAAAATTGCTCCACTTAAGACATGGTACGGGAAACAAACATTTCCTATGTTGTGAATATCATTATTTCCTCTAGCGATGGACCTGGTATCTGATATGGTCGTGTCATTAAACCATGTATCTTCCTGTTTCATCTGGGTGATAGACATGGTATCTAGCACACTTGTGCCAGTAAATTGTGGATCTTCTTATTTCTCCTTGTACTTATAAACCAATCTTATAAATAGTCATGGCTCAGTTTATGTCACTTACTGGAGTTGATCCTTCTATTGCTTAAGCTAGTACAAAGGCATAGGTCAGATTATTTTTAACTGGGAATTTTGATTGTAGTCATAATTTGTCTGAATTGGCCTCCAATTCTTGAGTATTATTATTCTAAAGTCAAAATTTCACAGTTAACTAAAATGATGACTAGAAATTGTAAATTAGACAGGTCCCTGACTGATCATCAAAGAGAAAATAGAGACACCCAAAAGGTGTAGTGTCAAAAAAAATAACCCTAACAATAAAATAGGCTGCCTGAGAGGCCACCCAATCGACACATTTGTTTCCTTCTCGTTAGATGTATCGATGAGTAACAGACCAATTGCGAGATAATAACTCGTATATGCCCATTATAATGAGATTGGCCACCTATATGCGATTCACAATTAAAGTGACCAGGGTGTGTACTGCGATGTCACAATTTACTTTGATCAGGGTCGAGTGTTTTAACCTTACATAGACTCTGTGCTGATCTTACCAAGCGTTTCTTGTAGTGCAATTTACCTGGACCACGCTCTGCCTCTGCTCGTTTGTACTTAATTCCACCGGCGTTGCTTTCACAACTTACTGTCTAGTACAAATAAAGACAAACAACCAACGACGTTATTAATTATATATTTTACCAATCAAACAGAAATATCCATAAAATGTTGTAAACAAATCAAATCAAATCAATGATTAAAACAAAAAACATAAAAAGATTTCTGTCAGTTTCCTTCAGATTCTCCTAAGCAGCCTCGTCCATTCGATTTGAGTGCATATATATCATTATCACCACTGCTACTTAAAGAACAAAGTGTCTTTTGCTTTATAAAGTTGGATTCTTTCTGAAAGTGGAAGAGAAAGGCATAGTTATTTTTCGTCTTTTGGTTCATGGGTATGGTTGATGTTGCTGACATGCCAAAACATGGAGTAGCAAAGGGTTCATGGGGTTTTAGCAATTTGATAAGGCGTAAACGGGTTGATTCCGTTAATATCGCGCGAGATGGCGAGCGTCAGCTGGCCAAGAAACTCTCTGTTGTGGACCTTATTGCCATTGGTAAACATAGTAAACCTTGTTCATCGTTCCCCCAATGGGTTTTGAATTTCGATCTCAAGCTTTCATCTTGTCATTTTGGGTTTTGGTCTGTATAGTGGCTTTGGGGCAAATCTTATCTTGCATTCTCTCTGCTCTCTGAATTTTGTAACGAGGCAATTTCTTGAAATTTTATGTTCTGTTGTCACGAGCTATTATTATTATGACAACAGAGCTCACAACGCTATTGAATGTCGATGATCACAGTGGTTAACTTTTAAGCTTTACCGATGATACTGGGGACGGTTTGTTAAAGCTTTGTGCGATTTCTGACTTGTATGTTTGCCAAGTACCGTTAGTTATTAACTAGATGTTAAGCCTTTATGATGTGCAGCTCTTCCATAGCTGAGTGTCTATTGTCTTTGTTTCTCCTGTCTCTTGTGTTCAACCATGTTGAAAACTGTTGGCGGCTTTTAATAGTTGGCAACGCCTGCATCATGTAACCAGGGGTTGGAACAACGATTGGAGCTGGAGTGTATATACTTGTAGGAACAGTTGCTAGAGAGCAAACAGGACCAGCTCTTTCTATTTCATTTCTCATTGCTGGAATTGCTGCTGCGCTCACAGCATTTTGTTATGCTGAACTTGCATGTCGATGCCCATCTGCTGGGAGTGCCTATCATTACACATACATTTGTATTGGGGAATGGTAATCTGAAACTTGTTGAAACGTTTTAGCTTTCTATTTTGGTTCCTAAATACACATTATTGCCTCAAAAAAATGCTAGCAATAGTAATGAGTTGCTCAATTAGTATGATGAAATCAACTGATTGATGTGCAAGATGTAGGATTTGTCTTCTTTTTTCTTTTTAAAAATCTAATGACAAGCTAATAAAATTTCAAATATTATGTTGCTTAAGGCACCTTGGTGCAGAGTTATTGGAAATTAATTACAAAGGAAAAGTCCAATGAACTTGTACCCTTCTAAGTTCAGGTTGGTGAGGTAGCATTAAATCAATAACTTTGGCATTACTTTAACATGTAGTGCTGCATGGTTGATTGGTTGGGCACTGATTCTGGAGTACACTATTGGTGGTTCTGCAATTGCTCGTGGCCTAACACCAAATCTGGTGCGTTAGAGAGGATGTAACTCGAGTTCTTACTTCCCTTAAATTCCCAATTTCACTAGCGACAATGACTGAACCATAATTCATTTCTTTCTTTATAACCATGCACTTCATCGTATTTCTTTTACTTTTGAAAGTCTTACTATGATTGTGGTTTTGATATGTTTTGTAGGTTTTAGGTTGGTTGTGGATGCATGTGTGGATAATGTAATCACATGTGTGGTATATGCTTCTATATGGTGATATTCCTTGACAGTTAGCTTAAGTTGCCTGTGTGGCATTTTTTTATTTTCTCCACTTTAACATGAATGGGTGGAATATACTTAGATAATTGACTTTCCAAGTATTAGCTACCTTAGCTGTAGTTTATGTGGGACTTTTGGGTTGACTATAATTTTCACGTGGTCTGACTTTATTGTTTTCTTTCCTCCAACTATTCCTCTAAAGGTTCGTCTGTTGCACCTTTGCTGAGACCTGCGCTGTCATTTTATCTAAGTATAAAAGTGGTCTGAATTTCATGTTTCTATATGTGAAAATAAGTATAAATATCTTTAGATACCAAACATTCACTAAGAGTACGGCACCCTCAAAATTGTAATAGGATATGATATCCAGCTTTAAGATTATTGGCATTTTGAAATATCTACGAAGCATATGCTGTGCCTTGAAGTTTAGGTGTAGTTTCCATCCACATTACTTATCTGTTTGTCCACTTAGGCCCTATTTTTTGGGGGTCAAGATAAGCTGCCATTCTACTTGGCCCGCCATACCATTGCTGGGCTGGATGTTGTGGTAGATCCATCTGCAGCTGTGTTAGTTCTTGCTGTCACAGCACTATTATGCATTGGAATTAAGGAGGTAATTGAACTCTCATTCTTCTTTTTTTGCACAAGAAAACATTTTAATTTAATAACATTATTGTTACATCACTATCTGCAAGTCTGTACATGTTCTTTTAATTGATTTTAGTGAATTCCTCCTTTGACAGAGTTCATTAGCACAGACAATTGTCACAACAGTGAATGTCTGTGGGATGCTTTTCATCATAGTAGCCGGTGGTTACTTAGCTTTCAAGACCGGATGGGTTGGATATGAAGTTCCTAGGTAACAAGTTTCTTCTTTTTTCTAGGTATGTGTTACTTATATCAGTTATAAATTTATAATCAAGTTGATTATTAGCTTTTTGTTCATGTTATAGGTACTTTCCCTTTGGTTTAAGTGGAATGCTTGCAGGATCTGGAATAGTCTTTTTTTCATACATTGGTTTTGATGTAGTTGCTAGCACTGCCGAAGAGGTAATTTTGTCTGTCAGCTCTCTATATGATTGTTGTTACATGCAGCTGAAAAAAAAAACTAAAAATCACAGTCGAATTAAGTTGCCAGCACATGCTCTTTAGTATGAACAATGCTTTCATAACTAGAAAATTGAAACTTTTACATGCTACATGGCTTTCTTTTACATGCATGCTTAAAAAATTGAGCAAATCATCCTGGAAGACCCTCATCCACACTTCGTTCCTAGCAAATATCCTTCTGTTGTTTGTTTCCTGATAAAGAAGGAATTGTTCATATTTCATCTAAATCTTCATTGCTGATCAAAATCAACCATACTTATTTTGAGTAAAATGTTTCATGGAATTGATTAATTAAACAATCCTGGATGATTTGGTTGTTTCATGATAGCTAAAACCAATCTAGAGTTATATTTCATCTGATTGCCTTTGTAATGGTGCCCTCTTACGAGCTACAGTTATGAATTTTGAATAGAATCATTTATCTTACAATTTTCATCGCAGGCAAAAAATCCTCAACGAGATTTACCCTTGGGTATTGGTATTTCTTTGTTCATTTGTTGTATTCTTTACATGCTTGTATCTGTTGTTATTGTTGGGTTGGTTCCATATTATGCTCTGGATCCGGATACCCCAATCTCTTCAGGTTTTGCTTCTCAAGGGATGCAATGGGCAATGTAAGATGTTATCTACTTTTGTTGGATTCATTTAATTGTAACTTGGACCATAATGCATAACAGTTCCTGAAACTTTTTAATCACAGGTATATAATAACAACTGGAGCAGTTACTGCTCTGTGTGCAAGTTTAATGGGTTCACTTCTTCCACAGGCAAGTATCTCCTTTTAGTTGCAAACATAACTATATTGATGACGTTGAAGCATTTTTGGACATTGAGAAGCTTCTCTAACTTGTAGATGCAAAAAGCATGAAAAGTTCTACAACCTCCCCTTCCATTTTTCCGCATCCAATTTTTCTCTCTTTTCATTTGGACATGCTAGAAATTCATCAATTCAATGCAGTGAATTCTTCATTGTGTGTTAAATATTGCGACTTGGAAGATCTTTACAAATATCAGTTTTCTCTATAATGAGGTGTTTGTGGAATATTCTATTCTCAATCGTAAATCTTGTCTCATTGTTACTTTTGATTCACTTTTCCTTTTCTTAGCCCCGACTCTTCATGGCTATGGCTAGAGATGGATTGTTGCCATCATTTTTCTCAGACATTAGCAAACGCACCCAGGTTCCAGTAAAAAGCACTATCATCATTGGTATTCTTGCTGCAGCACTAGCATTTTTCATGGAAGTTTCAGAGTTGGCTGGTATGGTAAGTGCATGAATTAAGTATATGCTGAGTCAAGAGGAGCATATATCCTACTCTTTGAAAGTTATACCTTTGATGCAGGATATAATCATGAAGATATTTCTATTTTCTCTTTATTGGTACAGGTTAGCGTGGGTACTCTTCTTGCATTCACTGCTGTAGCTGTTTCCGTCTTAATACTCAGATATGTTCCACCAGATGAGATGCCTTGTCCTTCTTCACTTCAGGAATCTATTGATTCATCATCAATACAATTCAGTGGAGATATTGAGCAGATTGCCAGTCGAAGCATAAAAGATTCTGTCAACAACTGTGATTGCAATCATCACTTTTTTGACAATGTTGGGACCTCAACTGGATGCCCCCTTCTCCCGAAACACGTGTCTCAAGGTATTTTCTAGATGCCCTTTTTGCTGTTGGGATGTGACTTGTTTTACTCTTCTTGTTATATTTTCTTTTATCTCTATTGCATCAGGTTGACTTGATAGCTTATTAAATGCATAAGCATTTCAAAGATTAGAATAAAACAGTGACCTCTAGCTGGCACCTTCTGGCTATTGTTGACCAACTTTGTTTGTGGGGTGCTGAAAGAGTAGTACCAAAAATTGAAAACTATAAGTGAAAAGGGAATCAAAAACATCTCAGGAAAAAGAAATCTGGAACCATAATCGACTCCATTTATTCTATACAAAATCAGAAATTTCCCTGCAGTACTCAGGTGAATGTGATATTGGCATAGTTAACTCAACACGTCTGTTATGTTCTTTTGATTATTGCTTGAGCTTTAAGAGCCAGAGAAGTATCTGTTCTTTGTACTTAAAAAAAAAAATTCTTTTAGCTCAAGAATACTGATAAGATGACCTACAGCCCTGTAGCGAAAGGTGCTAATCTATGTGTATTTTGATGGCTTCTTGTACGTGATGTAGAGCACTATAATCAACTCAAGAGGCGGAAAATCGCTGGTTGGAGTATTACCCTTGTGTGTGCAGGGGCTCTTTTTCTTGCATCTGCAGCTTCATTTGGAAACCTTCCCAGGTTTGTCCTCTATTTTGACTTACAACCTCGTGGGGTTTATCTGGATACCAAGAAGTGCTCAGTTTATATCATACTGTAGAATAGTGTGATCTACAAATTCATCAATACAGGGTTTAGAATCTGTGTCATCTTGGGTGATTGCCTTAAAACTCAGCTTGGGAATTGCGTTTGGAGTAAAAGGTGAAAAATTAATAATTAGTTTGTCTAAGACAGTAAACAAAGCCAAATAATCCCCTTTATTGGAATCCACGATGTATATGCACTTTCTGGGTACAATACTTGGTAACTTATTCAATTCTTCTGATTCCTTTATATTGGTGATTGTACCAGCTTTCTTCGGTTTGCACTTTGTACAATAGGGGGAGCTATTTTGTTGTGCAGTTTGGTTGTTTTGGCTTGCATAGCTCAAGATAATGCAAGGCATAGCTTTGGGCACACTGGAGGTACATGTTCCATCTCATGATATATTAGCAGATTGGTTTGACGTGAATTGCCTGCCTTGGAGAAGGCTCCCTACTCAAGCAGTCACTTTGAAAATTTGTGAAAGTTTTCCTTTTCTTGCAGAAGTTTTAGAAAACGTGTGAAGAAATTTGGGAAGTAAAATCACTTAGTAGATTTCCTCTAAATCTCAGCCCCGATGGCACTAGGCCTACTATGCATGTAATCGTTTTTAATATGACTTTGTTTACTCCTCCTTTCCAGGTTTCATCTGTCCATTTGTTCCGTACTTACCTGTTTCTAGCATACTTGTCAACACCTACTTGTTGGTTAATTTGGGGTGAGTGTCAAACAATCTTCTTTCAAGTTATGGAGAATGTTAACGAGGCCAGAACTTAAGATGTGATCATTTTACCACTTGCATACCAACAGGGCGTACACTTGGCTTCGTGTCTCAGTGTGGCTGCTAGTGGGAGCACTAGTGTATTTATTCTATGGGTGGAAGCATAGCTCGTTAATGAATGCAATCTATGTCCCTAATGCTTGTGCTGATGAGATCTGCCGCACCTCACCTGAACATCAACAGTAAGTTTTGCAAAGCATGAAAGAAGGTCCTTAGTATCCTATCCTTAATGAAGTCAGAATAGCCAATGTGCAAGTCTTGAGATTGATGTCCATCTACAAAACTGTATACTGGTAGTGCGTAAAGTTTTTTCAGACCTAAACAATTGTAGGTTATAGAAACATGTAAATAACTTGTAGCTGAGAACATTCTAAATCAATGTAAATTGGTGGGAATAACGGTAGTCATCCCTTTTCCATGGTCCACGGACTCTGAATCTCGAAAGATATGAAATTTGTTATTTCATTCCATGAGTAGATGGAGGTTGTTACAATCAATTTCTCTGTTGACCAGGAAGCTTTAACGTGGTTCAATGCACAGTTACCATTTCTACTTCCCACTTGAGTCAAAAGAGTGAACCAACTTTACTGTTGACGCATGATAAGCGCCTTAATACAAAAACTGTTAAACTAAGCAAAATGCTGATTTTGGAGAATATAAATGGGCTGAAATGAAAATTTAAGCCTAAAATGACTTTAACATGTTGCTTGAAAGAATTGACTAATTTAGATTAAAAGGGACTTATGTTCAATAATTTAATAAATTTTGTTGAGCTTTAAAAACTAAAGTAAAGTTTCTTTTGGATTTTTTATCAAAATATTATTCCCCATAATAAAAAGGTTGTCTCTTCGTTCATTTTAGCATAATTGTTTCGGTTATTTCAATATAACAAGTATTTTCTTCTCTAACTTTCTCCTATGAAATCTTTTTCAATTTTTGACTTAACAAATTTTGATATTTTGGATAATGGAATTTTTGCCTTAGAATTTTTGGTAATTTTTTACCTAACAAACTTTTTTTTTTCTCTTTGTTATTGAGTGCTTAATTTCACCAATTTATAATACTTGTTAAAATTTGAGGGAGTATACTCTACTATCCTATAAAACAAGTTTTCCTAGAAAACCAAAGATTTATGGAGTTTCAATATTTCTTGTCATATTGGTAATTTGTCAATTAAAAACGCATTAATAAATTTATAAGCTATGATTAAATTTGATGTCATATGACCTATTTAAGATATTAGAGCTGGGTTGAACCTAAATTAACTAAGTTGAGTATTCAATTAGTAGATCGATCAATTAAGTATCCCATGGGCACTACATAATACATTTTGGTTAAGTTAAAATTTTCATTTTTTTCGTTGATTTTTTAATTTTAGATAAGACCATGATGTAGAGGTTCCCTTGATCTTATAATAAATTTTACTAGCTATTAATAAAGCTATGATATATGTAGAGGTTCCCTATCCTCCTCTCACTGGCTACAAGAGGAAAGGGAGACCTTACAAGAACTGGAGGGAAGTGATAAAAAATGATATGTCCAAATTGGCCCTTACTGAGATAGTGGCTACGAATAGGACGGTCTAGTGTGACCGGATCAGAGTACACAACAACCTTTAAAGTCCTTGAACCTAACCTCCAAAATACAGGTTATTGGTCGACAACTTTAGCCACAAACTTCAGACACATAGATGCAAGATGTTTCTCTCTAACACCGCAGTATGGTCTTACCTACCGGATCTCACAGAGCAGACCCCTTGCGTCACAAGAGGCAAGAAGGGCCGATCTTCAATAGCGTGTCAGGTACTAGTCGATCTGGTCTCCTTTAGGTATTTTCTTTATGTATTGGTTATAAATTTATTTACTGATAGTGGTTGAGTGCCAAATGTATTAATTTATTTATGTACTCCTTCAATATCAACCTCCTTTGTACATTTTGCTTTCGAAATTTATTTACTGACTGTGGTCGAGTGTCCCGCAGACTCTTTTAATACTTTATTCAACATCCACTCCCCTTTTTGTACTTTCTGTATATAGGCCTAAAGGAAACAGTCTCTCTACATTGTAGGAGAAAGATTACGTACTATCAAACCTCTCCAGACCCTGATTTAGTGCGGGACTTCATACTGGGTGTGATGATGATATATAAAAAAAGAGAGGAGGACCTAGGAGGGGGACTACACAATCTGCCACTTTTGGAAAACTTCAAGAAGAGAGAAGAAGATGAGAGAAGGAAGGAGCAGAGAAGTTTTTGTTATTTTCTTTATGCTTAACTAGTTTATTTCATTTTCAATGCTTTATTTTCATATGTATTAATATATTCATTCCATTAGTTTAGAGCTTTCTTAGTGTTAATCATGTTTTTACATGTACATGTGTTAGAATATTTAGAATGAATGTTTGATGGATTGTATAGTTGAAACTTATGAATTTTTGTAACTAACCTGTGTGATATATCAATGGATGTTTATTCCCACAATTTTTTTGTTTTAATCTTGATTATTTGAGTTTATTTATGTGTTTCACATATTTGAATTTTCTGGGTATTTGAATGTTTAATGGTTTATGTTATGGGTTTTTGTTTATTTGTGACTCTTTGATTAATTGGTGCTCAATAGTTAGGTTCTACGCTTGTTCTTGGGTTTAGGATTAATTAATTTAGGTTTGTGTTCAAGTTATATGTGGTGGAATTTTCATTTTGACGCAATTAGTTTCAATTTTGTAATTTGGGTTATAATTAGTTATTTTTTAGCATAAAGAGTTTTGATTTCTATTAAGTTAGTATTGAAGTTTGGTTTTTACTACTTCGTTTATAATTTCCATCCTTGGTTTTATTTAAGTAAGTATGAGTTTTGTTTATTTAATGTCTATTTTGCTTGATATGAACATGTGTGGCTAGACTACTAAGATTTGGAGATATTATAAGGGTGAAGGGATGGAAATTGTGAGAATGAAGTTGAACTTGTCTTGAATTGATACTTGTAGGTCTACGTTAGTTTGGGAATTAGGATAAATGTCATGAGTTCGGAATTGCTTGTAGGCTTCATCAGCTTTTAGTTAATTTTTTAATTTAAAGGCTAAGGTTGAGTGTGTGCTATGTAATAGTCCATAGTGATTCTCAGAAATAGCAATAGGTTAGTTGAATTTGTCAAGATACTTAATCAACTAATCTAGGATCTCATACCTTTAGGTTACACCTTTCAAGTTTATGAGTAGGTGGCCTAAGTTAGTTGTTTCTTAGTACCCAATACATCTTCGTTATTGAACTTAGAGAGCCTATTCTAGGCTATTGTGGAGATTGGGGGCATTTTTAGAGCTTATTAGTTTTGCCTATTTTAAAAAAAATTAAGGGTTCGAGAGCTTAATCAAGTCCATAGGCTAACACCATCATGAGAGTAACTTTTATTCATATTGAAGGATCAATGAACATCTCGAAATCCCAAAGATATCTCCGGACCACTTCTTTACCATTGTTTTAGTCTTCTCTAAATTTGCTTTGTGCATGTCTTTTTGGTTATGTTCATTGCATATTAGTTGTCTCGTCTTCATCATTTTAGGGTGTTTTGTTTTCTTTTGTTACAACATTTGAAATAGCATTTGTATCCCAACTCTCTATAGTTCGACCCTAGCTTACCATTTACTGCATAGTTTGGTAGTTAGGAATTTATTATTTGGTAATTAGCGATAGGCCATCACTTTACAAAATGGATTAAAAATGCGTCTCCACCACTTCATGAAGTATACTTATGAATTGAATCCAACACAAATATTCAATTTCGATGGAGCTTCATAATTGAAGCAAAGGGATCCTATGCCCCCTCCTTGATCACCCTAGTTATTGAGGTTCTTATTAGTCTAATTTTCTTTGACATTAAACAAAGAGGAAATTACAAATTTCATAGCAAATGCAAGGATAAAAAAATCTTCAATCTAGCATTTGCTAATGATCTACTGCTATTTAGTGGAGTTGATTATAACATAGTTTAGGTCTTCGTCGAGCCACTTTAATAGTTTAGCAATCTCTCATGGCTATTTATTAACCCTGGCAAAAGTAATTTATTTGTCTTAGTAGGTCCTCAAGAAGTAGTTGATTATCTTGTGAGAATTATTGCACTTTAAATCTAAGAATAAAGGAATAATAAATTTCTCTCCCTTAGTGGTAGGTTGAAATTCATATTTTAGATCTTAATAGTCATCATCATCACACTCAGTCCGAAGTCCCGCAATGAAACAGGGTCTGAGGAGGTCTGATAGTATGCAACCTTATCCCTGTATAGTAGAGAGACTGTTTCTAATATTTTAGATCTTAATAGTATGCATATTTATTGGATCTCACAACCAAATTCTTTAAAGGAGATTAATCAAAGCTATAGGAAATCAATAAGAATTTTCTATAGACTAATGAAGTTAATAAATTTACTATAGCAAAAGTCAAGTGGATTGACATATATACTCTAATGTAAGAAAGAAGACTTGGAACACTCCCTTTAATGCCACAAATAAGATGCTAATAGCAATGACAATTTAGAGGCTTTATACCAATAATAAATCCATTCAAGTCAAGTAGATGCACTCTTATTTCTTAAAGAATAAAAGCTTATGGAAATTGAAAACAACGAATGATATGTCTTGTTCCCTAAAGCAGATGCTTTGGTTGACATATTAGATAAGCCAAAAGATGAAGATTCGATCTTAGTAAGTACTAAACATGACTTATGGGTTTGGTATGATAATTGGAATGAGTTAGTCTCTTTACACAAAATCCCAGAACTATTATCTTTGAGACAAATGCTATCGGATCATGAAAAAGTGAAGGAGATTATTCAATGGGAGGTATGAAATTGCAAATTAAGAGGATTTTCAATCATCAAGGCTAATTTACTAAATTATAGACCAAATCAAGTAAATGTTGATTCCATTATATTGTTAAAGCATTGCTATAGATGCTTCAATAATAAATATTATTTGGACATCTTCAAAGATCATAACCAAACAATCAACTAGGATAAACTAATTTGTTTAATCTTAGCTTCCAAAAGTATCTTTTATCTTATAGTTAGCAATTAGACAAAGGTTGAAGACTAAATATAAAATCAAGGAAAGCTCTTGCCTCTATTACAAGTTTTGTAACTAGGAAATTGAGATTATAAATCGTTTATTTTTAAATGTTAATTTTCATTAGCTCTCTAAACACGCATACAATTTCTCTATAACACTTTCTGTTTTAAAGAGGAATGACTAAGAATTAGAGTTTAAAATTTTAGACTAAGGGTGACTCTCTCATATTCAAATTAGCTTTCAATTATAGCATTTAGGCCTAGTAGAAAGAGAGGAATCGCAAATCATTCTAAGATAAAATTCAAGAAAGCCAAAGCTTTATCCCAAGAACTTTAAATTGGATTCAGTCAAATCATAATAGCTAATGATGTTCAATCAATGGCTAGTAGAGACACAAATAATAGATGAAATATTCTCATACTGGATGACTAAGATACCCCAGCTCAGAAGATAAAAGATAAGTGACCAACTTTTATTGTCCATATGTAGGACTAGTTATAATTAATAACAACTAGTTAATTCTTGATAGAGTGGAGATTGGATTAGTCTAGTAGCTTTACTTCTGTTTTTCTCTTGGGTTTGTTAAATTGTTCTTGAAAACTTTAAGGCCTTATATCTCTTCCCTTTTGGGTTTCTATTTTATTCATTCAAAAGGATTCTTGTCCTCCTAAAATTCTGTCCACAGATGATTGGCCAGCCGATCCAATTACTGTTAGCCCTGAATTTTTTTTTTATGTTATTAAGCATGATTAAAGGAAATTAAGGCTTTCATAGATAAAATTCAGTTGACATTTATTAATTAATTAAGTTAGGTAGCATGAATTAAAAAGGAATTAATGAATGAGGTGTTAAGAATTAATGTTAGTACATGTATTAGTTGGCATGAATTAAATGAGTTAGGTAATAAATAAATGTG
>JANJEY010000006.1:31719605-31737707 GCA_024703695.1 Erythroxylum cataractarum
AAATATTAATTTCAATTAAACTTTAATTAGAATTACAAATAATTCTAATTAAATACCAATTATGCCCAAATAAGATTTAATATCTTATATTGATCATTGTTTATTAAATATCTCATATTTAAGCATAAAGTTTCTCAATCTTTATAATCAAGTCTAACTTGATTAAAGTAACTTTACTCTCTCCAACCCATTCTATATGTGAGACTCATTAGGTTTTCAAATATGTTGGCAATGATTATAAATTATAATTATAATTCATAATTAGAATTAAATAAATTAAAACTCCTTTTAATTTATCTTTAATTCTTTAATTAAATAATTTATAATCATAGATCAAGATTAGCGTCTAACAATTCATCATGACCACCCAAATATTTAGGAATGTCAAAGTGATTTTGACTAACATTTTCACATATGATTTTTCCGTATAATTCAATTCTTTCATTAACCAATGTTCCGATTAGACATAGAGTATGAAATTAATGTCTACTGTATTTTAAGTACAATTATATTAGTTCTCTGCCATTAGCTATTGATTCAATTAATAATATTTGTAAATTATTTACAAAATATCATTTTCACCTTGGCCAAGGATTTCCCCAATCAATATTAATCAAGAACAACGGAACATTCTTCTTAATTACTTTAAGGTGATGAATCATATCTTGATCATTCAACTATCTCCATATAGTTTATGCTATATCCAACGATTACCCATTTAACGACCTCCGATAAAATGGATCATAAGTAGTATAAAAATATAGCAATTCCCATACAAGATAACTTTGATGACCTCAAGTCAAAAGATCACTTATACAATCATCATAATGAGAATTTTATAGACATATAAGTAATGTTCTAAATGGATTTTTCATATCGGGTCTGATCAGTGAACTTGTTCTCTAACAAGCACTCACACGTTTGTTTAAATATTTCTATACTTTAGCTTATGAGATCGACTACTTCCTTCATAAGGAAAAACAAAAGTGCTAGTATTTTTGCATTCTATTAATGTCCAATCTTAATAGAACAATGACTAGGAATATTTAGGAATACTACATATATAAATGCAATATGAATCTCATAATTATAATCTCATTATAATTTTATTTGCAATGTAAAACTATCTCATGGACTTTATCATATACATTCAAACATGTATTAGATAAAGAATGTCTTTTAAATAATTTGTCACTAAACTATAACCAAAACGATTGATTGTAGAACATAAACCAACAGGAGTCTCGTTTTGGAGGTTAACTATGTTATTCACTTTGGGACAGATCTTTTGTTTCTATAAACTTGTTCTGACCTTATTCTATTGATTTTTATCCATATATTTATGTAGAATTTATACAAATATGTACTTAAAAATTAATAGCACAAGCTTAGAACAAGTAAAACGGAACAGATGATTCCTTGCAGTACACTTCACAATTTTGTGAATTTATGCTTCTAATCTTGTTTAATGTTGTTGAGGTTTACGTACAACTAAGGACATCCATGTTTCCCATGTTAAGATTTGAGTGACTAGCAACCCTGAAGGGAACCTGATCCTCTGTCCTATTAACCCTGGCCCAACTCTATTCCAATCCATCCCAACCATTCATTTATGTGGGGTCTACATTAGTTATTTTTGTACGTTATTTTAACTAATTTTATCTATTTTCTTTCCTTCATTAACTTTTTTGTGTTCCCTTCTTTTTTGTTTCCCCTTTTTTTTACTTTTTTAGTTGATCCAGGACTATGTTTAGAACAAAAACAAGTGGTGAAGCCTTAAAAAGAACCATAGGAGGATAAGAGTATAACAAGGAAAAGAAAAACATCAAAGAGGGAAATACTAAGGAAGAGATCAATGAAAGACAATTCCTAAATAGGATACGCGGCATAATTTTCCAACTCTAAGGCAAAAGAAGAGAGGACATTCATAGTTAAAACCTCTACTCTTTTCTTTTTGTTTTTTCCTTGTTGAATGTCAATGGTGGATCAATTGGGATATATGCTCGATATGGATATATGATCAACTTTCAACCATTCTTAATGCTATATCTAGTTGATTGTTGCTGTTCGTAAAGGAACAGAGAAAACATGACTGAGCTCCATAAATTAATCTTTAAGCAATTTAATAAAATCGAAACAATCGTTGAAGTTAAAGATTTCCTCATTCCTGCCATCGTGCAAATAATTGAACATTCTCTATTCACTCTATGTAGAACCATGCTAAACAATAGTGAATTAGTGAAAGAAAAGTTATAAGCTTCCTAGCTACTTTAAATTTTACTATGAAATGTAAATATAACTTTATGTCGATTATTGAGTTAATCATCATATATGTTTGCTAAATGTGTACATGACTACAATGCTCGGCATTGTAGTCCAACGATAAAGACACTAAACATATCCTTCATTAATTTTAGATTGGATTTTATCTTATTGCTATTTCCAGATTTGCCTCAAGCTTGAGTTATTTTTGCTAGCTTCTTCTTTAGCTTGGCTATGTTTATCTTGACACAGCATTCTCAATATTCAACTTGATGATGGAATTAGTCAAGAAATTAGCAGTTGTTTGGCTCTACTTTTGAATTTTTATTGTAATTTTTAGTTTAAATTTTCTGCTTTTAGATTTTAATTTTCGTTCAAATAAAAACAATAACTTGTATGATCATTAATGTTAACGTAATTATATTTTTATATAGATAATAATTAATTAATTAATTAATTAAATTTATTTTTATCTCTTATATAATTAAATTATCCATAAAAATACTTTATTTTATTATAATATTAAATTTATCAATTAATATTAGTTTTAAATATATTTTAATTATAAATCAAATTTATTTGAAATTTATATATTTTGGGAGTATTTTAAATTTAATTTAATTGCAAAATAGATACAATTAACTCTTTTATAATTTTATTATTAATTAACTAAATATACAATATTGAAATTAAATTATTCATAATTACTATTAATAATAAATATATTAAATAATTAAATAATATATATTTAGTTAATAGTAAATCATATTATAAAAACAAAAAAATACGTTTTTATAAATTTTGTAAACCGGAAGAAAAAAAAACAATTATCAAAAACTCAAAAAAATAATTTTTTGTTAAATTTGAAAAAAATAGAAAACTAAAAAAATAATCAACCCATCATTTACATGCGGCTAGATGTTGCCTTGTAAACAATATAACATAACAGCTGGGTTAGTCCTTGAGCAATGGCTTGAGCAATGCTGCTTTCGGTTATTATCTTCAGAGAGCAGTGATAGAATTAGACAGAAATTAAAAAACGGAACAGAACAAAAGTTGAAGATGGGGATATTTGGTTGTGATGGTTCCCGAGGACAGAAATATATTTAGTTGCAGTGGATAGAAAAAAAAATGTGAATGACAAAATTGCCCCTACTCATCATTTGCTCCATGTTCCGGACGTGTTAGTATAATTGTGATATTTTCGATTCTGCTAATTTCCTTGCTTTAAACTCGCAAGTATGTCTATTAACTGTTCGATACAAGTTGTAAACTCCTTGTTGACGTCTCTTCTATGAACTGTTTTTCATTACAAGTTAAAAGATACTGATGGATTTCGGTAATTATTATACTTTGTATATTTAAGAGCATTGTTTGGCTTGGAGAATCTGGAGTAACATTCTGTGCAACGTTTTTTTTAATATATATATATTTCGAGATTACATTAAAAGGCTACCTTTTGTAACTATTAATTTTACATGATTTAAAGTTCAAGTACTGTTTAACCTTTCTTATTTTTAGTGATAATTAAAATTTTTAAATATTTTATCATTAAAACCTCATTATAATTTTATTGTAATTCCAAATAAAATTTTCATGTAGTCAATTTAATTTGACACTAAAAAATTGGCAAGCAATAATAATTTATCAACAAGCATGACAATACTTTTTTTTTTGGTGGGGCAAAATAGACTACATCAAACATAGAATTTATTAAAATCTTGGAAGAAAGAAATAAAAAATCCCTTATTTCCTTCTTCAATGGTAATTTATCTCTCTTTCATTTATTAAGTCATATTTTTTTCTAATTTATGGGTTTCACTAATTTTTATGTATAAAATTTATTTTTTAGACTATTGATTAAATTTAGTTTCAATATTTCTATAATGTTAATATTGATGTTCATATATGTTCTCTTTGGTGAAAAGTGGATTACTATTAGTTTTCTATGTTTTAGAATTATTTAAAAATTTTGGGTATGATAACTTTTATTATAAAAGTTTTCTCTTTATTTTTCATTTTAATATAGGATTTTTTTCCCCTCCGTCACATATATATAATACCATGGATATATCTTTGTGAAGTCGAACTATTGTTGTTATATTACGTTTGTTTACTTTTTTCAGTTCCATACAAGTGTTTTTGTTTTTTTTCTATTTCAATTATGTTATAAATGTTTTATATGATGTTGCCTAAAAAACTTTTTCCTGGGTGTGACAAAAGAATAAAAACGGAAAATGAATAGAATAGTTAGTAAAATCCCAAAAAGTCTATCAATAAATTTCTTAAAAGAGTAGACTTCTCTTGTGAGAATCTTAAGGAATTAAGTGAAAGTAATGTTAAAAAATCTAATAAAAATTTAAGTGTTGAGATTCATATTGATGAGGATGTTAGTAATTTGAGTGATCTTGGTCATATACTAAATGCATCTAATTTAGAAAATTTAAGGGTTGATAGACAACCAATCCCTCTATTGGATAATTATGATCCTAGAAATTGGGATAATCTTAACAATAAAGCAAGATACATTTTAGTTGAAAAAGGGCCTATAAGAGAATTGAACCTTGTGTTTCCTTTAGATAGTACTTCTCGACATTTTTCATATTCTTATTAGTCTAAAAAGTTGAGTAACATTAAGATTAGCGATAGAAAATGGTTGGTTTATTCTAAACATATAGATAAAGTATATTGTTTTTATTGTAAGTTATTAAAATCTAACAGTAAACAAAGTGCACTAGCAAATAATGGATTTAGAGAATGGAAGCATGTTAGTCAGAGACTCAAAGAACATGATAATGGTGTTAAACATATGACCAATATGAAGACTTATAATGAACAAAGTGTGAGATTGAAAAAAAATCAAATAGTTGATCAAGATCTATAATAAGAAATTATAAAGGAGAAAGAATGTTAGAGACAAATTTTGATAATAATAGTTTATGTTTTCAAATGTCTTGCTAAATATAATTTGGATTTTCTAATCTAATAAGAAACTTTTCCAAGATGGTGATGGTAGTTTTACAAGATTGATTGAGATGATTGTTGAATTTGATGTGATAATTCATGACCATGTTAGATGCATTCAAAATCATGAAATTCATCTTCATCATGTCGGGCACAAAATTTAAAATAAGTTAATTTCTATTTTGACTCATAGTGTTAAAAGTTCTATAATTAAGATTCATCTTCATCATGTCGGGCACAAAATTTAAAATAAGTTAATTTCTATTTCGACTCATAGTGTTAAAAGTTCTATAATTAAGATCATTAAAGAGCATAAATACTTTTCTATAATTCTTGATTGTATTCCAGATATGAGCCATCAAGAATAAATGAGTTTGTTAGTACAATGTATGAATATGAAAATAACAAAATAAAAGTAGAAGAGTACTTTTTAAGTTCTTGGAGGTAGATGACATATCCAGATTAGGACTTTTCAATAAATTATTCAATGCATTTAAGTCTCTTGATTTTAATTTCTATAATGCGGGGGTCAAAGTTATAACAATTTTTCTCATATTAAGGGAAAGAATCAAAGGTTTTAAATGTGATTACTTCAAATAAATTCAAAAGCATTATATATGCCATTGTAAACCTGACCAGATGAATTATGTGTAAGAGTAATTGAAATATAGGTGTTGTAATGTTTCAGCTTGAAGTTTGCATAACATACATTTTGTTTATGGAGCTTTTAGCTTGTCCTTAGTCCAAACTTATTTCTAATGGCTAACTAGAATGCTATAGCTACCTTAGGAACTAGTACTTGGACTAAATGAGTTCATTCTAGTGGAATCTATGAGATTGTTGTCTAAAGAAATCTAGATATGATCTATAGAAAAATTCAAGGATTTTTCCAATTTCCAAATGAATATATCTTCCTTTATAATGTTAGGCCTATAGTTTGGCAATTTATTTTCAATTAGAGATATACCTCTATGATTGCAAGCCCAAGAGTCCCCAAAGAATATATCTTTCACTTTGGTGTTTAGTGGAAATATTCCTTTGAGTAGGTTGGGTTTTTCTTAATGGTATAGAGGACTAATATCAAACCAGTTATAATATCAAAGCTAGGACTTGACTACATTTCCATCTCTTTTTTTTATATTAAGAAGATATACAGAGCTTCGTCATCTCAACATCTCAATGAGGGGCTATGACTGATTCTTATTTTCTTTGAGATTCTTGAACCTCCACTATGAAAATAGTGTTAGTTCATCCATTTAATCTAGGTAGCTTCTTTTTCTATGTATAATTTCCAAATGTTCTTTTCAATTAACATAAGGTTATTGAGTTTGAGGGATGTGATATCCAATCCACCTTCTTTCTTAATGGTATAAACTTCATTCCATTTAACTTTGGCTCCATGGAAGTTGACTGGGATTGTAGTCCACATAAATCTTCTTATGATCCTCTCCAGATATTTGAAGACACCTTTAGGTAACATTAGGTAGGAGCGCCAATAAATTTGGAGGTTTAAGAGAACTAATTTCATTAAATGGATCATTCCATCAAATGAGAGAGTTGTATTTTACTAGATATTTGTTATTTTCTTAGCCATTTCAATCAAGATTTAACAACCTACTACCTTTGGTTTCCTTGTGAAACTAGTTATCCAAGGTAAGTTAAGGGTAGATCTTGCCTTTGCATTCCAAAGATTTGTACCAAGGAATTGACATCAAGGATCTAGCTGACGTAATTATCTCTCTCTTTTCCTAATTAAAATTTAGACCTGGCATTTTTTAAAATACTTACAGAAAAGAGATGATGGTTGAGAGAGAATTGGGGTCATTACCATATAATAGAAACAAGACATTTGCAAAAATTAAAGAGAAGAGGCCAAGTTCTTTGTATTTGTAGTGGAAAGTAAAGTTCTCTATGCTATTGATGTTCTTCTGCAAAATTCTGAAGAGAGTTTCCATTGCAAGATAGGGACATGGTCTCCCCCTACCTAATGCCTGCTGCACTATAGAAAAGATGTGATGATTCTCATTAATCAGAGCACTAAATGTGGTATTTATTACACAAGCGTCAATCCAAGATATGAATTGCTTAGGAAATCCAAATGCTTTCATAGAATTGAGAGTAACCTACTGGTACAATGTATCAAATTCTGTGTATATATCTACTTTGACATTCCTAATATTTAAATAGTCATGACATATTTCTAGATGTTAATCTTGATCTATGATTATAAATTATTTAATTAGAGAATTAAAGATAAATCAAAGGGATTTTTAATTTATATAATTTTAATTATAACTTAGAATTAGAATTTATAAACATTGTCAACATATTAAGAACCTAATAGGTCATACATTAAAGACTAGTTTAAGAGAAAAGTTAGTTTACATTAAGTTAGACTTAACTATGAAGTTTAAGAAACTTATGAATAAAATATGAGACATTTGATTTATTTAAATTAAATTGTAATTATAAGTAAAGTTTGACTTTAATTATAATTAAAAAAATTTAATTTTAAACAAAGAAAAATTCTTCTATATTTTTCCATAAATAGGAGGAAGACATAAGAGAGTTAACACTTCTGCCTTCACCTCTCAAAAGTTAAGTTGTTGTTTATTAATGGAAATTTTGAGTAGCTATTTAGAACTTAATTCATAGTCATTTATATTCATTTTATGTTCATATATGGCTAGCTTATCATGTTTTAGCATTATTCAAGGTTCTTTGACGTAAAATTCATAAATGAAACAAATAGACTCGAATTGCACTGTTTTTTAGTTTCTAGTAGATTTGACCTTTAGTCATTGTAGAATTTTTATCTTGAGATTAGTTTAGCAAAAAATTCTAAATTTTTATACCTAAATTTTTGACCCATTGACGGATTTTTTGGGATCAATTACAGAGTTTTTTGAGTTGGAATTTAGGAGAAATAAATTCTCAAAGTTTGCATTAGATTTTGGATCATCAGAATGACCTTTTGACGATGTTTTGATCATAAATTTTGACTTAGTTCGCGAAATCCCATAATTCAAGTCTCATATTGAAGCTAACTAAAAGACAAAGTTACTGATAAAATTTTAGCTCCTAAATCATCACCGTTTAGTTTTTATACACTGTTGAATTTGACCTTGAAAAATCCATTTCAATCAGCCAAGGATCAATATCAGCCCCCATCTTTTAATTATTTCAGCCCATGTATAGTTCATTCCCCACTACAAAATCAGCCTCCATTACAAGACCAAGCAGCCTTCGTTGAAGTTTAAAAAAGAATCAGCCTTCATTTTTTTTGACTACCGCTCCACGCCAACATTCAGCAGCCATCCTTCACACCACTTCCAGTCACCAAGGCCTTCAATTGCGGACAAAAGACAACCTCCAAAGTAAGACAAAACACTCTCCATTAATTCAAAAAGAGAGGCATGCGTGGGTTGAAAGAATAAGGCAAGGAGGAGACTCTCCATTAAAAAAAAGACAGCTGGTGGCTAAAGATAAGTAACATTGACACCTAGCTGTTGTAGAGTAGAACATAGTGAAGCAGCTGGTAGCCTTAAGATAAGTTATGTTGATAGGGAAGAAAAGAAAAGAAAAACACATAAGTGGTGTGTGTTCATGGTGAAGGAGAGGAGAGTTGGCAGTGTTATATATGATCTGCAGCAAGGAGACGTTGAAGACTCTTACATACATACGAAGAAGACATATTAGTAACTGGCTAAGAAGCACAGACACGGACACAGAAACAGATACGGGGATACACCAACTTCTAAAATTTGGTGGACACAGACATGACATTTATATATTATATAAAATTTAGAATTAAGAACAAAAATTTAGAATTCAGAATATGATATATATTGATTGATGTGTTTCAAGACTTACAACATCTTAACAGTTTATATATATTTGGTACTTTATAAGCCCCTCTTAAAAAACATGGAGCATATATTCTATGGAGCAATATATTCTATTAAGCCATATCTGAGAGGTCTCCAGATGTGTCCGAGCTGTGTCCACCGCATGTTAGTAGGAGTCCGACATGGACACGTATCCGACACTTGGACACGGTTCCATTTTGCCATGTTTGTGGTACATAGGTAGCTGGTTTTTTAAGAAGACACGTGAGTAGCTGGCAGATGGGGAAGAACGTCGAGGCTGGATAACATTAGAGCTGGAAGGGTTACCAAACGAAGACAACTGGAGTTTAAGAAGAGAAACATATTGGTTGGTGGAGACTCCTACGTAGGGCAGTTGGTAGAGGAAATAAAAAACGTTAGCAAGGTGAGGAAGTAAGACACGTTGAGTGTGTGGAGAAAATAACATAGCTGTTGTTGGTTGGGGACTTTGAAGGAGCTGCGTGGAGACAAAAAAATTAAGCTGTTGGTGGCAAGAGGAGAAGGACATTTTTGGCTGGAGACACACGTTAGCTGGTGAGTTGAAGAAGACCCTCCACTCACGCAAGAAAAGAAGCCAAAGCCACCACTCAATAAGAAGAACAACGTTGTAGCTGAAAACGTGAGCTGCTTGTGAAGAGGAAGAAACGTGAGCTGCTGGTGAAGAAAAAGTGAGTTGGTGGAGATTAAATGTGTCGAAACTAGTGGCACGAGAAAATACAGTTGTAGAAAAAAAGGGTGTTTTTAATTTATTTTTTCAATTCCTTATTTATTTTAATTGTGTGGATTCAATCAATTCAACCATATATTATGACCATAATTTATGTTTCATTGATAAATATGTGTGAGTAATTTTTTTCTTTTCGGTTAAGGTTAAGATTGATATTGGATTAGGATAATTTTTTTGATATTATTTTTTGCTTGATTGAATGCATATTTAGTCCTAATTTAGCTTGATCACCTCAATTAAGATATTAGATGATTTAATGCCATAACTAATGAGATTTAATTTTTCAGAAAATTAATCAAGCGACATACTTGAGACTAAAGTGTAGATCAACCTGAGGATCTTGTGTGAGGATACTTAGAATTAACGAACTTAATTTTAGACTTCTTGTATTTAACGCCTTTTATTATGAATTATCTATGAACCAAGTGGTGACTCGGATTTAGAAGAGAAGGTAAAATCCATGAACATTGAGTTCAACTTGTTGAAGTGAAGTATTTCCTAAATCAACCCACTGTTATAATTTTATTTTTAGTATCCAATCCAATTAAAATCTAATACCTTAATTGATTTTTGTTATTTGATTAAATCTAGTCGTTTTAATTCATAACTTGAAATTTTCATATGTCTTTGATTTGCTTACTTTATTTTATTTTATTTTCAAATCAATCAATTCTTGATCATCTGAGTAATTTTTTATCGTTTAATTTAATTGTCTTGCGTATTGGACTTCCCTTGGGTACGATATCCGGTTCTTACCATTTTATATTACTTGTCGACGGGGTGCGTTTGTCTCTAATTGGTCTAGATAGAATTTAATTTATATTATTTTGTTTAGACTGCAACATTGTTATCTACTCTATGGACACTGTTAAAGGGTAAACATTTGAATAGCTTATGGTTGACAATTCAAGAATTTTTTTTAAAATAATTGGAATTTGGTATGATTTAACCCTTTTACTTATGAATCGTATTTTTAAATTATTAATTTTTTTTGCTATGTCCGTGATTAGATTACAATTAGTTTCCTAATATGTTAAAAACTAACTTTTAGCTCCTCCCTTTAAGTTTACTAAAAGATGAAAAAAAACTATCAACTAATCAATAGCTTTTGAGGTGGACAATATTGCGTTATGGTCTTAAAATTATCCCGTATAACTTACTTCCAATTTAGTCTCTAGTTGATGCTAGTAGTAGAAGGAGAAGGAGGGTTGGTAAGGAGAGCCTTAAGAACAAGTGACTGAGGTTGAATGGAGGGTAAGGGTAAGGGAACTATGATGAAAGAGAAGTAAGAGATGATGTTGATTTCATTGTAATCTTTTGGATTAAGCTTGCAACAGAGAGGCAAGAGCAGGAAAGAAATTTTGGAGTTAGATTTCTGAGCTAGAGTTAACACTGATGGAGCCCCAAGTTAGAAGAGGAAGTGATTAGAATTTAGAGAATGTAAATTTTAGAAAGCCATTCCAAAAATGATAAAAAAGAGAACTAGGAATTAGAGGAAGCTAAAAAGGATTAAAATCTTCTGTGTCCATTATTTTGTTTCAACCTATTCTGTGCATAATGTGATATGGTTACAATAGGATAATGAGAACAGAAGATTTTGTCCTAGTTGAAAAGACTAAAGTGTCCTTCAAAGATCCGGAGAAAAAAAAAGTAGAGTTGTAGCTTTTAAATTAACATTAAAGCAACAAGAGAAAAATAAAAGGATGAGTAGTAGAAGGAAGAATGTAGGAAATAAAAGGATGAGTAGTAGAAGGAAGAATGTAGGAGAAGAGGGAGGTCCATAAGAGAGTTGAGAAAGTATATCTCGCAAACTACTTTATGTAGAGAAAAATTAGTTTCTCCCTCTGTCAAATATTTTAATAAGAAACAAAAAATAATTTGTAAAGAAAACATTTAGAAAACAATTAAAAAAAGTGTATCATTTTATATTAATATAGAAAAATAAAAATAAAAATTCAAGTAAAATGATTTGATTGAGTAATATAGAGTATTAAATATACCATTATTGCCAATAACTTTTTCTTCTTGTTAAATAAAATATGACACGTCAGTTTTAAATGTCCATAAATATGCCTTCACTGGAAAGAGAAACCACAAAAGGTCAATAAGATGGCAAGTTTTGGTGTTGAAGGAGTCAAGGAATACATCAAGATTTGGGCAAGTAATGTTGTTTCATTTATCTCGTCGTAATCAAAAGGACTTGATTTTTCCATTGAGAAGAAATAAAAAATAAGATTTAACGCTTTAAAATGAAACAATAACGAAAATAGCATCAGAGGTTATTTTCTCTTGAACAATAGACAAATGAAGCAATGGACTTGTGTTGTATGCACGTAGCTCTCTTAAACATGGACAAGATAAATCATTTGAGTTGACCACAGCACGTTATATACGTGCTTCTTGCAACCCTTCACGATTTTGCCTTCTTTAACATGTATATATACCCCAAACGTGTCCTGTCCACAATCAAAGACTAGCTAATTTAACATGGACTTGCAGTTGAAGATACTATTATTGTGTTCCCTCTTCCTCGTTGTTCTTCCTCATTCTTTAGCTGATCTTAGAGTTGGCTTTTACCAATCAACTTGCCCTAAAGCTGACTCTATCGTACTCGAACTGGTGCAAAGGCGATTCTCTGCAGATCCATCTGTTGTTGCAGCATTACTTCGCATGCATTTTCACGATTGCTTCGTTAGAGTAATTTTTTTCAATTATGTATTCTGAAGTTTTTAGCTTTTATTTAAATTTCATGTCACCTGTTACCTATTTTCTCATCAACTCAAAAGTTGTAGTGAATAATATATAATAGTATCATTGGTGATTACCGAATCTTCAAATTTTATAGGGTTGTGATGCGTCCATTCTCATTGACTCAACCGGCAAACACCAAGCAGAGAAAGATGCAGGGCCAAACCAGACAGTTAGAGAATTCAAACTCATCGATGATATTAAAAAAGCCCTAGAAGCCGCATGTCCTAATACTGTGTCCTGTGCAGACATCATAGCACTTGCGACAAGGGATGCTGTTGCTCTTGCACAAGGACCCAACTACACTGTGCCAACAGGGAGACGAGATGGGTTATTCTCGAACATGCAGGAAGTGAACTTGCCAGGACCATCATCTTCTGTGTCCGACTCCTTCAAAATTTTCAGGGACAAGGGCCTAACCCTTAACGAGATGGTCACACTTTTGGGTGCACACACAGTTGGTGTTACACATTGCAGTTTCTTTGCGGATCGTCTTGGTTCCGGGAGTTCTGGTCCTTCAATGGATCCTACTTTAGCTTCAAAGCTCAATAATGTTTGTTCTTCCTCAAGCGGTGACCCAACTGTGTTTCTGGACCAAAATACACCTTTCGTGTTCGATAATATGTATTATAATCAGCTTCAGTTGAAGAGAGGAATACTCCAAATTGACCAGGCACTTGCCTCAGACAGATCTACAGCAAGGATTGTTGCAGGTTTTGCTACCAATGGGAGTGGTTTTAGTAAGACATTTTCAAGTGCGATAGTGAAGATGGGTAGCATTGAAGTTCTGGTTGGAAATGCCGGACAAATTAGAACAAACTGCAGAGCTATAAATATAAAAACAACTGTTCCAAGGCCTCCACCAAAGAAAAAAACTGTTCCAAGGCCGAAAAGGAACAGGAAACCAAAGGTTCCACCCAAGAAAAAGATAGGGGGTAAACCAAGGGGACACTAAGGATTATGTGCAGCATTTAATCATAAATCGTTTGATATTAATATTTAAATAATTACTTATCAGAAAAATCATGCATTAGTACTTAGGGATAATTGCGATCATTATATCGAATGATGTATCATTTCTTTTTTCTATCATTTTTCTCTTGTTGTAGTCAAATCTTGTGTTTTTTTTTTCTAAGTCATTTTTTCTTCTTTTGTTAAACTTTTTCCAAGAGAGTTTAAGCTTTTAAGAATCAAACAAAACATGAAAAACATGTAATAATATCGTGATAATTTTTATATACTATAATAAATAAAGTTTCATTTCATAATCAATTTACTTGAATTTATTTAATTCTATCAATTTGTGCATTTTATATAACATTTTTAAATGTGTGAATTTCCAATTAATTCATTTTTATATATTTTCTATACCTCCATTCTATTGCAAAATTTGGTTCAATTGTTTTTGCAATGATTGAACAGATGAAATACTTAATATAAATTATGTTGTTACAGAATTAACTAAAGCTAGAATGTTTGTGTATTAGGATTAAATACATAATATAACACACTGAACCATCAATAGGGCTCAGCCGAGATCAATTAACAATAAAAACATATCCAAAGTACATTGAAAATGTGGTCATGCACTTCCTAGCTTGAAGAATAAGGTGTAAGTGTTAATTTATGCCCTACAACCAATTAGTTAGTTATAGTTTAGTGGCAATTGTTCAAAGGTATCGTCTATCTTGCATGTATTTAGATATATATGATAAAATCTATGAGATAATTATACATTACAAATAAAATTATCACAAGATTATAATTATGAGATTCAATTATATTTATGTATTATCTCTAAATTGTTTCTAGTCGTTCTTATATTAAGACTGAATATTAATAGAACATAAAAAGAGTAACACTTACATTTTTTCTTATAAAGGAAATAGTTAATCTTATAAGCTAAAGTACGGATATACTTAAACAAACGTGTGGGTGCTTTTTAGAGAACAAGTTTACTAAACTGAACCGATATGAGATATCCATTTGGAACCATTACTTATATGTCTATTGAAATTTTCATTGTGATAATTATGTAATTGATCAAAGGACTTGAGGTCTCCAAAGTTATCTTGTATAGAAATTGATATGTTTTGATATTAATTATAACCTATTCTTACCAAAGGTTGTTCAGTCGATAGTCATCGGATATAGCATAAACTATATGGAGGTAGTTAAATGATTAAGATTGGATTCATCAACCTAAAGTAACTAGGGATAAGGTTTCATTTTTCTCAATCAATATTGATTTGAGAAATCCTTGGACAAGATAGAATGACATTTTGTGAATAGTTCAAAAATGTCATTAATTGAATCAATAGCTAATGGCAAAGAAAAATTATGATTAGACTTAAAATAGAGTAGAAATTAATTCTATAATTTATTTCTAATCAAAACATTGTATGATGGAAGGAATGAATTACACAAAAAATTACGCACGAAAAGGTGAGTCAAAAGCATTTTTACATTTCTAAATATTTGGGTGCTTATGAAGTGTTGCTAATGTAAGGTTCTAGTCATGCATCTCATAAATAATATATATCAAATATACGCAATGGAAAATCAAATAGAATCTTAAAAATCATATTTACTCATGCATATAGATGTAGAAAACAAAAAATATGAAATGTAAGTTGTTTACATACTTTTCCTACGATCTCCTTCATTCTTTAATCTTCTCCACGTTGGGTTGTCAAAAATCACAACGATCAACATAGACCATCTCTAATAAAAGTCCACATGAAGGTAGAAAGATGAAATCTATTAGACCCTGAAATATTTTTTCTATTTTATTTATTATTGATTTATTTGTTTCAATATTTTTAGAATTTAGTCATTAAATTAGTGGCATGAATAGATATTATAATTAGATGGAAAGATTAGAATTAAGTTAGAACTAATATGGGAATGTTAGAATTAAGTTAGCTTAAGCAATTAGTAGATAAAGACAAAAGAAGGGGTAAATGAACATTGTATTAAATGATGAGGGCATAATTGGGAGACTAAGGATAAAAGTTGTCTTAAAGTTTAGAAGAAGAGAAGAGAGAGTCGTAGAAGAGAAGAGAAAAGAGAAAAAAATGTGAGAGAAGAAGAAGGGAAAATGAAGGTCGTGAGAGAAGCTAGAGAAGAAGAAATCATGGGAAGAAGAGAAATCAAGCTTGTTAAAGTAAGTTAATCATCTTTTCTCCTTGCTTTATTAAAGAAACGAGTTGTGTTGAGAATGAAGGGATTAGAGAGAGAGTGGGTGTTGTGTTGGAAAAAAGAAGAAGAAGGAACCCATTTGATTCCTAGGGTTTCTAAACTAGGTATTGAGTTTTCAAACCTATATGGACTATGGGTAGGTTATGTTTGACATTAATTTGTGTTTATTGCATTTTTGTAATTATTGAAGTTTATGAATTTTATTACAATGTTGTTTTGAATGGAACCTTGGTTGTTTTAGGAAACCAAGAGAATCTTGCCCAAGAGTATGAGAAAAGACAACCTTGACTTAGATTTTTGCAAACGATTTAGGTGGGTAATGTATTTATAGTTATTGTGTGACTTGGGCAAATTCCTGCCTATGTGTGTGTATGTTGATTTTCTTGAAATTGAAATTGTTTTGAATGTTTGAAAATGCATGATGAATTATGATTATGTTATGCCTTGAAAAAGGTTATGGCATTTGTATGAATGAAAAGAAGAAGAAAAAGTAAAAGAAGCATGAGACTATGAATTTGTGATTGATTGAATTTAACATCAATTTGTTTATGATTGGGCAAGAGAGGAGCCCATTTTGTTATTCACGTGCAAGTTGACCTATAACCTTCTCCCGACTGCCTGCTTGAGGCCACGAGATCCTAAAAAATAGGACTCGTTTTGTTCATGGTGTAAACATCGATTTTTTCATTTCATTCCACAAAACTCTTGAACCATTTGTTTATGCATTGCATCTTTGAATTGTCAAGTATAATGCATTTGAGTGTTATATTTAATGGCTAAAGTCTATGTTATGTGTTATGAGTTTTGATCTAAATTGATTAATGCTTGAATTGCTAGAATAGAATGAGAATGCTTGAATTGCTAGCTATATCTGTACATATGCTTGAATTGTGGTCAATTACCGATGACTATAAATGTATTAGTCACGGAGCTGTGTAGCTCAACACATCCTTTTTCCACTTCTCAGGTGAAGAAAGAGAAGGTTAGCGATCCTTGCAAGGCAATTGGACAAACTCCAAGATAGCTAGAAATATTTTGTACTAAGTTAGTGACTATTTTGGATAGCTTTATAGGCATATCAAACATGAGCATTTTTTGTATTTTTTATTAAGCTTTTGATGTGTATTTTGATATATAAGTAAATCTTGTTCAAACACTATTTTGTTTTAGCAATGAGATTGAGTATTGAAGAGGTTCTTTTGTCATGATAATAATGAAATATGATTGTGTTTTGCTTGTGACTCTCAAGGTTGGTATATTGCATTTTTTTCAATCCTTTCATAGGTGTAGAAATTATGTTTTGAACTTAAAGGAAAACTATATCAATCTAGGTAGAATTAGCCAAAGTTATCTTCATAAACAACTTATCTTTCTAGCTTTCCAACGATATGATGTAAGAAATTTTTGGATATCTGAGTTAAGAGATATGATCATTATAAGTGGTGATGCTACATAGGATGTATATACAAAACAGTTATAGTAATAATGAGAATTTGTTGTATGTGATGAATCATTTGAGTTGAGATTTGGGAGTTTAATGTAATCAATTTGGTAATTGAATGTTAAGGAGTGATATTGCATTAGAAGAAGTGAATTTGGGAAGATTATGAGTGAAAGAGATGTTAGAATGGATGTAGGAACCTTTGGAGGGACTTTTGTATTTCCAATATCCGTTAGATGGACTTTAGGTCCATTAAACATACCTTCTCACATATAAAAATGTTCCCAACCCAATCCATGCTTGTTAAACGGACATTAGGTCCATTAAACAGACCTTTACGAGTGTAGAAAATGCTTCAGACTTTATGTATGTCCGTTAGGTACAGGTGTATGTTCGTTTAATAGATATATGTTGTATGCTTTCAAAAATTCACGATTTTGACCCTTTAGATGGAAAAATATCTCTTTAGGGTCCTCACCAAAGTTGTATATCTCGAAGTCCTATTTGAAACCATCCTAAAATAACCTTAATCCAATATCTCTAGTGAAAGTTATGCCAGTTGTCCCAAGATAGGTACAATATGAATGAGGACATAATCATGTTTGTTCTTTTGGCCATAACTTCATTATCTGACCCTGAAATGAAGTGATTATTAAACCAATATATTCCTAACATATTTCTCTATCTCTCCATAAAAATTGGTATCCATTAATGTTGATTTGAAAATGATTGATGAAGAGAAAGTGAGGGAATCGACTAGTAGAACATGAATTGGTTGTTTTACTAAACATACTTCGGTATTTTAATCATATCTTGATCTGTAGAGCTGGCGGACGAAGTATTTCTTCGTGAAAGCCCCAGGATCTTTCTTC
>JANJEY010000006.1:31842687-31854245 GCA_024703695.1 Erythroxylum cataractarum
CCCCCCCCCCCCCCCCCCCAATTAACATCACTATAGGTTGTCAGGTTGAGATGAGGGGGACGACGTAGGTGTAAACCATAGTCATGAGTATGTTTTAGGTACCTTAGCGTGCGTTTAAGTTGAGTGAAGTGGGTGTCCGTCGACTGATGCATGAATGGAGATCCTTCACCTGAAACCGATTCGGAAAGAATTCCACAGAGACATTGTTAGTGGTGCAAAATTGTTTTACGGAAATAAGATTACGACTGATATTGGAAACATGAAGAACATTATTGAATAACAATGATTTGGGGGGAGAAAAGTAACGGAAGCTACCAGTATGTGTTATCGGGAGGTTATACCCATCACCTATTTGCAGAGAATTGTTACCTGAATACGGAGAGGTTAGGGAAAGTTGAGCTAAGTCGTTAGTGACATGGTAGGAGGCACCGGAGTCAAGGATCCATGGGGGAGAGGAAGGTAGGGTAGGTGGTGGGGCCGTTGGGCCAGAGTATGCATGTTGGGAACTGGATGGCCAATGGGTAGGAGGACCTGGGAATGGTAAGTTTGGCCCGAAAGGGTGAGGGTTACCAGAACATCCAGCAAAATGAGCGGAGGGAGAGTGGTATGCACCAGAGTTGCCGACAGGAGGACCAAACCTACGACGAAGCAGTTTCCGACATACCTTGGCAGTGTGACCAGGTTTTTCACAATATTGATAGATGATGTGACGATAGGAGTGAATCGGGCCCTGTGGAGTGTGCTGGCGAGCATACACCAGAGGGGAGGTGAACTGGGTTCGAATGGGTTGACGAGACGATGACGGCCAGACTCTAGTAGCAGTGTTGGCCGTGAGAGGATGAGGAGAGTCAGCTAGTTGGGATTGTCGGAGCAGGAAGGATTCATGATCAGTGAGTTTGTCAAAAAGATCATCAAAATAAATGGGTTGCTCCCGAGCACGGATGGCAGCACAGAGATCACAATAGTCAGACGGGAGGTCATTGAGAGTGTGTATAACCAGATCGGTGTCATCAATCGGACCACTAATGATGGCAAGTTCATCAGCAATGCTCTTGATACGTTGAAGATAGTCGGAGATGGAGGAGTCAACTTTGGTAAGAGTAATAAGTCTCTCTTTAAGAGACATAAGGCGGGACCGTGACTTGTTGGCGAACATCTGAGCAAGGAGTACCCAGGCTTGTTGAGAGGAGGTGATAGACCCCAGCATATTGATAATGGTATCATCGACAAAGGTAGTAAGTGCATGGAGTAGAAGTTTGTCCTGCCGTACCCATTATTTATAGGAGTTATCATTCTCATCCGGGCAAGGGTGAGTGCTATCAACAAAGCCCATAAGATCATAGTCGATGAGAAGGGAAGAAATCTGTACTCGCCACGCCGGACAGTTGGTGCCAGTTAACTTGAAGATGGATTGCATGTTGAGGAAGATGAGACCGGAGGTACCGTCGGTCAGAAGAGAAGTATCGGGTGCCATGAGAGGAGAGTAGGATCAAAAAAAAATAAGATAGCAGTTATGCTTAGGACTGCTCTGATACCATATAGAGAAATGCAGAAATTAAAGAATTGTGTATGTTGTATTGATAAAATGAGCTAGTATATGTACAAGGGAATCGAGTAACAAAACTTTACAGACAAAGAAAGGATGCTAAAAGAATGAAATAACCAAATCGGGCAACAGAATCTGGTATAACAAATTAGGATGATTCTAGAGAATTCTTAAAAAATAGATCAAATTATGATGGTTTAATTATTTTCACAGGTGTTGCTGTAGGTGCTGGTCTGCAAACTATGGTTGCATATGTCAATTTGGGATGCTATTACGTTGTTGGCGTTCCTATTGGAGTTATTCTTGGATATTTGTTTCATCTTCAAGTCAAGGTAGGATATTATTGGAAAATTTTCACGAAAAGGTTAATGTCTCTATGAGATTGAGCATATTAGAAGAATTTAACCCACCGAAACATTCCTTGCTTATATGTACTGACAGGGTCTGTGGATTGGATTGCTAAGTGGTGTGGTGATGCAATCAGTTATCCTCTCCTACCTTATATGGAGGACTGATTGGAATGAACAGGTCAGGATGACGATTAATAGGCATTTGCTTTATCAATGTTATAATCCTATTTGGATTTTCCTTTCGTAAGCTAGCTCTTATTCATTGTGATAAGCAACTGCAATTTCCATGTAGGTAAACAAAGCATCGGAACGTCTGAATCGCTGGTTCTTAGGTCCAAAAGAATGTGATGGGAACTCCGATGGTGCACATGAAAAATAGGATGACAAAGGGGACGGAGAAGCCTGTAGTTGGCAGGGCTGACAGTCTTTAGAGCTGGATTTATTTGTTTAGAACTGGATTTATTTCTTCTTGAGCAACATTTAGGAGGATATTTTCGTTAGTAATTCAAGTGAGGAAACTGTCAGGGTTGTTTTCTTTCAGTCCTCTGCCTCCATAGTAATAAAATGTCTAGTATGAATGAGGTTGCAGATTGTAGCTTGAGAATATGTGGTCTTGTGCATGTTTTGAATCCTCAAGTTTTGGTGCTAAAAATTCGGAGGGGCCTCTTGATTTTTTTTTACTTTTCGCTTCTTCGACTCAGTCAGCATACTAAGAAGTCGTCAGGTAGAAATTAAAATAAGAAGGCCCGCCACTGGTATCATTAAGTTTCTCGTTTTATTGAATTATAAACGGAACAAGTGTGGGCTACATTCATTTTATTTTGGTGCATCAAAGACAAGGGAGCTCCTTTTGTAGACAGAACTAACCTCTCGGTAGTGATTTCAAGATATAATCTAAAACCATACGACTGATTAAAAACATGATACGATGAATAACTTACGTATTAAATAGGTTTAGTAATTTATTAATGCATTTCTTTACTTTTCAAAAATATCCATAACTCTATAATTTTGGTCTTATAACCCTCAAAAACGTACGGTACCATTTTTGTTGTATAGCACAATAACAAATGACGTTGTGTGGCTTATTCAATCAACATGGCATCTTGCTTCATATAACGTTGTTTGCAACCCACGTAGCATCTGATGAAGCACTTTTTAATGATATAAACAAAAGGGGAAGCATTGCCATCGTGGCGGAGTGATAGCAGCAATAGATGCACAAATTTGAAGCAGCGAGGCATGAAAAGATGCAACCATCGCCTCTTACTGGTAAATTTGAAGCTGGGATTTTTTTGAGAGTTACCGCCTGATTGAGCATTTTGTTTTAATGCCATCCACAATTTTTTTTTAAAAATTAAAAGATTTTATTAATAGAAGTTTTGACTTTTGGGATTGTTTGCAGTCTTAGGCCCTGTTTGATTGGATGTTAATTAATGAAATGAAATGAAATGGAATAAAACGGAATGGAACGGTTTATAATAGAATGGAATGTAATATAGTGAAAAGTTGTTTGGGAGGAATAGAAGAGTTTATAATGTAATATAATGAAATATTGTTTGGAAGATAGATATAATGAAATGTAATGTATAATAAATGACTTTTATACCCCTTATAACATACATGTCTTGATCCCACACAAAAGTCTAGATTGGGTGACTGCAATTAGTTGCATGCATTCAATCACCAATTTGTTTGCATGTGAATTAGCCCCTTCATATTTCAACCTTGGCTAGCGGTGGTCGGTTGCCTACCCTTAAATGTCAAAGAAAGAAGGCTACAATTGCTTGCATGGATTCAATAAATGTTGTCACCATTTTTTGCTTTGGCCTCTTCAAGATTTGTCAACAATTTATGGCTGCAGTTGGACGAAAGCTTAGGATTCATCAACTATAAATAGAGGCTTCAACACAAGCACAAGATACACCATTTTTTTGTTTCCTTTCTGAAATCCTCTGTCCTCTCTGTATACTTTTGAGCCTTTTGTTCCAGGCTTTTGTACTTGTATACATTCTCCACATATTAGTAAAATTGCTCACCTTCCGACCGTGGACGTAGGTCACACTGACCGAACCACGTAAATCTTTGTGTTCTGTCCCATTTATTTTGTCTATCTTTATTTTTATTACTATTTTTGTGGGCTATTAAATTCAACCGGTATCCGATCCTAGGGCATTTATTTTAACACCCCTTATATTAAAATATTAGTTGTAGGAGGTTTAGTATTTTATTATTAATTATATCAAAATATTAGTATTAATCATTTAATATATTTTACTTTATTTTATGTGATTTATATTTAAAAAATAATTTATTTATATTTTTATTTACATAAAAATATATAAAAACAATTAAAGAATAATTTTTATATTTTTTCTATTTTCATTAATAAAAATTTTATTTATTTTATTATTAATTATATACAATTTATTATTAATTATATAAAAATATTATTATTAATTATTTAATATATTTTATTTTATTTTATTTTATTTTATGTGATATATATATATATATATAAGTAATTTATTTTTATTTTCATTTATATAGTATATGTAATAGGTTAAATATAGTCAGTGGAAATGCATACTTAAATTTAGGTAATTAGCATAGCAACTATAATAAGTTAGCAATTAGATTTTTAACTTCATGTTTAATAAAACATAACTTAATTAATTGGTTAATTGGAGTATATTTAAATAACAAGTGGTCTTGTGTCTCCAATGTATCTCCACACAGTGCATATTTCAAATTAGGCACCTAAATTGCATCCTATATCTTGTTCCTAGCCTTTGTACTGTTACTAACCACAATATAAAGGAATGATTTGGTGTAATTTTTACGTCCCATTTGAATTTGTAATATTGGAACAAATAATAGCCTTTTACATGAATCAGCTGAGAATAGTTTAGACTAATATAGCTCCTATTGTATAGAGTTAGGTTGGATTTGATCAGGTTGGTAACTTGGGATATTTTTTATGATGATACAAGAACTCGTTGATGAATGAAAAGGAAAACTCCAACAACCATTTTGGATAAGAACTTGAATCTTAGTATTGACAAGTACAAAGCCTCCTAGGTTGTGAAAGTATAGAGTTAGATATAATGGCCCCAATGGATGCCAATTGTCATACCAAAATTTTATATTACATCCATTTCCTATAAAATTCTTAATATGAGGTTGCATAAGTTGTCTAGTATTCAATATTTGCTAAAATGTATAGGATTGAGTTGGTTTACACTGAATGGTCTATATGCTCTATTGTTTGATATGAGCATATCCATGTCATCCAAAGACTTTCTTTCTCCACATAGATTCTCCATGTCATTAATGCTTTAGCCATCTTGGCTGCATATGTGATTCCAAGGTGTTAATATTCCTTAGGCAAGCATATTGTACACCATTGGACCTTAAGAGGCTTTTCTATACCAAAAAAAAAACAAACAAAGGAAAACTCGACGAAGAAAAATGTAAAGATTATAACTTAGCCCCAAGAATCATGGTAAGTAGAAAGAAAATAACTAGTAAAAAGAAAAATCAAAGAAAATATAGAGAGAAAAACAGTATTTTTATTCACTATCACTTTTAAACTTAGCTTTGATTATATAGTTGATATAAGAACAAATTTTCCAATATTTGTCTCCAAAAGAATATTCTTATTCTCAGTAATTATAATTCTCTATTATGAAAACAATAATAATTCCACGCTCGAATTTTCCTTCGATAGTTAAATATTTGTTATAATGAGGTAGGAATTAGGTTACTTTAATTAAATTATTAAAATATATTCTAAAAAAGTATAATTATTAATCAAAAAATATAAGACTTTTGAATGAATTATTTCATCTTGATGCTTTCATACTTTTGAATCGCAAAGAAAATAGAGCTTAAATTAATTATATTATGTTCTAATTAAAATGATATTGTAATTTATAGCTAATTAAATTAGTAAATTTTTTATTTTTAACAAACAAATATTTGTTTGTAAAAAAACTACATTATCTTCAATTTAGGTCCATCAAGTTTTGAAATGGACTAAGTCGTTAAATTATTTCATATATATTTATTAAAGAATAGATTTAAATAATTAATTTAATCAATTTTAAGAGTTTGATTTAATATTAAAAGCTAGAAATATGATTTAATATTAAAAGCTAGAAATATCTCTCTATTTGAAAGGTTTAACTTTAAAGATTACTGTACATATTTAGGTTTGACAAATGTGAGAGTTATTAGTATATAGGGTATACTTAATCTTAAAATTTATATAAGTTTATCAAACTTCCAAAAGCATCTCAAGCTTATCCTCTTTAAGAGAGGCTCCTGCTTCTTTCTAAGGTTTCTAAAGATTCACTTTTATCTAAAATACAAAACATAATACACCTCTTGTTGTTGTATCAAACCCTCATATCCTTACTAAACATTAATCCTAATACGCTTCCACCATGTCTATAAACATACTATATTACTTAACACTCACTACCAAGACACCCAACCCAAAAAAAGTCCGTTAAACCTCAAATATGAAAACAAAATAGACAAAAAAACAGTCCATACTAGAGTGACACTCAAGAGCTAATCAAACAATAAAACAAACCTTCTAATAGACATACATGGACATAGGTAGTAGGAGAATAAAATGTCGAAACAAACTTCACTACTCTTAACAAATGAACAACTAATAGGAAACTATATCTCCTCCTATTGAGATTTTGAAGGAAGGATCCGCCAAATGGAAAGCTATAGTCATTAGCTACTTTATGGATAAAAGAGTAGCATATCCTACAATGAAGCCATAAGATATGGGCTTCTGAGGTATTGGTGAACAAAGAGGATATCTTCTTCTTTAGATTCTCCAATAGTAAAGCCACTATGAAAGGAATAGAAACTAGACCATGAAACATACAAAACAAACCCTTGATCCTACAAAATTGGATACTTAGTTAGTAACTGAAGCTATTAATGTTCCTATCTAGAAGTGTATTTATGTGTTCTCATGGAAGCTACAAAGGATTTTCTAAATAAGATTCTTATAATGAGACTCAATGATAGTATGAAGTTTGGAGAAGTTTTGCGAGTGTCATATATGTATGGAAGCCTAAGGCATCAATCAAAAGGATATAGAAGCTAACAGGTAGAGTCTTTAAAATATGATAATTTAATAAATAATCTCAAAAGAATATGGAAAGGATAAGAAGGAAGAGGTAAGTAATAATGCACAGGAGAAACACAATCAAAAATTAAGTAAGGAATAAAAAATGATTAGCAATAATTTCAATAAGCAACTATGGAGAATATTAAGGAGAATACATGGGAAATGAGTGCAGAAACATACCATGGTCAAGAGGACTTAGGCTATCTCAGAAAACATGTCACAAGATCAGATTAAGGAAGTTAGGGATATTAATCCCAAAAGAAGGAAGTCTAACCTTTAGTCTATAAAGGCAGTTATAACCTATAAATGCACTTGGAACAAATTAATTACTAAATATACAACAAAACTACAAAATATCAAGCAAAATACATCAATTATGGGTGTATAAATATAGTCAAATATGTATCTATCAAGAGTATTTTAGTGAAGGCTTATGAAAATTTCAAAATTAGGAAACCAGAGACTTTTGTGAAGGAATTTATGATCATAAGACTGTAGTGTAAAATAGTTCATAATAATATTTTAGAGACATTTAATGGATTCATTTGTGAAGTTTATACGAATAACTTGATCAATATATTAGAAGACATTTGAGTTTCTTTAATGAGTCAAATTTATGAAAAAAGGGATATGAAGCTTAAATCTAATAATAGTATATGACCAAGAGCAAGAAGAAAATAGAAGTTGAAAAATGGGAAGGAAGGCATTGCATGACTAAGATAAAGGGGAATTTGAAATTTAAAGCTACACATTTTATACACAAGTTCATTGTTGATTTACAAGCACGAACTTGTCAATGTAGACTATAAGATTTAACAGGGGCTCCATGTCAACATGTTGTGGCTTAAATATCAAATCAACGGGAGGATATCCATGTTTATGTCAATCGATGTTACAGGCATAATTATTATTTAAAGAGTTACTAGTAAGCTATGGAACTCATTAGTGATCCTAAATTTTGGTCGAAGACTAAAAATCTCAAGCCAGTATTACCTCCATTAATCAAGAAGTTGCCTGGAAGACCCAAAAAGGCAAGAAAAAGGGATAAGACCAAAGAACCATCTAACAAATTAAGCAAGGTTGGAGTAGTTATGAGATGTCATCATTTTTATGAAATTGGTCGTAATATAAAAGGATGCAAAAATAAAAGTCAACCTTTTGAGGAAACCTGAAATTGTTAAGGTAGTTATTATTAATTTTTATTTCTCTTCATTTTAGTTGTAGAGCAAATGTCTATTTATTCATCATAAAGTATTATCAACTTTTTGTTTCTCTTTAATATGTATAATGTAGCAAAAAAGAGGAAAGTCGCCAAAACTGAAGCCCTGGTCAATTCGATTAGGTATTTGCCATTTATTTTTCTTGTTCAACTCTTTGATAACATGAAAAAACCAAAAGCTTTGCCCTTAGTAGCCATCCAATTCAAAGACCCACTTAATTAGTATCTACAAGCTTAAATATTGTATCGTTTATCTTAAAAAAGAAAGAAGAGAATGGCTCGTGAATATTCACTTTTAATTTTAAGATATTTTGTCTCTAACTTATATAACGATATATTTTTTTTTATAGGCAACTACGGGATATGGAGTGACATTTAGGGAAGTTAGTGGGAATACCTACTTTATGGTAAGTCATTTAAATACATATTTACGCTACTTATATGTAATTATAAGGGAGATGCTAATTGATCGTGTCATTAGAGCTTTAAATTTATAAGCCCTTAAATACCATAAGTGCATAGGTCACAAATATAGTATAAGAGGTGTCAATCCCATGAGGAGGGGGACTAATCTAATTCTATGTTACCTAAGGCTAAGAAAATTATAAAACTAAAAATAAACAATGCCACAAAAGACAATATGACAATTCAATTCAACCAATTAAATCAGAAGTTCAACATAAAGGAATTAACTCATGAGTAACAAGCAAACACAATGGAAATCAACCAAAACATTTATCAAGTTACGAGAAAGGGGATTTTACCTATCATTAATGTTAAACAAGCCAATTATGTAACATCCCATCACCGATTGGAAGGGTAAAATAGTAATTTGGGACAGGTTATGAGCTTGAAAACTAGTCTCGACATGTTCATGCATAATATGGCCTCCATATATGCATCCATTGTAATTTTTGTATATGCACATAATTGTACATGCATTCATGACATTTCTCGCCATATGTGTTTATTGTGGATAATTTGTTATTTATGCTTGAAAAATTGAATTGCAGTGATTTATGTGTGTTTTCCATTTTTGGGGACTTTTAGGAAATTTTCTAGAATTTTTTCGGGTAAATTTTTCGGACCGAGAAAATTGACAGTGACAAACTAATTTGGTTTTCAGTACTGGAAATGATTGTCCAATAGCACTGAAAAATTAGATACATGATTTTGGGATTTATGACTTTGAGCCATTGAAATTTGGAGACAAATTGGACTAGAAATTGAATTGGAATTGGAAAGAACCTTAAAAGTGTTTTAGAACAAGACAAGTGGCAAGTGACACATGTCACTTGCCTACTAAAGCATCTAATTAGTGGTTATTTAAAGTATAAAAATATCTTAGTCTTCTTTGGGTCATTCACGAAGCTTCCATTGAGAAGACAAATTATTTTCCTCTCTTCTTCATTTCGTTGCTCCTCTCCTCCTCTCTCTCGATGGTTTCTTCTTCTTCTTCGTCTTCTTCTTAATTAACCTCCACCACACAAGGAACTCTCTTATGTTACTTGCTTGCTCTTCCTTGTTTTGGAAACTTCAAACCTAAGCTTTGAAGATTGATGGTCGTGTATGGTGTGGGAGGTAGAGTGTTAGTGATGGTTTTGAAGATTTGAAGTTTTGGAAGTTAATTGAGGTAAGAAAGAAGTTCTATATCATGGTTTTGTCATTAATTAAATTTTTGTGATGTATTTAAAGTTGATTGCATGGAAATTGTGGTTGGACTAGATGGGTGTATGTGTGTGAAATTTTTGTTTGATTGATGTTGAATGGGGTGTAGGTAAATGGGAATTGGTTTGGAATGAATTGAATGATGGTAGATGAGTGGAAATTTTATGTAAGAAACTTGTGAGTGTGTGCTGCCATTTTATGACTAGGTGATTAAGTGAGGTTTTGATGAAATTTTGGTTGATTACTTGACTAATTGGGATGCTTATTGGCTTGAAAAAAGGTATGGAAGTGATAGCAATTGGTTTAGGTATAAAACCTGAAAATTTGATTTTTGTATAAATTTTAATATTTTGATCATAACTTCTTTTATGGTTGAGCAATTGAAGTGATTGTTGGCTGGAATGAAACTTGAGAAACTTGGCTAGAATTCATATGAAGGAAGTTATGTTCAATTGTGGATTGAAAGGTTTTAAATTTTGCCTTGAAAATGAGTTATGTGTGCAGCTTGAACAGTAACCGAGAAATGTGACCTAAAACTTTGATGAATTTTTCTAGATTGATTTAGGTTGAATTTGTGAAATGGGTCTTAATGAAAGTTGAAGATTGACTTTTTATCTTTCTATTGCCACTAAGTATGATAATTTTTGATGTGTAGGTTGAAAGTTATGGCCTGATTATATTCAGATGTAATTGGTGTATAAATGTGTTTTGTGTGCAAATGGCTCTAAGTGTATAGGTCTTGTGATTTCTGTGTTTTGAAGCTAATTGTGGACTGTTATGATTGGAATTAACTTAAGTGATCTTCTGGAGAGCTGTATAGGATTGTCTTAGCTTTATAATGAGGCATAATATGTGAATTTTGGATGAAAGGATTGTAAGTTGTGAATTTGCAAAGTTTGGATATGAGTTAGGTTTTATGCTATTTTAAAAAGCTTAACAGGGCAGCCACATTAATGAGTTAATTTGAACTGGTTAGTAATAGAATTTGTTTCTGAGTCCTTCATGAGAAGTGTATCTTGTTTTCTTATCTTTTTAGTGATATAGGGCTGGTAATTTTTTGACAATTGGTTAGAAAGTTATGAATTTTAGAAGATTGTATGTTGTTTAGGGAGACATGTGGGCAAAAACCTTGCTTGAGAATTTGATTTAGTTAGAGCTGGAATTGGCTTCCAAGTTGTAGAATTTGTTTTTCTCTTTTGATTGATATAAAATTTGGAAATTTTGGCTAAGGGGACGAAAAGTTATAATGTTTACAAGTTTTGGTACTATTTGTGAGGAGCTTGTCAATCAGTCATCTTGGAGTAAATTTATGACCCATTTAGAGGTCGATATGATCTTTGAGTCCTTCATAAAAATGGTAGAACTGTCTTTTATCTTTCCAACGGTACCAAGTTTGTCAAATTTGGAGTTCGGAGTCAAAAGATATGAAGGTTAGAAGTTAGGAGATCAGGATCGCGTGGCCGATCGCTCGGCCGCTCGGCCGCTCGGGCGAGCGCACAAGCGATTGCCCGAGAGAGCCCGTGTTAGGCCCCGAATTTTTTTTATGATGTCATTAAGCATGACTTGTGGTAATTATGTGATTATGTTTCAATTTGAGTTATTTGGGGGTATTAATGC
>JANJEY010000006.1:31975648-31987570 GCA_024703695.1 Erythroxylum cataractarum
AATATTTATCCTTATTATTTTAAGAATAAGCAAAAAATCAGATTTAAGAATAAGAATAAGAATAGAAATAATAATAACACTAATAATAATTATGGTGGTATAATATTTTTGCTTATTATTTTAAGAATAAGCAAAAAATCTGATTTAAGAATAAGAATAACTTAGATTTCTAAAACAGTGAAATTTTGTCTAAGAAGGAAAGCTTAATCTGTCGTAAACTCCAACGCCTACTTTGAATATGGCATGCAAACGGCGCCAACCACAGGGTCCCATGTTAAGTCTGTGCATTTAAGACTGTTTTGTAATTTTTGTAAAGAAAACGGTGCCGTTTCCATCTTAGACAGAATAAGACAGGGGAGGATTAGACAGAAGATCCGGACTCCTCTAGACCTGCTACTTCTCTGGCCACAAAATCATACTATTCCTTAATAAATGGTTTTATGATCTCTAATTATTGTGATTGATTCCCGATCTTGTCGTAAGCTTACTTTCTCAATTTACTTTGTTCGAATGTAGGTGCAATCCAAGCCTTTTAATTATTCTAAGTGGCAGATGGCACTATATATGTACATCATCCCCTCCATCTAATTTAATCCAAGCATTCTTGGAAACTAAATTAAAAATTTGATAAATCAATACCTTAACGTCACCTAAGCGTGGAAAAGGGTTAATTTCCAAGAATCATTTTTCCTAACCAAAGTCATGAAACTACCACCAAACCAAAAAAATCGCTTCGCTTTTCGGCTTCTCATGCTGGAAACAATGTGAGAGATATTGAAAGTAACACATTAGCATGCCGTATTTTACTGGAGATACATTTTCTCTAATTTGAATGCTAAATACCGATACTTTATTGTAATGAGTGGTTATACGTACAAAATCATGAGGCTTCCCGTTGCAAGGATTGCATTCAAAAGAACTCGAGTCAATTACTTGAAGTATAGCTTCATGCCACATGCCTAAAATTCAGGAAGCGAAAGTCATGTTGCACGCCTGATCCATTTTTACCAAGGACTATCAACGCGGTTTAAATAAAAGATGATGTTATTTTATCTTCTTTCATGTCCAGTTACCAATTATATAAGAGAATTCCATGGACTTTCGTTCGAAGACTCATCGGTGTTCGTTCTCAAAATATAAACAAATCGGGTAAGTCCTTTTCTAAGGAATCTGTATATCTTTTTAAAGACTTCAAGTATTTGAACATCAAAGTCTTGATAGGAACACATGGATATCTTCGGGTATTCCAAGACGTACATGCACATACTACAATTATATTCAGCTTATATATTCACAAAGTTATAACAAGGGTCGCTTAAGTTAAAGAAACTCTAATTTTAAGAGAGATAAGAAAAGGGGATATATGGACACAGCAGTAGAGATTTCAGGATCGTCATCGGCTCAATTTGATGCAAGTTTCAGGGATGGGTCATCTGCGAGGTACTCCAATACTGCAGAAACAGAAGACGAGCTTGAGTTACGGTGGGCAGCCGTTGAGAGGCTTCCCACATTTGAGAGGCTCAGGACATCGTTGTTTGATAGTGAAGGCGATCCAAACGGTGGTCAAGGAAAGAACTTGATAGATGTTACTGAGCTTGGTGCAATGGAGAGGAGGTTCATTGTTGACAAGCTGATAAGCCATATCGAGGAAGACAACCGGCGACTGTTGCTGAAGATGAGAAAGCGCATGGACAAGTAAGACTTAGTTACATATTCCTTTATAAGTTCAATTTTGAGCTGCTCCCTGTATCTACCTAGCTCCTCCGTTCTTTGCTAAACTACAAGAACACTCACAGAATCTGTTAAAGTTCCACAGTTATCTGACTATACATGATAAGTTTCTAAAGATTTAAATAGTTTCTCAACACTGCAACTATTATTGATTTTCCGTAAATAGAGTCAACTGTATACTCGGACACAAACCAGCTAACAAAAGTGTGATTGAATGTGCCAAAAGTTGCGAATCTCCGAAAAGCTTTTGGTTTGGTCATTGAACCATTTTAGAGAGCTTTTACATGGAATTCCGTAACTAATCACATCAAATCTTTTTTTAAAAATAGCTTAATCACAACTTGTGTACATCTCTATTTAATAAAGAAAGACCTTTAATGCTTATATACGTATAGTCGGTCTGTATATTCAACTATACATATATAATTGTTGAAAGCAATCATCTAAATAAATATGTCAGGTACCCCTTTATATTATATTCTTTCTTCATCACTTATTAGAATTTTAGAAGGTATAAAATATCCTTTATTGACTTTTATGTCTTATGATCTTATCCAATTTTGTTTCTGAGACTAATATTTTTCTTCATAATGATTTTAATATGTAATTTAAACAATAAATCCACATAAGAGTTGATTACTTATAATAAAATTAAATTAGATTATTTTGTGATTTAAAACAATATTTTAGAAAGCATTCACACAGGAAACAAACTAATGAAAAAATAGAACATTATTGTGTTTTGTGCCTAAATTATTTAGGAAAAGACTTTAGATAATGTAAAATCAAGTAAACGTGTAAGTGCACATAGAATGTTGTAGTATCATAGAGCTTGCCTTTCAGCTGAAGGTACATATGCTACATATGTTAATCAGTTTTTAGTAATTTTTGCTAGTAGTTGAGCCTATTACCAGTACTGGTGTATGAGTGTAAAAGTTCTCCAAGTGTTTACATGTAACATTATTGGCAGTTCCATATATAGTACGGGTTCCTTCTTTGTGATTCCTGATGTAGGGTTGGTGTGAAATTGCCCACGGTGGAAGTCAAATTCAACAACCTGAGTATAGAAGCAGATTGTGAAGTAGTTCATGGCAAGCCTCTTCCTACTTTGTGGAATTCCTTTAAAAGTCTGTTATCTGTGAGTGAACTGCCTTTTCCCCCTATGTCAACTTGCCTGACTGGAGAATATGTTGACAATTTCTCGTTGCTTGGTACGCCTATGAGCAGGTTTTTACAAAACTATCACATTGCAAATCTCAGAAAGCAAGACTTCGCATCGTTAAAGGTGTGAGTGGCATAATTAAACCTTCCAGGTAATGATATATAACATTTATGCGTGAAATGGGATGCAGATTATGTATACTCATAAATGTAACTGGTGGTTCAGGATGACCTTGCTGCTAGGCCCTCCAGGGTCAGGGAAAACCACTTTGCTGAAGGCCCTTGCTGGGAAACTAGATAGTTCTCTCAAGGTTATTAACTGCCTTATAATTCTGCAGTTTCTTGCCATGACAGTTCGGTGACATAAACAATCATGCATTAACAAAATCGGACATGAAAGAGTGTTGCATTCCAAATGTGTTTATACCATGTATGCTTGCAGATTACAATCAATTCACATTAATACGTTAGGTCCATCGAAAATGAGTATAAACCCAGAAACTCAGACAAGTTAATTTCTTTGACGAACAACGTGGAGCAGTCTTTTACCGTAAGCAAACGACCTTTAAGTTCCTAATGATCAGTAATAACTTTGGAAATTGTTACAGGTCAAAGGAGAGATATATTACAATGGGCGAAAAGTTGAAAATCTTATGCCTCAGGACACATCGGCTTATATTAGCCAGTATGACTTGCACACTCCTGAGATGACTGTGAGGGAAACGATTGATTTTTCTGCACGCTGCCAAGGTGTTGAAAGCAAGACAGGTAGTTGATCTTGATATAATCAGTTCTTGTGTAGCTTCCATTACATGAGTGATGTAACAAAATCCCTTCCATTTGCGAAGAGATCATGATGGAAGTCATTCGAAGGGAGAAGCAGGAAGGAATCGTCCCAGAGACAGATATTGATACATTTATGAAGGTAAAGGTGACATTTTATCAAATTCTAAAATGTTGACTTAAACTAACTTGTGATTGCTCTCAGGCAACGTCGATTAGCGGACTAGAAAGAACCCTCCAAACAGATTATACATTGAAGGTAATCTTCAGGGTAAACTGTAGATAAAATCGCAAAGTTCTTGTCTGATGGAAAAAGATGTCTGTCACATTCTTCTATGTTTTCTTACTTGATTTATTTTCCTCAGATATTAGGACTGGATATCTGTGCTGACACAATTGTTGGGGATGCCATGAGAAGAGGAATATCAGGTGGCCAGAAAAGAAGGCTTGCTACAGGTGAGTGAATTCGTTTGGATGAATAGTCTTGGTTACAGGGTACTTCCCTGTTTAACCAACAATTTTGATAGTAACTAGATGGAAACAAAAGAAAAAGAGACATCAATATAAGTGAAGTACCACAATTTGATAAGGAAGAAGGATAAGGATCATGCTGCTGCCAGAATAAAGATCTATATGCGCAATCTTCCAGAATTTTTTTTAAAAAAGTTTTAGGAATGTCTTCTTTGGCATGGCCTTCGAACTGCACAGAATATCTGAGTTTTGGGTTAGTCCCTAACACACATTTAAAATTCAAATATAGAATGGTAAATACAGAAAGTACCATTTCAATAATTCTTATGACGATTGCATAGTTCTAGTATCATGTTCAGTAATCTGTCGTCATTTCAACTATACTAACTTTCAAAAATTTTATTCTTCCCCGTAGCGGAGATGATCGTTGGTCCAAAGAGAGCACTTTTCATGGATGAAATCTCCAATGGACTTGACACTTCCACCACGTTTCAGATCATTACGTGTCTTCAGCAACTGGTTCATATAACAGATGCCACCGCATTGATTTCACTTCTTCAGCCAGCACCTGAAACATTTGATCTTTTTGACGACATCATGCTATATGCAGAAGGGAAAATTGTTTACCACGGCCCTAAAAGCGACATTCTGACGTTCTTTGAAGATTGTGGTTTCAGGTGCCCGACAAGAAAAGGTGTTGCTGACTTCCTTCAAGAGGTACAACTTTACAAGGTCCTAGCTATATTATTTCGTATTGAAGTACAGAGAATTGTCTTTTCTCTCACCAGAAAGAAGTGCAGGTTATCTCTGAAAAAGATCAAATCCAGTACTGGTACAAAACCGAATCGCCATACAAGTACATAGCAGTCAAAGAGTTCTCTCAGATGTTCAACGCATACTGTACAGGAAGACAACTCAATGAGGAGTTCTGCACGGTAAACAACGATCGGTCCAAGCAAAACTATACATCTTACAGCAACAGCAGTAAATACTCCACAACAAAATGGGAGTTACTCAAAGCTTGCATGGACAGAGAAGTTTTACTGATGAAACGGAATTCATCTGTTTACACATTTAAATTTGTACAGGTGACTCATTTTCGACAAGTGATTCATTTCATAGTCAGCTCACCTGTAACGCCCCCAAAGGAAAATTAACTACTTTGCTGGTTGCAGCTTTTTGTGATTGCACTGATAACAATGACGGTATTTCTTCGTACAAGGATGGAAGTGGACTTGGAGCATGCCAATTACTTTCTGGGATCTTTGTTTTATGGTATAATGAGAATCATGCTCAATGGGATTGCAGAACTGACTATGACTGTTTCCAGACTTTCTGTTTTCTACAAGCAGAGAGACTTTAACTTTTACCCGGCATGGATATTCTCAATACCTTTTGCTGTCCTTAAGATTCCACTGTCTCTGGCGGAGTCTTTCGCTTGGACAGCTCTCACATATTATGTCATAGGATATGCCCCTGAGGTAGAAAGGTGAATACAGTCATTTCAACATCATCTCTCATTTCCCTGCCCCCTAATTCCTTAAGCTAAAGATGGAACTGCATAACAAACTTGTGCGTGCTATCAGACACTTTGTGAATATTTTACAACGCATAAGTTTATCTCCATCAAATCCTTCTTCCAGTTTTTAAGTTGTTAACTGTTGCAGGTTTCTCCGCCAAGTCCTCCTGTTTTTTGCTCTGCATCAAACGTCCTTGTCTTCGTTTCGCTTCATTGCTGCAATTTGTCAAAGAGAAGTGGCTGCAATTTTTCTTGGGAGCGTATTGATACTTATACTGCTGTTGTTCGGTGGTTTTGTCATCCCAGAAGGTAAGAACCACGGGAACCTGGGATGAGTATTTACAAGCGAAGCATAACAAAGTTAATAGAAATTTTCTTTGACAGCCTCACTGCCCGCATGGTTGAGATGGGGATTTTGGGCTTCCATGGTATCTTATGCTGAAATTGGAGTATCAGTCAATGAATTCCTAGCTCCACGGTGGAAGAAGGTCAGCCATGAAACATTAGAAATTCCAGCTCATACAATCGAAAACCCAAGAAACTATTCTTAGTTTTGTGTTGCTGCTGTTAGTACAGGTCATGTCAGGCAGCTCAACAGTTTCTGAAGCTGCATTATCAAGCCATGGTTTAAATTTTCAGGACTACTATTACTGGCTTTCTCTCGGTGTGCTATTTGGATCTGCAGTATTGCTCAACATAGGGTTTGTCCTAGCTTTGACTTTCATGAAGTGTGAGTTTCTTTTCCTCGTTTCATGTTTAATCAACATATCAACTAATTGGACTTCTAATTTACAAATTTTCCCTTTAAATGATCTTAACTTTAGCTCCAGGAACACATAAGCTCATTATTTCTTATGAAAAGCTCCATCAGCTACAAAATGATGAAGGGATCAATGATGGCAGAGATATTGATAAGAAGCCTCAACCTACTACACCATCATTGACAAGGGCAACTTCAACAGAAACCGGTTAGACGTTGTTAATATTGTACTTTGCACATGAGAAATAGCAAGTCTCACAATGTGCATTTCAAAAAGTAGAAACTAACCCGTGATTACTGACAAAAATTTTTGTGAATGCCATGCCAGATACACCAGCAAGGATGGCCCTACCCTTTGATCCTTTGATTCTAACATTTCAAAATGTTCAATATTCTGTTGAAACCCCACTGGTAATTGAATTATTCGTAAATGATGTCAATTCTGAATTACACATGTTTATCTATGCCTCTCCAATGCCAGGAAATGAGAAAACAAGGGTTTAAAGATACAAGACTCCATCTTCTTCATGATATAACCGGAGCATTTAGACCAGGTGTTCTTACAGCTCTAATGGGAGTAAGTGGAGCTGGAAAAACCACTCTTATGGATGTACTTGCCGGCAGAAAAGTGAGCGGTTATATTGACGGTGATATCAGGGTTGGAGGCTATCCAAAAATTCAAGAAACATTTGCTAGAATATCAGGTTACTGTGAGCAGTCTGACATACATTCTCCACAAATAACTGTTGAAGAATCATTGATCTTTTCAGCTTGGTTGCGTCTACCATCAGAAATTGAGCGAACTACGAAAGCAGTAAGATAACTGACTTGTCCAGTAAACAGTTAAAACTTCTCTACTAAAAGTCAATTCGATTAAGTATGAAATCATCTCTCAATTCTAGATAAGAAGGCTAATGATGATGTCTACTAAACTAGTGTAGGTTCTTAGCAATGTTCTTGAGTGATACGAGAGTATACGTATAATTACTATCCTGATTAACTTGATGAGAGGCTATATCTGGTAAGATCTGAAGTAAAAGAAAATAAGAAAAAGCCAGACCGTTTACCAAGAACTGTCGGTTATTTAATTTTTCTTTTATACTAGTTACTTAAAACTATGATTCATTAGCCATTTTCACATATATCCTCCATTTTGATACAGCATGCGAGTTAGACATAGTAAGCAGAGACTTGTTAAGTATATGGTCAAGAGATAAAAAGCCTTTTGATTATAGAAATAAGCTGAAGAAAGCGAGCATCAACACTATATGATGAAACATTCTGATATTGGAAAAAAAAAAGATTTTTGATGTTACGACAGACTTGTAAAAGTTTTAAATCTTGTAAAAAGACAGTAAACTGCCTGTCCAGAGTTGATAGTCAATAAACAAGGACGAAGTTTATGCCCTGCAGGAATTTGTGAAAGATGTCATTGAAAGAATTGAACTCGAGGGAATCAAAGACACACTAGTTGGACTTCCAGGAATAAGTGGACTATCAAATGAGCAGCGCAAGAGACTGACTATAGCGGTAGAACTGGTCTCCAATCCTTCTATTATATTCATGGATGAGCCAACAAGTGGTTTAGATGCCAGAGCAGCAGCAATTGTCATGCGTGCAGTGAAGAATGTTGCTAACACAGGGAGAACGGTAGTTTGCACCATCCACCAACCAAGTATAGATATATTTGAAGCATTTGATGAGGTATTTAAACTGCAATACCGCGGTGCAATTAGTTTTCTTACTGGTTCAGGATGTTTATCTGGTGTTGTGTAAGTCTCTTTCTGTTTTTAAAAACATGTCTGACACTGAAATGTGCAGGTCACAAACCGAATTTTCTGCAGGCATATTCTTTTTCATTTCTTGTATCAAAACTGTGGTAATTTTAACATAATGTCTAATCTCTGCTGCTGGTATGTGATCCAAGATAAGAATATGTAAATTGAGATTGAGTGACATTTAAGAGTGGCATTGGAAGCTAATAATGATTAGTCTGAGATAAATGTTCAAGACTTGTGTTCAGATAATCAAATGATTAGTCTGGGATAACAAGATTTGTGTTCCAGATAGTCAACTCTGGGAGCAGGTTACTTCAATTTCAGCAATCACTAGGGATATACAGTATCTTTAGACATATCTGAATCGAACAATTTAGACTTAGATTTTCCAGTACAGGATAGACCGTAAAATTTGTATTCCTTGAGATTTGGACAAAAGAAAAAGGTCCCCAGATACTTGTAATATCAAGGTAAGATGCCATTACTTAATTTTTATTAGATGCATGTATGACTTCAAGTTTACTTGTGCAGTTGATTCTGATGAAAAAGGGTGGGCAAATAATTTACTCAGGACCTTTGGGTGAGCACTCAATGGAACTTATTAATTATTTCGAGGTAAGTTTGCAAATTTAGAATGGGAAACCGGAATCAAAATATGGAGGATGCTAATGGGTTAATACATTATCTGGGTACTTAATTTCTCTTTCACCGTCTCTAATTTCAATTCACAGCAAATCCCTGGAGTACCAAGGATCAAAGGAAACTATAATCCAGCAACATGGATGTTGGAAGTAACCTCAGCAGCTTTAGAAGCACAGCTTGGTCTAGATTTCAGTCGAGTTTACAAGGAGTCCCCTCTATGCATGTAAGTAACTAAGCAGAAACCTAAATATTCATGAAACATTAGATGTATGATAATTTATGTTTTGGGAGTTTGAATGAAGGGAAAATTTAGAAGGAGTTCAACGACTGAGTGAGGCTCCAGCGGGGTCATCAGAAATCCATTTCCCAACTCGTTATGCATGTAATTCATGGGAACAGTTTGAAGCGTGCATCTGGAAGCAAAACCTATCCTATTGGAGAAGTCCAGCATATAACTTCACCCGACTCATGTTGACAATTATATCATCCATATTGCTGGCAGTACTCATGTGGCAGAAAGGGCAGAAAATGTAAGTCAACTGTCCACATTGTCAGATTGGCAGAACCAACCAACTATTAACAGACATATATATATATATTTCTTTCTCTGCAGATATAGCGAACAGGATTTGATCAACATAATATCCTCAGTCTACGTGTTGTTACAAAATTTAGCAGTGTACAATAGTTCAGTAGCTATACCAGTTGTTGCAACCGAGCGCACAGTTCTCTACCGTGAGCGGTTTGCTGGGATGTACTCTTCATGGGCATACTCAATTGCAAAGGTCAAACTGAAATAGTGATACTGATAGTTTAATTTTGTGTCGTGCATACCGCATCATAACATGATGAGTCTAGTTTTTTGCAGGTGACAATAGAACTTCCATACGTGTTTTTGGAAGCACTCTTCTTTGTGGTAATGACATATCCTGCAATTGGGTTTTACGGCTCTGCAACCAAGGTGCTGTGGTTCTTTTATGCAACATTCTGTATGTTGCTCTACTACACCTACCTAGGGATGTTCATGGTGTCAATAAGTCCCAATGCAAAACTAGCAACCATCTTGGCTGCGGCTTCCTTCACCATTCTCAACTTATTTTCAGGCTTCCTCATCCCCGGACCGGTAGGGCATAGAATAGCTGTTTGGGATTTACTTACCAGCAGTTTAATCTAGACAAAATATTTCTTTTGCCATAAATTGAACTCTGAAAAACTCCAAACATTTTTCGTAGGCTATTCCAAAATGGTGGAGATGGTGCTACTGGATATCACCAACTTCATGGACACTAAATGCTCTCGTCACCCCACAATATGGAGATATTGGAGAACATATAACAGTTTTCGGAGAAACAAAGCCAATGAATTCGTTCCTTGAAAACTACTACGGTTACGATCATGCCAAATTACCCCTCATAGCCTTTCTGCAAGCGGCTTTTCCGGTTTTGTTCGCTTCTCTTTTTGCAATCTCCATTGCCAAACTTAATTTTTAAAGGAGGTGAAAACCAAAGTACGGTTGGAAATCTAAACTTAATATAGTCTGATAGTTGAAGAGTTTGCATTGGACAAAATTTAATACTGATTTAAGAGAGAATTTAAAAGTTCAAATGTTGGTCATTTTGGGTGTGTATCCTATGGATTTAAATCTCTTTAAGTCTTAACTTTTTAAAGACATTTGGACTTCTCTTCAAAAAGTTATGACTGTTTCACTAAAGGATGATTAGAATTAACTATGATGTTTAAAATTTTATTATTTATTATTCTACGAATTTCTAGTCTTCATATGATATTTTAGGCTTTATAAGGAGTTGTAATTTTTATTGTAACGAATCTAAAGAGTTGATAATACAAAGAAGCTTGCTTGTTATTCTTCTCTTCTTTCTACTTCAAAAGTGTCTAATACACTATCAGGCTCTAACAAATTAGTATCAAAGTCGTGACAACCTTCAACATAATGCCGCTCGGACAAATTCCATTACCACGTCTTATGAAGAATAACTATGCCAATTGGAGTATACAAATAAAGAAATTGCTTGGTGCGCAAGATGTGTCAGATGTAGTCGATAATGGCTACGATGAACCAGCAATAATAGATAATATGTCGGCAAATTAGACAAAGACATTGAAAGAGACCCGTATGAAAGATTAAACCACACTTTGCATTCCCTTTTTAAGCAGTTGATGAGTCAAGTTTTGAGAAGATCATTAGTGCGACAACATTAAAAGAGTTATAGGAGATTCTTGAAAAAGCATACAAAGGTGCGGACTGAAACAAGTTCGTCTACAAATACATTAAAGTGAGTTTGAATTTTTATAAATGAAAGAATTGGAATGCATTGGAATGCATGTCTGATTATATTACAAGGGTACAAATAGTGGTGAATCAACTCAAAAGAAATGGTGAGGCGATGAGTGATGGTCGAGTAGTATAGAAAATACTAAGGTCCTTAACTGACATTTTTGAGAATGTGGTGTGTACAATATAAGAGTCTAAAAACTTGTCAGAGATGACCATGGATGAACTCTCAAGTTCCTTGGAGGCTCATGAACAAACAAAGACAAAAAAGAAATAAGAGACGTTGGAGGAATCACTTCAAGCTAAGGGGACATTATAAAAAGAAGTCAGACATGTTGGGCCTGGGCCCCGTAAGTCCGATCCCCGAGGCGGCCCCTCGGGCTGCGCCTGCCACGGGCGCTCCCATAACGTCGGACCCGATCCCAGCATCTATACAAATACATATTCGATTCATACAAACATACTCATACAACAATACATACATACGCTCTACACATGTATTCTAAACATGCATTCCTCATTCCACATGCATAAACCAACTGTCATTTGCATTCAAAGAAATTCAAGAAGTATTCTCGAAATATAACATAATACACAATGAAATTGAATCCCAAATACAAAAGTATGCTCCATGATGAAATGCTGGTGGGCTAACTAAAGTACTAACTTAAGACAAGCTCCTAACTAGCTCGAAGTTTTTGATGCCCTGCAAGGTCGACAATCGTCTCGATCTGCACCTGAGGAGGGGAGAGTAATAGGGTGAGCTGCGAAGCTCAGTGGCATA
>JANJEY010000006.1:31994603-32005256 GCA_024703695.1 Erythroxylum cataractarum
TCAAGGGTCAGGGTTGGAGAGGGATTGAGTGACCCCTTTTTCTATTGGAAATCCAGCCACATAAGGCTTTAACCTCTACCCATTAACCTTAAATACTCCAGTTTTGGGATCCTCAACTTCTATCGCACCATGAGGATAAACCTTAACAGTTTTGAACTGCCCTGACCACCTCTGTAACATCCCATCATCGATGGGAAGGGTAAAATAGTAATTTGGGACATGTTATGAATGTGTAAACTAGTCTCGACATGTTCATGCATAATATGGCCTCCATATATACATAAATTGTAATTTTTGTATATGTACATGATTGTACATGCATTCATGACATTTCTCGGCATATGTGTTTATTGTGAAAAAATATGATTTAGTGCTTGAAAATTTAATTGGAGTGGAATTTTGTGTATTTTACATTTTTGGGGAGTTTTAGAAATTTTTCTGAAAAATTTCGGGGAAACTTTCCGGACCGAAAAAATTGCCAAGTGGCGGACTGATTGAATTTTTGGTACTGAAAATGATTGTCAAATGGCACTGGAAATTTAACTACATGATTTTAGGAATTATTAATTTTAAACCATTGGAATTTTGCGGAGAAATTGGACTAAAAAAATTGGATGTAAATTGGAAGAAATTAAGTGAACAAAGGAGAGGGTGACATGTGGCAAGTGACATTTGTCACTTGCCTAACATGCCACCTTATATCCTAAGTTTAATATAAAGTGAGTTGTCCACGATGCTTTGGCTTGAAAGAGTGAAAAAGGTGAGTTTAAATGAAAGTTGCTCTCTCATCCATAGCTCTCTTCCCCTCCTTCTTCTTTGATGGTCTCTTCTACTTGTTCTACCTACACAAAAGCTTTTATGTATTATTTGACTTCTCTCCTTTTGTTCAAGAAAAATCCATACCTAAGTCTTTAAGGTTGATGGTCGTGTATGGTTTGGTGAGGTAGAGAATTTGTGGTCTTTGTGAAAAAATTGAAGAAAGTGGAAGCTTAAGTGGGTAAGTTTGTGTTCTATATTTTTAATTGGCAATTAAATATATTAATTGTGGTGTTATGTGAACTAATTGCATGGTATTGTGCTTTGATTTTATGGGTAGGTTATTTTCTTGGTTGAAGTATGATTGATTAAGGATGAATGAGTTTGGATATGGTATTGGTAAATTATGTGTTGTGGATTGGTTTTTATGATGTTAGATGAATGTTATTAAAGAAAGAAAATTATGTGTGTGTGCTGCCATTTTTGTGACTACTTATTCAAGTGAATGACTTGATGAACTTGTGGCTGATTTCTTGGCTAATTTGGATGCTTATTGGTGTAGAAATAGTTTTGGCATGATAGGAGTAGAGTTGGTGTAAAGTCTTGAAAAATTTACTTTGAGTATGTTTCAATGTTTGGGTTATAACTTTTGATATGGTTATGCTATTGAGTTGAGGTTTAGGTTGAATTAAACTAAAGAAGTTTGACTAGAATTCTTATGAAGGAAGTTCTGTCCAATTGTGGCTTGAAAGGTTCTTAATTCCACTTTGAAAGTGAGATATATGTGCAGGGTGAATAGTGGTAATTCTAGCATTTAAAGATTTGTGACCTGAAACTTTGGAAAAGTTTTCTAGGCTAAGGTAGACAGATTTTGCGAAATTGGTCTTCATAAAAGTTGAAGATTTTCTTTTAGCTTTCTATCCCCACTAAGTATGACATTTTTTTAATTTTAAGTTGAAAATTATGGCTTGTTAACGTAACATCCCGTCACCTATATTGGTAGATTGAGGCAGGGTAGGATATTATCGCATAATATTGACTGAGCATCTTGTTGGCCTCTAATTTGGAGGCCATGAGTCTTTTGCACCTGCGCATATAGGTACATGCATTCATGGCTTTGTTTCCCGGCATTTGATTTTGTAAATGGTTTGAATTGTGAATTTGTGAGATATTAGACTGGATTATAATATATTGGGAATTATGGAATAATTGGGTGTGAATAGTGGACTTGGAACTGTGCTAGAGTGATCGCAAAGTGACAGTGACCTTTAGGAAAAGTTTCTGGATTAATTAGGAGAAAATGTCCGGACCGAAAATTCTCCGAGTGGCGGACTGATTGACTGAATAGGATCGAAATAATTGTTTTATGGCAACGGGAAAGTTTCATTTTTGTGGAGTCATTGAGATGTGGAGATGAATTGGACTAGAAATAAAACTGATTAGAGAAAGAGATTTAAATGTTTTGGGAGGAAAATGAAAAGTCTATATAAATATATATATATATGTTCTACGTTTGAAAAGGGAAGAAAGGAAAAGAACATGGTTTTCTCCTCCCTAGGGCTCGATCTTCTTCTCCTTCGATTGAGCTTTGATTAGTAAGTTTATGGGTTTTGAGGCTTGATTTGAAGTTTTGAGGCTTGATTGGTAAGTTTATGGGTTTAATGTTGTTTATTATTGTGTTCAATGCATTCATGGGGCTAAATATGAAAGATTGTGTAGTTTAGAGTAATTAATACTAGGTTTTAGAGAGAGAAAGCTCAAAAAATCGGTTGGAGAAGACGAAGTCCGTTCGCACGTCGCGACGTCTGTGACTGGCCTCGCCGCCACGAGCCAGTACGTGTTCGACGCGACGAGCGGATGGATATTCGTCGCAACGAGCGCGTGGATATTCGTCGTGACGAGTGTGCTTCCACGTCGCGACGAACGTCCCTTCCCACGTCACGACGAGGGATCCTTGGTCGCGACGAGGGGCGATTTTCTGAAATGAATTGATTTGGTTTTTGAGGCATAACTTATGGTGTAGACCTCTTAATGAGGTGAGGTTTGATTCGTTGTGATCTAGAGAAAGATGTCGACAATTGAGGAAAAGAATGAGAGTTTGAATTTAGATTTTTATGATCTCAATTAGTGAAAGAAAGCTAAGAAATATGATGGTATTGTATCCTAAGAATTGTTTTGAGTAATTGGGGTATACTGTGCGCCTTTGATGAGATTGTTTTAAGCAAGTCTTTAAGCAAGGAAATCAAGGTGGGTACATGTTTATAATAGAGAAAATAAGCCACTCGTTATTTTTTTTGAATCAAGGAAGCTAAATGGTTTAAATTGCATCATAGATGTTGCATTTATTAGCTTTTTGATTGTAATATGAAATTGTTATATGTTCGTTAAATAAATTGTATTGATAATCTATGAAAAGACTTTGAAAATGCTTCTCTTTCAAAAGATGCAAGTTTATGAAATCATGTTTTCAAAAAATGGTTTCCAAAATATATCAAGTATATGAAAAGCAAGTTTTCAAGAAAGAGTGTCATTTTGGGCAATAAGTTTACAAGTTATGAAATATGTGTTATGTGGGTTTGTAGTAGTCCCTCAAGAATGTCACGTGCACGTTGACCAAGTTAAGACTTCTCCCACCTGTCCGTTAGTGACACGGAGCTCCTCAGGAACTCCCTCAAATTTACGACTACACAGGACCACTATGTAGAAATGTGTAGTGTGTCATATTTACTAGTCTACCCAAACCATTTTGATGTGTTTATGTGATTATAATCTATTGACAAGTTTAATGCATACATGATTTATGATTGATCAAGAACTGCTTGAGAATTTTGAGAAATAAGTATTTGGTGATTTTCATGCGAAATTACTATGGTTTCGAAAAATGTATGATAGCAATGAGGTTTGAAAATGATTTTTGCTTATTTCTCAATTATAAATCTATTACCTATGAGCTTTAAGCTCACCCCGATTTCCTTACCATGTCCAGGTGATGAGAAAAAGATAGAGTGAAAGAGAGTCAAGACCTAACCTCGATTATGCATATTTTTGTATTTTAAGCTAGATTTTGTAACCATGAGGGTTTAGTTGCTTTTCAAGGATTATTAGATTATGTAACTTTTGTATGTAGAGATTTGAGACATTGATGTATTATGGCTTGAAATGCCATTAAAGCTTTGTAAAACTTTTTGTTTTGAGGTTATTGAAATGTGAATTTTGTATGGATGATGTTGAGTTAAAACTAAGTATACTTGAAAAGGTTATCGATTTGAGATGATGAATTTTGAATAGGAGTTATTGTTATATATGTAAATGAGATGTGTTATGAAAAAAGGAAAGATAGGAAAGTGTGATGAATGAGAATTAGTTATAAGAAATGAATTAAATGAGTAGAGATTAGAGAGTATGATGAGATATTATATTGAATTCTTATGAAATGATGATGCATTAGAGGGAGTGAATTTGGGACAACATAAATTGAAAGTAAAGAAAGAGTGATGTAGAAAACATTGGAAATTTTAGGTTTAGGGGCTAAGATTCCAAGGGTTTCGCTATGGCAAACTTTTCCCGAAGGATCATGGGAAATTATTTCAATATTTTTGCTACGGCAAAGAATTTTCTCCCAACGGTTCACCGCGGCGAAGTCCTCCACTACAGATGCTATAATTATTTTTTTATCGGAATAACCGTAAGGAGATTTTCATGAGAATAAGCTCACATTTTCATGACTCAAGAGTTGGGCTTTGGAAACAGGGTCCAACAGAAGGTCTAAAAAATCCCTCAAAATGCGAAGTTTGTAAGTGACTATGCATCTGCCCAATGTAGGCTATGATCATGGGTTACTTCTAAGCCTTCTGTCATGACGATCATAGGCTAACTCTGGTGCTTTTGTTACAATCGTGGCCTAGTCGTTGTTTTGGCCCAAACGTCTCCGAAATTTTTTTGTTCTTCGATGTTGACCTTGAAACAGTAAAAAACACATCAAAGTATCTATAAAACATAATATTTAAGCTCAAAGACTTATACTAACCCATAAAACACAAATAATTAACAAACTAACAAAAATTTTAGCCTAAGCATATACTAAATGATTGAATAACTAAACACATATCAAACTATGCCCTACAACATGATGCAATTTACACTTATCAAATTTGCTAGAGGATATGTATATGATACATCCTGAAAGTTTTGAATCCAAGAGATTTCCTAATTAAGTATGTATGTTGTGAAAGTCCATAAATGGACTTAATTAAGTGTCAAAGAATTGGAACATTGATTTTGATGAGACAGTTAAAGAGTTTGATTTTATTAAAAATGTGGATGAAACATGTGTCTATAAGAAGGTTAGTGGGAGTGCAGTTGTTTTCTGAGTGCTATATGTGGATGACATATTGTTGACTTGAAATGATTTGGTTATCTAAGAATTTCTCCAAGAAGGATATAAGAGAAGCAGTCTATATTATGGGAATAAAAATCTATAGAGATAGATCAAAGGGGTTTCTTGGGTTATCCCAATCTATGTACATAGACAAAGTGTTAAAGAGGTTTAGCATGGAGAACTCCAAGAAGGGATTCTTACCCATGTCATATGGGATTTCTCTCTCACAAAGTATGTGTCCTAAGGCACAAGAGGAGAGAGATAAATGGGATTATATTATATAATTCTTCAACAATTAGATCAATAATGTATGCAATACTAGGTACTAGACTAGATGTCTCTTATCCTTTAAACATGGCAAGCAGGTTTTAAGCCAATCTAGATGAGGATAACCGGACTGCTGTGAAAACATCTTAAATTATATGAGAAGAACTAAAGATGTTTTCTTAGTTTATATAGGAGCTAAACTAAGAGTTCAAGGATATTAAGATGCTAGTTTCCAATTAGATCTTAATGATATAATTCACCTTCAGGGTATAGAATCATAATAAATGGTGGTGCGGTAAGTTGGAAAATTTCCAAACAACCAATCATTATAGATTCAATGATTGAAGTAAAGTACATTTCAATGTTAAAGGCGATAAAGGAGACGGTTGGGATTAAGAAGTTTAGTACTAAACTTGGAGTGGTTCCTAGCATTGTTGAACCTATATTATTGTACTATGACAACAAAGGTGCTATTTCATAGGTAAAGGAACCAAGATCTCATCAACGATCCAAACATGTACTCAAAAAGTTTTACTTGATCAGGGAGATAATGGAACGAAAAGACATAGTATTAGAGTGAGTTCCCACTAAAGAGAATCTTAAAGATCCTCTCACTAAGCCCTTGTCTCCAAAAGACATTATCAACATAGGGATGGATATGGTATTAGATACCTAGGTGATTAGCATTAGTACAAGTGGGAGATTGTTAGTTTATACCCTTACAACCAATCATTTGGATGCAATTTCATGGATAACATTATTATTTATTAATAAAAAGGCATTCTCATCATAATCTTGATGTGTTAAATAGATCTCCTTCCTCATTGATGAAGTTATGGAGGCCAAAAAATATTTCTCCATGAATGTCATTCACCGATTGGCCCAACTATAGTAGGCATTCGCCACATGTTTTGGGAGGCTCATATACCAATCCCATGCTTTTCTCTCCAAGGATAGGTGAAAAACCTTCCATAGTACTTGATCAAGTGAAGCTCCCACCAGTTTCATACTCTGACAAATCATGGACAACGATTGCAACTGGATATAGGGATCTTCTCCTGTCAAGCCATGAAATTTAGGAAGAGAGTTAACAAGCAATCCTTTAACTTCAAAATTAGGGCAAGTAATAGTAAACGGATCATAATTCACATAAGAGGTAGTTGCTTCCCTAATGGTCCTCCTAGTTTGATTTCTATTATTCTCACCAACTGACTCTTGCTCCCCATTACCTCCATTATCACCATTCCTAGGTTAATCAGCATTAAGGTTAGGGTTTTGTGGAAAAGCTGGGTTCTTGGCCATTATCACTCCTTCTAATGATTCACTCTCACTACTTAGCTGGCTAGACTCCTCTTCAACAACAACCTTGCTTCTCTCTTTTTCTCTCCTCTCCTTTCTAATTTTTCTCAAATTTCGGGTAGAAAGGTAGAAGTTTGGCTTTTTGGGGGCATGCATGGGAACAATTCAAATGAAAATAAAAGGTAACAAAATTTACTCACAAGCACCCAAAGTTAAATAAAAAGATGAGATGTGATGGATGCAAGTGCGTAAATGTGTGAAAATATGTATGAAAGTATGTATGCAAGTAAAGTATGTATGTACTGAAAAGCAATCAAAGAAATGTTCAAAACTATGTGGGTGCAAAAATTCTAAGTATGAAAAGTGCAAAAATTTCAGTATCCTTTTTTTTGTGCTTTCAATTTTTTTTATTGCAAAGGAATTGAAATCTTATACTATTGACAAGTATAAAGCTAAATTGTCTATAATCCAATCTAAATAAAAGGCTTCTAATCTCACTTAGTAGCAAAATGACAAAAGTTAACCTAGAGAACCAATTTTTTGATTCCCCGACAATAACGCCGTTTTGATTCAGACCGTAGTTTATACCCTTAGAGGTCAAATAAAAAATATAATCCAAGGATTGTAATATAGGATGAAACCTCAGGTCGTCTCACTTAATCGAAACCTAAACGAATGGACCTAAGTTAACCTATATGTCATGGAATGCAAGCTAATTTGGTAAGGAGGGGGTTTTGATCTTTGGAAACCTTAATTGTATTAAATACAATTGTAAGAAAAATTTGTAGAATGCATTTTTGGATTTTTGGGAATGGAAGACAAAAAGATAAAGGCAAATGATCAAATAGGGATACTATCCTTTTGAAAATGAGCTTTGACTATCGTAGTTGGAAATCAATTTTTGATGAGAGTGGAAGTCACAAAGTTTCAAATGGGTAAACCTTAAAGAACTCTTTAAGTCCAAGATTTTAATCAATGAATTCCATTTTTTAAGACCTTGTTAAATGCTCTTAATGTGTGTAGTGGGTAAGTCGATGCAATAAGTCAATTTGGGATCTAGAATCAACTCAATATCAAATACAACTATGTAAGATGAAAGAGATTCAACAAGACCATAAATGGACATATATGAGACTTCATATATATTAAGTTCAAAGTTCTACATCAATAAATCCAAACCACACATTGAATATCCAACACTTGATTAAAATCTAATCAAGAATGTTTAACTACAAATTATAAATCCTAAACCTAGGAGTTCGTAAATCATAGTTGAACATAGATTAAACTACTCCCCTTTTATTCCCATTGAAGTCCAACCATTGCTACATCTTTAAAAGGGGAGAGGTGCCTAGACACGCATAACTCCAAGAGACTTCACAACCGAGAAGCAATCGGAGGCAACTATGGTAGCAGTTGACAGTAGAAGTGGAAGAAAATGGTATGGATGAGAGAAGACGATGGTGTGTTGCATGAGGATGGAATGTGTATATGTGATGTCGGCTCCCCTCCATTTGTAAGTTAGCCTAAAATAGGTTTTTCTCTAAAAACAAGTTGTTGGATCTGGTTGCATAGTTGGTTAATTTGCCGAAAATGGTCCGGGTTTGTGCCAGTTTGAATGTGTCGCCGCAGCGAGAGGATGAGTTCGCCGTGGTGAATTTTTCTTGAAACATTTCTTTAGTAAATTCCAGTTTTCATTACGGTGCAAACATTATCTTTGCCTTGTGGAATTTTTCCTAAAGGTCACTTCAAAAGATCTTTTGATTTCGAGCTAGCAAACTTGCCTGTTACCTCGTTGACTTCTGCTCTTGGTCTTCACTCTTTGGCTCTACTTCTTGAATCTTCTACAAGGAAAAATAGTAGTTTGTAGTATCAATTGTTCTAAAAAATCAATTTAGTGTAATTACTAATTATTTGTGACAAATTTACCCTCAAACTGCATTAATTCAAAATAAGAACCCAGGAGCTAAATTAAGCACAAAATCTGAAAATAAGAGCCAGGAAGTATAATAAAAACCATGAAATTGTCACCAATTGATATAGGAAACTTGGTTTCAATCAAATTTTCAAGAACAATAAAATCCATAATTCACATTTATAAACCAGTTATACCTAAAAATGTCAATGAATGCATGTACAATCATTTAAAGTGCAAAACTCAATATTCACATTTATATGTATGCCATATTTTGTATAAGTATGAAATAAACTTTCTAATTTCTCAGTAATTTCTCATATGCACTTTTCTAGCCTTAACATGGGTAATGGGATGTTACAATTCTCCCCAACTAAAAGAAATTTCATCTTTGAAATTCTTACCTAACTGTTTGAACAGGTGGGGATATTGTCTCCTCATATGATCCTCCGTTTCCCAAGTTGCTTCCTTTATCGAGTGATTTCTCCAAAGGGCTTTCACCAATGGAATTACTTGATTTCTCAGCTACTTTGTCTTATAACCCACTATCTTGATCGACTCTTCCACATAGCTTAAATTACTAGTAACCTCAATCTCTTAAGCCAGTATCACATGTGTTGGATCAAATTTGTATCTTCTTAACATACTCATGTGCAATACTTTATGTAACTGAGACATTTCATTTAATAAAGCTAACTTGTATGCCAACAGTCCTATCCTCTCAATGATCTCACAAAGACCAATATACCTAGGGCTCAATTTGTCCTTTTTACCAAACCTCAGCACTCCTCACCAAGGCGACACTCTTAGAAACACTTTGTCTCCTACACCATATTCCATATCCTTTAAATGCTGATCCACGTAACTCTTTTGTCTATCTTGAGTCATTTTTATTTGACTTTAGATTAGTTTCACCTTATCCATAGTATATTGTATTAGCTTTGGACCTTCAACCATTCTCAAGCCCTCTTCATCCCAATATAAAGGCAATCGACATTTCCTACCTTACAATGCCTCATATGGTGCCATTTCGATACTACTATGATAGTGGTTGTTAGATGCAAATTCAATCAATGCTATATACTGATCCCAAGCTCTTTGAAATCTAATGCACCTACTATGAGCATATCCTTAATAGTCTTGAATTTCCTCTCACTCTGTCCACCTATTTAAGGATAAAATGCAGTACTGAATTTTAACTTTATGCCCATAGTTGACTACAAACTCTTCCAAAATTTTGAACTGAATTTGGGATCCTTGTCTGATACAATGGACACTAAAACCTTATGCAATCTAACTACCTCATTCATATACCTCCAGGCTAATTGGTCTAGTGAGTTATTCTCTCTCACTTGTAATAAATGGGTTGACTTAGTCAATCGGTCCACCACAACCTATATAACATCATTCTGCCTCGTAGTCTTAGACAATCCCATAATGAAATCTATAATGATTCGTTCCCATTTTCTCTTCAAAATAGGCAAAGAATGTAGCTTTCTAACTGGAGCCTGATGTTTAGCCTCAACTTGTTGGCATGTTATACGTTTAGAAATATATTCCGCTACTTGCTTCTTTACTCCAGACTACCAGAAATGCTACTTTAGCGTGTTATACGTGTACTAGGATGTATAACTTAGGTGACCATATGAGCTTCCTTTAGAATTTATTTCCTCATATCATCCATATTAGGCATACATAATCTCTGTTTTAACCACAAAGTTTCATTTTTCAATTTAAATTCAGAATCTGTATTTATCTTAAAATTTTCAACCTGCTTCACCATTTTAGGATCTTTACTCTAAACTCTTCTAATTCGATCATGCAACATTTGTCTCAACTTTAGTGTTGTAACACCCCACTCCCACGCGACCCGAACCCGACATCGACGGTGATATCCGAGTTCATGCCCCGTGAGGGTAGCGTGCTAAAACACTCATTCAGTAATCAATACATATTTTTTAAAAACAATATATGCGGAATTCAATGCCTAATTTGGGTCCTCATTCAATCATATACAATTTCATTATACACAATTTCC
>JANJEY010000006.1:32081535-32093711 GCA_024703695.1 Erythroxylum cataractarum
TAACTATAAGTATATTACCCACCTAAGATCGCTCGAGTAGTCGACTCACTGGTGTCCTTCCTCTTGCGATGAAATCGCGTCAGCTTGGTTTCCTAAAACAACCAAGTTTCCATCCAATCAATATCCACATATAATAATCACAGCTTGGAAAGCCAAAATAAAGCATTAAAAGTCTACATTCGACTTCCTCATAAAAATCCGAACCCTTATAGACTAATTCCAAACTTCCCTTATTCATAGAACTTGTAGTTCTTGAGCTCTAGTTCACAACGGATGAAGAGTCACCTCAATTGGACATCTACACCAAAAGATATGCCCAAATTACTAAAAATTTTCACTTTCGGACAACAGGGGGGTTTGCCGCGGTGAAGGTACACTCGCCGCGACGAAGGACCCAGCTCACCGCGGCGCGCACCGAAGTGCACATCGCGGCATGCACATCACTCGCACGTCGCGACGTGCACACTCGCGTGCCGCTGCGTGCACATCTTTCGTGCACGCTGCGACGTGCACTTGGTGCACACTGCGTGCCATTTTTCTCCGCATGCCGCGGCGTGCTCTTGCGCACGTCGCGACGTGTGGGTCGGAGTTGCGACTCCGAAACCCTGATTTTTGCATTTTTCGACTTCAATCTTTACCCAAACTCAAATGCAACACATCTAAACCTTAGATCAAGTCCTCTACTACATTTCTAACCCATTCTAAGCTTCAAATCCATCATAAACACATCAACCCAAGGAAATCCCTACACTTATGCCCTAAAACCCTAAACCTTCGATTATCACATATTCAAGCCATCTTAGGGTTTAATCTATCTAAAACAAGCTTAAACAAAATGAGACTTACCCGGAAATGATTCGAAACTGTCGAAAATCTCAAAGATCTAAAATCTCTCTTCTTCTCCTCTTCTTCTCCACCGACGACGCTTCTCCTCTTTCTCTGCCCTTCTATTTCCTTCTTTTCCTTCTTCTCTTTCTTTTCTATTTAATTTCTTTCCCTTAAACCTAAACGGAACAAAGACTAAGTTACCCTTCTCACAAGCCTAAACCCTCTTCAACCTAAGTCATTTTCCCAAAATACCCTCATAATTCTTACCTTTTAATTCTCATTTAACCGCAATTAAACCTTAATTATCCATAATACTCCCAATTAACTCAAATTAAAGCATAATCACATAATTAATGCAATTCATACTTAATGACATTTAAAAAAAAATTCAGGGTCCAACAGAAACCATTCAATTTGGTTCAGTGATTCAAAAGATATACTTCAACCATTTTTTTTTGTACTGCTCTTGTCTAGAATAGTATGCTATCTACAACTTCCATCCAAAACGTGAAAGTCTTAGGAACTAAATCAAAATTCACTTCCTTGAGATACTTTGTATCTCTATATCTCTAGTTTACCCCAAATTAGAAATCATCTTATTTTGATTTCTAGAAATCAAGATATCATCAAAACACTGAAGTATGTTCAGTGGGATAACTCCAGTTCATATCCTTTAAGAGCACCCTCAGTATACCCGTCCCACTATTTTCACTTAATATCTCTCCATATAATTCAGATAACTTATATTTTTTGTGGAGATACAGAGAAAGTTCTTACGAATCCAATGGTTCAAAAATCAAGTCATTTGGAGGTCTAGGGAAGAAGTTATGACCAAACGACTATGACAGATTTCTGCCCTTACTTGGAATGTACATGCCTCAGTACAAATGCCATAACTTTTGCTACAGATGTCTAATTGACTTAGTTTTTAGACCATTGAAATTAGGACTTGGATAACTACAACTTTCATGCAGACCTAAAAGGTCAATTCTTTCTTCTACATTCTGTATCGTCTCATTTTCTATCCTTTGCTTTCTTCCGTCTGCTTTTCTATGGTCTACTTTCTTCCGTCTGCTTTTCTATCGTCTGCTTTCTATCGTATACTTTCTTCCGTCTGGTTTTCTATCATTTGCTTTTCTATCGTCTTCTTTCTTCCATCTACTTTTCTATCATTTACTTTTCTATCGTCTGCTTTCCTCCGTCTGTTTTTTATCGTCTACTTTTTTTTCCGTCTGCTTTTTATCGTCTACTTTTTTCCGTCTGCTTTTCTGCTCAGAACGTCTCCAATTAGAAGGATCATAAATTTTGAATACGATATCTAAAATTTTCATACAATATACCGTTGGAAAGATAAAAGAAAGATATACAATTTTTCATAAGGCAACTTTACCAAAATCTATTTAGATCAAGTCCAAATTTTCTCCCGATTCTATCATCTGCTTTTCTTCCTTTCACTTTCTATCGTCTGCTTTTTTGCATCCAGAACATATACTCTTATAAGAATCATAAATTTTGACTCCAATGTCCAACATTTACAAAATTTATACTGTTTAAAATATAAAAGAAATATCTAGAACTTTCTAGAAAGAAAGTTTGCCAAATTCTATCTAGATCAAGTCCATATTTTCTCCCGATTCTATCATTTGCTTTTCTTCCTTTCACTTTATATCGTCTGCTTTTTGCATCCAGAACATATCCACTTATAAGAACCATACATTTTGACTTGGATGTCCAAAATTTACAAGATTTATACCTTTGGAAAGATAAAATCAATATCTACAACTTTATAGAAGAAAATTTTGCCAAATTATATCTATATCAATCCCAAATTTGCCCCTAAATTCTGAAGACAAATTTTTCATTCATACACCAACACTGCACCCAATTCTTCACTTCATGACAATATTTGAGACTTTTAGGCACAGAATTGAAATTCGATGTCTTCACACAAAATCTAGCCATATATCTCTATTTTAATTCAAATCAAGAATCATCTCTTTTAGATTACTAGAGAAAACGTTGTTGCTAAATGAATGAAGCATATTCAGTAAATATTTTCCAGATCACTACCAATGTTGTTTCTAAATCTTTCCTTATTACAACTCGTACCAAGATCACTCTTTCTACTCCTTCTACTCCTCATTTTCAATAAAATCACATTTAATACAATTATAACTAGAAGTTGTCAATGAATGCATTTACCACTTTTTATACTAAAGCATTTCATATCTATGTGCTTATATGCTAGCATGATGCATGAGCAAGAAAATGCATTTCCTTAACTTCTCTTTGAGTTCACAAATACCAAAAGTTTGGGTACTAACCCTTAATAAGGGGACGAGATGCTACATTTAAGCACCTTTTTAGGGCCAAAAAGGTCATCCTCGTCATCTTCTAGATCTCCAAAGGACATGTTAATGCCTAATTCCCAAGCGCAGCAGAAGAAAAAATCAATAGCAAAAAAAGCAGAATTACAAAATGAGAGAGACTTGTCATTTGATTATTGAGAAAACGGTGAATAGAAGTAAAAACCAAGACGCCTAGAACTGTGACTGCCAGAAAATTCTCCCCAAAATCATCGTCTTGACAAATCAAATTGGTAATGAAAAACCCTAACATTGTAAGATAACAGAAACAAGGGCGGTTTTTTTATTTTTCACCTTCATAAAAATAAAAGAAAGGAAGAACCGAGAAATAAGTAAACAAAATTAGATTACCATAAAACCTAATTCGTTCTCCAAGCTTTGGAGGAGAAACAAAAAATATGCCCTTCTTTTAGTCCCCACAACCAACAGTTGCCTTACTTTCTTGTGCTTGAAACAGAGTCATCTCTGATAGAGCAATGGGGTGTGTCTCTTCCAATTTGCTAAGCAACGATGACAAATTTACTCAACTCAGCAGCACCGCACTCGGCCTTGAAATCATCGACTCTTGGGAGCTCATGTCTGGTCTCGACATGGACAACTTCTGCTTCTCCCCCGCTATCAAGAGATGTTAAAATGCTAACAAAGAAAATCAAATCCTAATTTACCTACCATTCCTAAAAGTTTAAATGGGTTTGGTGCTCCCAAGCATGCAAAAGAGAGAGCTTGTTGACTGGATAGATTCGAGAGATTGTGCCCACCAAATGGGGAGAACAGGGTACGTATTATGCGAGAGATATTTATCAATGGATCATGGGTTTAGGGAGGAGTTGAGGGAGCTGATGAGAGGGAAATAGGGAGATCTAGTGCTGCCGCTTAGAGTGTTTGGAGCAGAGGAAGACACGATTTGAGGGATTCCTCGACAGCAATAACCCTAACCCCTTTTCTATAGCACTCTTTGATATTTCTATTTGCAACTGAATTAAATACCGATTTTTATTCATCCTTCCACTACGTTTTCCCTGGCAAAATGTAGCGATATTTATTTTGTAACATTTTGTTGCTAAAACATCATAAAAGGTATGATAAGTTTGTGATGTTTTATACAAACGTCATAAAAAATAGAATGTTTTTGTGATGTTTTTAAAATGTCGCAAAAACTTTAAACAATTTGTGACGTTTTTTTTAAATGTCACAAATTCTATTAATTTGTTGTAGTGGTTTCATTGGTAATGAGCGAGGGAATATATCACTTCGTCACTCATATATTCCGTAGGTAACTTCCTACGAATCTATATGTTTCACGGGTAATGAGCGAAGAAATAAATCACTCCGTCGCTAAGAAGCGACAAAATATTATAATTCCATCGAGAAATTTAACTATGATAAATTTCAACTGCTATTTCTCACTTCCTATCAAAGTCTTCTATTAATAATCTTATGATTTTTTGTACATTTAATTTATGTAAATAATATAACATTGATTGATAAATATAAAGTAAACATTATCTTAATTGCTCATATATTAAAAAATTATAATATTCATAAATAAGTATCTTGAAAATAACTGTAAATTAAGAATTTAAGCAAAAACTTAAGAATAACGAAACATAAAATACATTCACTTATACATCTAAGCTATGTATGTGGTGAAGGAGAATGCTCCGATTGCTGCGATGAGGTCCTATCCCTCCCCTTCAACTAATCCATCTCATTACAAAGTTATGTTATGTACTTGATCGACTGTTGTAACTTAGTTGCCATCATCTCTAAGTTGTCATCATCTCTACTATGCTTTCAAGCTAAAGGACCTTTTCATTTGATGTAGATCACCTACTAGATCCAGCTGTAGTGAATGTGGATGATTGTGAATAACATGTGTTTGTATATGAACCTAAGATGAAAATTTTTCCGCGGTGGTCCCTATCACCCACTGCATCAAGATATGCATGATTCTTACCAACAGTTTCAGAGTTTTGAGACTATCGTTCAATGCTTTTTTGTATTTGTTCCTATCATTATAATTGTTTATATTAATAAGTGATAATTTTTAAGAATTAATATTAAAGTTTAGATTTACATGCATGAAGTTGTCTACATCAGATGTCGATGAAGATCACACCACCATGCTTCTTATTGTGAGTGTGTAAAAGAGTTGGCATGGTGTAGGCTTCTTGCCAATAGACTTTTTCTGCATCAGAACAAATTGTTATAAATGACCTATAATTTACAAAAATTTAAGAAGAATTTTCTCTATTTTATGATATTTACCTCTTGTTAGAGAAAAATTTTTTAAGTCTACAACACAATCATTAATGGAACTAGACATTTATAGCATTATTATTCTCTATAATACACCTATATTTTTGTAACACCCCACTCCTGCAAGACCCAAACTTGAGATCGATGGTGATATTCGAGTCCGTATCCCGCGAGGGTAGCGTGCTAAAGCACTCAACCATTCAATAGTCCACATAAATTTTTTTATACATTAACACAACAAACACAATATGCGGAAATACAATTCAATACAAAAGAGAGAAATGCAATGTAGACACAAACTGATCCCGAACTATATCCTTCACTTGAATGCTATATGTATACTCCCGTTGGAATACCAGGGTATTCTTTTGACTCTGAAAAATATTTGCAAATTTTGGGTGAGTTTTGAGAACTCAGTGAATGACCATCATCGATGGCTCACCCAGTCACATAACACATAATTCATACATCTCACTTATTTCACATTTTACATTATTTCACATTCAATATACTTAATCATTCATATTATGCATATACAGTGCACATGAGACTCACTTTTTATTTGTTACTTTGTTGTGATCGAGTGCCTAAATTGTCCCATATAGGGCTCATTGATAACTGTCCCTTATCCATTTGGGGGATATAGGGCTCATTAAACGTTGAGCCTGGGACTCTGAATCACTTGTGAGCTCGAGGCTTGTTTTCACTTGTTGAGCTTTAAGCTCTATTCATTGGCTACTCTGGTCACAACTGTCATTATATTTCATGCATTCGTGCAATGGAATGCTTAATTCACATTTGCATATCCCATTCAATCAACAATCATCAGAGCTTCTGTCCGGAAATCAACAAAATCATTCACATTCATACAAGCATGCAGTAGTCAATCAATACGAAATTGCAATCAAAACAAACAATGAAATGAGACCATCTAGGTCTACTCACAGTACGCTCTAGATTAGCATTTGCTTTCAAATTTTGGGAACGCCTAAATGCAGACACTTGACATTGATTCTTCACCAATTGAAAAGATCTTTAGCTCAAATGGAAGCTCTTTTCTTCCTCTTCCTTTTTTTTCCATTCACGTGTTTCTACTCCATTTATATGCAAGACTATACTTCTTCTTCCAATTATACCTTTAATGATTGAGAATTGTCCAATTTACCCTTCCATTTATGCCTTATGTCTTTTACACGTAAATGTCTTACCAAAAGCACCCTTGAATATTCTGACATAACACTTTATTCTAGAAGAATCTTCTCTCTTGTCTTACATTTCCAATGACACCAAAAGCATTCAATTTGGTTCAGTAGTGTGAAAGTTATACTCCAATATCTCCAGACTGCTTTTATTCCTAGACACTACCCTATACCTGACTTCCATCCAAGAATTGAAACTCTTATAGTCCGATTCAGAATTTGATGTCTTCACATAATTTGTATTCCTATGTTTCTAGTTTACTCCAAATTAAAAATAATCTCATTTGGAACTCTACGTATCAAGATATCATTAAAATACTAAAATATGTTCAATAAAACATCCAACTAATCAAACCCCCCATTTTCATTCTATCAATATTTTCCAATTCAACACCAAAAGCTACCAATTTTTATGGAGAGGTATTAAAATTCAGTAATAACCTATGCTTCAAGAATCACCTCATTCGGAGGTCGGATTATGAAGTTATGGCCATAAGCATCTAACATGTTTATGTCCTTAATCATTTTGTATGTCTAGTGGCACAATTTCCATAACGTTTTCTAAAGATGTTGAATTGAGTTCATTCTTTGACCATTTGTAATAAGACTTCTAGATCTACAATTTTACGAGACCCCAAAATGAGATTCTGCCTCTAAGAGGGTCAAAAATAGGACAGAATATGATGATACAAACTAAGACGATGAATAATAACTTCATCTTAGAATGAACAGTACATCGTCTTAGAATGAACAATAACTAAGACGATAACTTCGTCTTAGGATAAATAGTAACTAAGATGATAACTTCGTCTTAGAATGAACAGTACATCATCTTAAAATGAACAGTAACTAAGACGATAACTTCGTCTTAGAATGAACAGTAACTAAGATGATAACTTCATTTTAGAATGAATAGTAACTAAGACGATAACTTCATCTTAGAATGAACAATACATCGTCTTATAATGAACAGTAAATAAGATAATAACTTCATCTTAAAATGAATAGTAACTAAGACGATAACTTCATCTTAGTTTCAGATGAACAGTAACTAAGACGATGTGTACAATAACTAAGACGAAGCAACATTACAACTTGTGATGCTCATTACTAGTTGATTTCAACTAGAATATATTTGTTATGCACTTTTGTTCCAATATTAGGAGTTAGATCAAACTATTCATACTTAAATATTAGACTTTATTTTATTGGCAATCCAAGGTACCCAATATCAAGTATTTCAATAATTTTACCATAGTAATCCATCAAGTCTCCCTATATGTAACCCCCACTATTTACTGTTGCCATGTTATGACCATGATATTTTATATGAAATTTGTTTCTATTAATAAAATACACAAGATACGATTTAACAGTTCATAAACGTTCTTTTGAAAATAACATATGAACTTATTCTCTATTGGATTTTTTAGGCCTACAGAAGAAAAATTATCATATTAAATAGTGTAATGTCATTTACACACTTTGATTTGATAATTTAGCCATTTCAATTATTAAAAGTAAAAACTTACATATTTCTCGAATCATTAAGGAAAATGTCTTTCAACTTCTTTATTGATATCATCTTATGTTGTTTCGGGCATTAACTCACGTAACCATTTCTTATATAATCTAAAAGCATTATTAATTATTTTATCTGTGAACAAAACTAACTTCAAAAACTCAAATAATCTATTTCAAAATCAACTTAAACTTACTACACAAAAATTTGAACCTTTTGATAATTCAAAAAAATGTAACTATGAGTAACCTCTATTTCTTCTGCGGTTAACATTCTTCTTGATCAATGTCTATATATTCATGCTGGTTATGTGAAAATGGATAAGTTACCATCAACATCATCTGTTTCTCTCCCATCATCATTACGAGGAACTTTTCTTTCTCTTGTGTGCATATGTGGGTTAAAATAATATGAACAAAATGTACTTGCTTCCTCCACTAAATAAACATTACATATTGAACCTTCAATTGTAGCCTTGTTTTTGACTTTTTTCTTCAATTGATGCAAATACCTACATTATAAGTGGGGTCATTACAAATATGTGATTAAAACATGCTATAAGTTTTATTTAAATATTAACTATAATTACTCTCAAACAAATGCATCGATCGATATTGAACTAGACTAGCAAGTTTAGCCTCGTTTACTAAACGTAAGAGTAGATGCTCCATATAATCAAATAAGCTTTGAGGGGAAACCTCTTCCAATTTGCACAAGATAACTGGAATTTATCTTTCTAATTTTTCCATTTCAGCCAACTTTATTTCAGATGATGTTAAGCTTTTGAAAAATAAACTTAATTTTTTTATAACTTCCTAAAACTTTTTCGATACCAACTCCCGAAATGCTATTGAAATTAGCCTTTGTAGAAACATATGACAATTATGACTTTTCATCCCAAATAATTTGTACTTCTTTATGTCCACATACCTTACTAAGTTCAAAACATAACCATAGGGAAACTTTAAACTTTTAAATCGTTCACACAAAATTTCCTTTTCTTTTTGGTCTAAAGTGTAACATGCTTTTGGATATTTACCCATGCAAAGGTCTTTATCCAACTCATTCCCTCTAAAAAAAGTTTCAAACCAGCTTGTGATTTTGCACTATTCTCTGTCTTCCCTTTAATGTTCATTATGGTGTTGAACAAATTGTCAAAAATATTTTTTTCAATATGCATCACATCTAGATTATGATGTATCAAATTACTTTTCTAATATGGAAAATCCCAAAAAATCTTTCGATTTCTCAAACTAAAATTGTTACTAATACTTTTATTAACTTCTTTAGCTTTAAGTTCTGTAAATTTTAGCAACGCTAATTCATCAATCTATTGTGATATCTCTTCACCAGCTTGTGAGGGAGGAGGTGTTTATACCATCATATTCTTAATGAACTTTTGTTTATTGCGAATAAATGGATGATCTAGACAAAAAAAACTCCCTGTGATTGTGATATGTGATTAAATGTTGATTCATTTGATATACTACACCTAGTGATTAATGCCTTAGAAATATTTAGGATACTTACTTTGACTCATAATTGATTTTAGGTACAGTTTGGAAGTGGAGTTAAAGTGACCTAAAAACATATAAATTAAGTCATCTTCTCAATGTTAACACTCACATGTCCTCATAAAATACAAAGGAGAAGAATTAAAGCAAAGAAGAGAAGACTTGGAGAAGGTTAAAGGAAGAACCCAGTGCGTGATAGAAGAATGGTGGAGTGTCATGACAAAAGCTTGTTACATAGGGCATCGTCATGATAGAAGTTTATCATACAGGTCATGAAAGTGGCCGTAGCTTGTGCGATGATAGCTCAGGGATTGTTTCTGAACTTAACTTATTGAGGATTATTTTAGACATTTTAGGCCAAGTATAACCTAATTTTTACCCTAATTGGATTGAATTATAAAAAGAAAAGAATGAAACCCTAAAAAGGGCCCTAATTTCTTACTGCATTTGGGAGAAAATCCAAAAAGAGAAGGAAAAAGGAGGAGACAGAAAGATCTGCATTCCTCTTCATTTCTTTTTGGTTTTTAATAGAGACAAAAGCTTTATTTTAGGATTCTTGGAGATTGAAGAAGGGAGTCAAAGGCTAAACCACCTGACACCAATTTGGAGGGGAAATCAAGGCTAAGGAGCATATTAAGCATATCATTGTTGTGTATCATTTTCATTCACTCTTTTCAGATTATTTACGTTATCTTATATGGAATTTTTGTGTATTGTATGAGAATAATTTTAATGCTCTATTGAAACATTTTTCATGAAAACCTATAGCTAGAACTTGAATGCGATACGTAATAGTCATATTAAAGGTTATATATGTAACATCCCACCCCCGACTGGAAGGGTAAAGTAGTAAATTGTCATAGGATGAGATTGATAGGGAATAATTAGTACTGTTCATGCATAATAGGATTGATACTTACTATCAATTGTGCACATGAAATTACTGTACGTGCATACATGACATTCCCGGTAGATATGCCTACTGCAATTTTATTGTGATTAACGTGGTTATTGGGTTTGAAAGATTATTCTGAGTGCGCTATTGAGTGTTTTATATTTTAAGGGATTTTTAGGAATTTTTCTGGAATTGTCCGGAGAAAATTCCCGAACCGACAAAATCGCCGGTAAATGGCCTAAATGTGTTTTTGTTGGGGAAAAGGTGGATTTCGTGTTTGAAAAATTATTGGGAGTGGACCGTTATATGTTTTACAATTTTGGACAATTTAGGTAATTTTCAAAAAAATGATTCGGGGAAATTCCCGGAAATTTCTGGACCGAAAAAAATTGCCAAGTGGCGAACCGGTTGATTTTCAGTACCGCAATTTTCTGTGAAATGGGCTTGGACTATTGGGTTTAATATTTTGAAATGGTCTGTGGGACCCTTTGAAAATGTAAGATGTAATTTTTAATATTAGGATTAATTGATACAATTAATAGTTATTCTTTGAATTTTTTGTCTTTATTCTTTTAAATTGGACATGTGTCATGGTGACACATCTCCCAATTCATTAAACTCATTAAATTCTTTGTGTCTCGATTCTTCTTATGGAAGGCATGAAAGATGGTTTTTCCTCCTTATTTTCCTTACCAACCGAAATCCCTATCTTCCTTTTGGTCTCTATCGATTTTTGCTTATTTTCCTCCAACCTTGAGGGATTTCCTTTCATGTTTACCACCTTAAATCCTCTCCCCTTCTCACCATGAGATAACCGTACATGAAGGGTAGTAAGGAAAGAAAGTAAAGTAAGTTAAGAGTTGATGTGAAGTTGGAGGCTCTAATAGGTAAGGTTTTAAGTTTGTTTTTAATGATGTTTTGATTATGTAGTTCATAAATCATGATTAGTGGGTGCATTTAAAGGGGGTTATTGTTTATTAATTATGAGTGATGATGGTTAAATGTTATGAAAAAGATAGTTTGAATTGTTGGGTTATGTTTGAGTATGATTTGAGGAAGCTAGCTTGAAAGATGTGTTGTTAACTTGATTTTGGATGATTCAAGATGATTTCTCTTGCATAAAAATGATTGTGTAAGGTGCTGCCAATTTTAGTAAAATGCTTAGGTGAAGGTATTGAAGAGGTATTGGTTGAATTCTTAATTACTTAGGATGTTTGATGGTTTAGAAATGGGGTGGGAATGGTATAGAAACCATAGAATATGGTTTAGACTTAAGTGCTGGAAAATTTACTTTGACCTATTACACTGATTTAATCATAACTCATTGTGTAGATATGCAAATGAGGCAAGGTTTGTGCCCAATTAAACTTTGATTTGTTGGCTACAACTTTGTGTGAAATAGGTGTTGTTGAATTCCAATGATAGAAGGGTGAATTTTTGCATGGAAAGTTACTGTTCCATTGCCTGTGAACAGTAACCGCAACCATGACCTCTGAGTTTTACTGATTTTTCTAAATTAATTGAGATGGAATTAGGGAGAATGGTCTTCATGAAAGTTGTAGCATATTGAATTATCTTTCCATTGCTACTGAT
>JANJEY010000006.1:32182341-32193209 GCA_024703695.1 Erythroxylum cataractarum
CAAGTATTCTTTTCACCGAGCCTCTTCAAGTCTCTTACAAAAAGTATTCTTTTTCTCACTTAGCCTCTTCAGGCTCTCAATTTTTCTTCTTTTTCACAACAAAGATATTGTGAACTTTGTTATAGAAAATATAGCTCTCGTGTTTCACACAAATACAGTATTTAGCTATTTGAAAATCACTAACTTTTTCAATCTTCGACTTCGACTTATATTTATAATCTTCGTCTTCAACTACTTCTTGATAACTGCTTCTTTCTTCTTGTTTTTTGATCTTTAAAGAAATGATTATTCAGTTGAGTTTTGTAAATAACTCAAACTGATTTGGTTCTTCATCTTCGATTCTTTCGTCTCATTTTTTTCTGCTTCCATCCCATTTTGTTTCCATCTCATTTTTGCTTCTGTCTCATTTTTTGTTTTAGTTTCATTTTTATCTGCTTCCATTTTATGTTGCTTCCGTCTCATTTTTGTTTCTGTCTTATTTTTGCTTTCGTTTCATTTTGTTTTCGTCGCATTTTTGGTTTCGTCTCATTTTTATCTACTTTCGTCTCATTTTGCTTCCGTCTCATTTTGCTTCCAACTCATTTTTATCTGCTTTCGTCTCATTTTTATCTGCTTCTGTCTCATTTTGCTTCCATCTCATTTTTATCTGCTTCCGTCTCATTTTGCTTCTATCTCATTTTTGCTTCCGTCTCATTTTTACTTCCCTCATCAGTATTTGGTTTTCATTAAAATTAATCGTAAAGTCATTTTGACTTAACAATCTCCCCATTTTGATGATAACAAATAATCATAGAAAAATCATTTTCTTATCTTTCTTCTTCTATTTTGTTCTTCTTTTCTTCTCTTGTTCTGTTCTCCCCCTATCTTTTTCATTTCTTCTTCTTTTTCTCCTTTCTCCCCCTATTTGTTATTGATCAAAAAGATCATCGGCGCAGATGCTTCAAAGCTTAAGAAAACATTTCTCTCATATCAATGCGAAGTGACTTGATATCTTGTCGAATATCCTCTACTTCTTTATGCAAGTCACCCACAGTAGCACACAGATAATCAACTTTCTCTTCAATATCTTCATCAGGCTTTTGTTTTACGACTTCAAAACCAACAGTCGTAGTATATCCATCTTTTTGGGATCTCTCTAATTATTAAAGAGTTGCTACTTCTAATAGGTTGAATTTCTTCAAAAATCTTGATTCTGAACAATAGTAGGAGTGCTTTTTTCTGTACTAATTTTCTATATTTTATTATCTTTAATCAGTCTAGAAGTCTGCTGAGGTTGAGGTTTTACTTTCTCAAACTATAATTTCTTCTTAATTTAAGTCACTTTAACCAATTTTGGTGATTCTTCTCTCAAAATTGAAACTAAGGACCTGGTTGCCTAAGATGTTATCTTCTTAGAGTTTCCACCATGAATCAACTCTTTCCTTTTCTTTTCTTCTTGTTAATGCAGGGTTCAAACTCTAGGCGACTTTTTTGCTTGCTTCGGCTTCTCCGAAAGTAACATGCCCCCATTTCTTTTCAGGGTCACTATCTCCTTTTGTTGCACCTGGCTTCCTTCTTTAAGAGATATCATCTTTCCCTTTGTTTTTCCTGAAGATTCCTTTCCTCCTTCTGCAGGTATTCGCTTAACAGATTGAGATTTTGATTTTGTTAAGGGAGATTCTTTTTTAGCACGCTCCCTCTCGATCCTGCCTTTCTTCTTAGAATCTGCTTCTACTCTCTCTAGATTCTTTAAACCCATTTTACCAATTGTTGCAGAATTGATGACACTTTTGATATTCATCTTCATCATGTTTCCCCATTCCAGACGTACTCCAGAGTCTCTGAATATCCTTGTTAGCATCATTTTGTATGGTAGAGCAGTTGATTCTTTCTTAGACTTTACCATATAATGAAAAATAAGGAATGGTAGGTTGATAGGCTGATGATTTAGTAGATGAAATAAGCATTGTTCATCTAGCGTTGTTACCAAATGCCTTGATCCTGTTCTCGGTAGTACACAATGAAAAAGAAGTGAGTGTAATACCTAGCCTTTGGAAAAAGATTTGACGCCTTCTTCTCCTTTGCATCATTGCTTCCATATAACTACAAATTGATTTGGTTTTCTTTCACGCTAGCTTGTATCATCCATCTAGCTTTACTTGTGAGCTTCTCTCCATCAAATGGACACTTCGTGACCTTTTCAATCATCTTCATGGTCACAATAATCGATAATCTATCCACCGAAGATACAAGAGTATCGGCTACCACTTCTATATTCTTCTAGAATTCTTAAACTTCATTAATATAGACTGTCTCTCGAACTTGAAAGAAAATTTCCATCTTTTCCATCTTCAGGGATTCAAAATCAACAAGTCTTCCACTTGTTATGGCTATCTCCATTTCTTGTAGTTAACAACGAACTAAAAATAGAGAAGTTTTTCAAAGAGGTGAAGTCGGTTTCTGAGTTTGAAAGTGTGAGCAAAGAAAGTTTGAAATCCAAATAGAGTAATGAAAGGCTTTTGTTGAGGGTTCTTCAAAGGCCGATTGTCAGAGTATATCATGAGTGTTGTAGAATAGGTGGCGTTCTCAAGGCTATGAGAAACTTTCCCTCCAAAACTTTCTTCTAACAGACGTTACTAGCTGTAACTCATGGTTACAGTTACCGTTAACTCTTTCAACCTTTTCACTTGGGTCATGACGTATCAGACGGTTGATTACTTAACATCACCATGTTAAGGTTTCGTTTAATTTTTATGAATCTTTCTTCACCTAATGTCTTAGTGAAGATGTCCGCCCACTGATGGTTCGTCTCAACAAACTGAAGACTCACGATCTTTCTCTGAACGTAGTCTGGTAGAAAATGGTGTTTGACTTCGACATGTTTAACTCTCGAATGTTGTATGGGATTCTTCGACAGATTGATGACACCTGTGTTGTTATAATAGATTGGGATTTCTTCTTTTTGTATTACGTAGTCCTCTAGCTGGTATTTAATTCACAACGTCTGTGAACAACAACTTGCAGCTGATATATACTCAGCTTTTGCAGTTGATATAGCAACTGAGCTTTGCCTCTTACTTGACCACGAAACTAGGTTATTGCCAAGGAAGTGACATCCTCCACTCGTACTTTTTCTATCAATCCTATCTCCGACATAATTCGCATCACAGTAGTCAGTTAACCTGAAATCTTTACCTTTCTCATACATTAAGAAAATATCCATAGTACCTGATAGATATCTCAAAATTCTTTTAACAACAATATAATGAGATTCTCTAGGATCTGCCTGAAATCTTGCACGCAAATAAAAACTAAATAAAATGTCAAGTCTGTTTGCTGTAAGGTAAAGTAAGGAACCAATAATCCCTCTATACAGGGTTTGATCAAACTTCTTGCCAGTTTCACCCTTGGACAAATGGTTTAAAGGATGCATCGGAGTTGACATTGGTTTTACTTTTCCCATATCATATTTTATCAACAGTTCCTTCACACACTTCTGTTGATGAATAAAAACCTTTTCTTCGGTTTGCTTAACTTGCAATCCAAGAAAGAATTTTAATTAACCCATCATGCTCATTTCAAATTCATTTTTCATCAAATTTTCAAAATTAGTACATAACATTTCAGAGGTAGCACCAAAAAAAATATCATCAACATAAATTTGAACAATAATCAAATCATTCTTTATGCACTTTCGAAATAAGGTTTTATCCACTTGACCTCTAGTGAACTTATTCTCAATAAGAAAAGAACTCAGACGATCATACCAAGCTCGAGGAGCCATACAAAGCCTTATGAAGTCTACAGACATGATCCGATTTCTTGACATCTTCGAAACTTGGAGGTTGCTTCACATAAACTTCTTCATCTATAAAGCCATTTGAAAAGGCACTCTTCACGTCCATTTGAAATAGTTGTATATCGTGACAAACAACATATGCAAGCAAAATCCTAATAGCTTTTAGTCTTGCTACAGGAGCATAAGTCTCATTGGAGTCTATTCCTTCCTGCTGATTATAGCCTTGTGCTACTAATCTTGCTTTGTTACCGACTCACTCTACCTGATTCGTCTAGCTTATTCTTAAAAACCCATCTAGTTCCTATGATGGACTTTTTAGATGGTTTGGGAACTAAGGACCAAACTTTATTCCTAATAAATTGATTCAGCTCCTCTTGCATGGCTAAAATCCAAGCTTCATCTTGAAGAACTTCATCAATTTTCTTAGGCTCTATTTCAGAAATAAACTCACTATTTGCTTCTCTTATAAATTTGAACCTAGTTCACACACCTTCTGAGGTCTCTACTATAATCAACTCTTCTGGCTGAGAACTCTTATATTTCCAATCTCTCTTCAAATTAAGAGTCTCAGGAATATCTTCAACTTTGTCCAAGGAAGTTTCTGATGGTGATACTTCTTCACTATCAACCAAGGGTACTGAAAGAGTTTCATTATCAGGATCATCTCTCCTACTTGGTTGAGAACTATCATCAAACTTAACATGAATGGTTTCCTCAACCGTCTTAGAGGTAAGGTTGTAAACCCTATTGGCTTTTGATGATAGAGAATATCCTAGAAAAAAATCTAGAATAACTCTTAGAGTCTAATTTATCCAGACTCTCCTTTGTATTCAATATAAAGCACTTGCAACTAAATGGATGTAAGTAGGATATATTAGGTTTCCTATCATTTCATAACTCATATGGAGTTTTCTTCAACAAAGGTCCCAGAAGTATTCTAATTTGAATATAACATGTTGTATTCACAGCTTCTTCCCAGAAATACTTCGGAACATTCATCTCACCCAGCATAGTCCTAGGCATTTCCTAAATTGTCCTATTCTTCCTTCCAACAACTCCATTCTGTTATGGAGTTCTAGGGGCAAAGAAATTCTGAAAATTTCCATTTTCTTCACAGAACATTCTAAACTTCTCATTTTCAAACTCACCACTATGATCACTTCTAATACTAGCTATAGACATTCCTTTCTCAATCTGTAACTTTTTGGATAGGACCTTAAAACACTTAAAAGACTCATCTTTATATGATGAAAACAATATCCAACAAAATCTAGTGAAATCATCAGCAATAATAAGACCATACCTCTTTCCTCCAAGACTCAGTGTTCTAGTTGGACCAAATAAATCCATATGTTACAACTCTAGAGGTCTAAAAGAAGTTACAACATTTTTAGAAGAAAATGTTGTTTTAATTTGTTTTCCTTTTTGACAACTTTCACAAAAGAAATCCTTATTAAAACATATTTTTATTCCAAATCAATTTTTCTTGATCAGTAGAAATAAAACAGGAAATATTTTGATTTTGAAAATCTTTCAAATTGATTTTGTAAAGATTGTTTTGTTTTTTTGGCAGAAAAGAATATGGACCCATCCTTGTTTTTGACTTCACAAGAATTTGATTGAAAGACACTTCAAAACTAGAATCACATAATTGATTGACACTAATCAAATTGTGTTTTAAACCATCAACTAGAATCACATTATCAATGCATGAAAAGAAATCTTTACCTATTTTACCGATTCCCATTATCTTGCCTTATTGGTTGTCTCCAAAAGTTACCGATCCTCCCTTCTTATATTGAAGATCTAGGAACATAGACCTTCTTTCCGTCATGTGTGGCGAGCATCCACTATCCAAGTACCAATGGTGCTGGCTACTTTTTCCAAGGAAGGATATTTGCAAGTGGTATTATCTATCTCTTAGGTACCTATATTTTCTTGGGTTCTTTAGGGTTAGTTCGTGAGTAATTCATAGTATGATAATGCAATTGATGATACCTCCGATAATGATTAGGTTGATGAAATTTATTCCTTAAGGGAGCAGAAACCTTTTTATACTGAGGATGGTTTTTACTAAAACCTAATCCAGTTTTATCATTAGGGTGTCTGTATTTCTCTAGCATATCATTCATTTTCATCGAACTCTCCGTAAAAGTTGATAGATCAGCTGAAAGACTATTTATTCTCTGCTTCAGCTTATTGATTTCTTCATATCTATCTACTACAACCTTTTTCTTCAACTCATCTACTTATTTCTTTAGGCAAACATTTTCCTTTTCTAATGCTTGCGTGTTTATCAAGTTTTCTATGTACTTTTTCTTAAGCAACTTATACTGCTTTAGAATTTTATGAGAATCTTCTAATAGTTCTGAGTATGCATTTTGTAATTCACTAAATTTTGAGGTTACCTCCTCATCACTTTCTTCCTTAACTACTAGGAAAATATTTGCTTGCACCGATGCTTCTGAGTCCGTATCTGATTCAGACGAATCTAGACATTCCCAGGTTGCTATCATACTTTTCTTTCCTTCTCTACTCTTCTTTGGCTTTTTCTTTAACAATGGACACTCGAACTTGTAATGTCCCAGTTTATTGCATTTTTTTCGTTCTTCCCTTCATCTTTGATATTCTTCTTGAAGTAGGATTCTTTATTTCCTTTAGCCTTTTTCTTCCACATGCGTCTGATCTTTCTTGAGATAAAGGATAGTTCATCATCTTCCTCGCTTGAAGTATGATCTGAATTATTGGAATTGTCATCCTTGAATGCCTCAATCTTTACCACGATGAGCTTTCTTCCTTTGATTCTTCTGATTTTTCTGTCCAGCCTTCAATGCTATAGATTTGTCCCGTCTGGGCTTATCTTCAGCATCTAGTTCAACTTCTTAGAGATCAAATTAATTCATCAAGCTTCAATACACTTAAGTCTTTTGCTTCTTGTACGGCTGTAACTTTTGGTTTCCATCAATTTGGTAAGCTTCTTAAGATCTTTCTAACGTGATCTTGATTGTTGTACGTTCTACCGAAAGCTTTAAGTCCATTGATGATAGTTTGAAATCTTCCAAACATCTTATCGATAGACGCTTTGTCCTTCATTTTGAACAGCTCATACTAGTGTACAAGAATGCTTATCTTGGACTCCTTTACTTGATTTATGCCTTCATGTGCGATGGATAGCATATCCCACATCTCCTTCGTAGTATCACATCTGTGAACTTTATCGTACTCACTTCTGCTTAGGGCACAGCTTAAGAAGAACTTGGCCTTTCAATTCAGCTGGAATCTAGCTTTTTATTCTGCAGACCATCTGATTCATGGAATGGCATTTCCTTCTTCATCTACCGGTGTAGAATGTCCATTTTCTATTATCTCCCAAAGATCGATGTGAGTAGATTCAATGAAGAGTCGCATCCTATCTATTCACTAATGATAATCTTCTCCATTGAATGCCGGAGGTCTAGTTATTGAGGCACGTTCAGCTATATATACATGTGACTCTGCCATAGATCTTTATCCACACTTTATTATAGTGGTTCTTAGACACCGAGCTCTGATACCAATTGAAATGAATCACACGTTAGTATACGATATACAAAGTGCACAAGAAGGGGGGGTTGAATTGTGTATTGAAATTTTTAATACAATCCCCTTTTTAAAAAAATTGCTTTCTAAAAAATGATTGACAAACAATATTATAAAGTACTTATATCAGCAATAGAAACAAGAGTTAAGAGTGACAATCGACACAACAATTTTATACTGGTTCACCCCAAACCGTGGGCTACGTTCAGTCTTCAGAATCCCTTATGAGATTTCACTATACTTCACAAAAGTACAAGTATTCTTTTCACCAAGACTTTTCAAGTCTCGTACAATAAGTATTATTTATCTCACTTAGCCACTTCAAGCTCTCAGCTAATCTTCTTCCTTACAGAAAGATATTGCGAGCATTGTTACAGAAAATATAGCTTTCTTATTTTCGCACAAATACAGTATTTAGCTTTTGAATATCACTAACAAAATCACTAACTTTTTTAGTCTTCAACTTTGAATCATATTTATAGTCTTCGTCTTCAACTTCTTTTTGATAACTGCTTCTTGATTCTTGATTCTTGATCTTTAAAGAAACGGTTATTCAACTGAGTTCTGTAACTAACTCAAACTGATTTGATTCTTCATCTTCGATTCCTTCGTCTCATATTGCTTCCATCTCATTTTTGCTTTCGCTTCAGTCTCATTTTTCCTTCATTTTCATCTCATTTTTCCTTTGCTTCTGTCTCATTTTCCTTTTGTCGCATTTGCTTTCACTTCCGTCTCAATTTTGCTTTAGCTTCCGCTTCACTTTTCTTTTGCTTCTGTCTCACTTTTCTTCAGCTTCCGTCTCATTTTTTCAGCTTCTGTCTCATTTTTTTCAGCTTCATCAGTATTTGGTTTTCATCAAAATTAATCGTAAAGTCATTTTGACTTAACAAGTGGGTTGGAGATATCTTTGGGATTCTGGGATGTTCATTGATCCTTGAATCTAAATAAAAGGTACTCTCATCATAGTGTTAGTTAATGGACTCGACTAAGCTCTTGAACCCTTAATTTCTTTAAAATAGGCAAAACTAATAAGCTCTAGAAATTCCTTGATCTCCATTATAACCTAGAATAGACTCTTTAAGTTTAATAACGAAGATACATTAGATACTAAGAAACAACTAACTTAGGCCACCTACTCATAAGCTCGGAAGGTGTATCCTAATGGCATATGATACTAGATTAGTTGATTAAGTATCTTGACAAATTCAATTAACCTATTGCTACCTCTGAGAATCAATATGGACTATTACGTATCACACGCTCAACCCTAGCCTTCGGATTAGAAAGTTACCTAAAGGGTGATCAAGCCTATAAGAAACTCCTAATTCATGACATTTATCCTAAATCCCAAACCATCCTAGACCTACAAGCACCAATTTAAGACAAGTTCAACTCCATTCTCACAATTTCCATCCCTTCATCCTTATAATATCTCCAAACCCCTAAGTAGTCTAGCCACACATGTCCATACTAAGCAAAATAAACATTAATAAATAAAACTCATACTTATTTAAATAAACCAAGGCTGGAAATTATAAACCAAGTAATAAAAATCAAATTTCAACACTAACTTAATAGAAATAAAAACTCTTTATGCTAACAAATAATGAATCATAATCTAAATTACAAAATCTAAACTAACTGCATCAAAATAAAAATTTAAGCACGCATAACTTGCACAATCAAATTAATTGATCATGAACCTAAGAACATGCATAAATCTGAACTATTAACCACAAATTAATCAAAAGCATCACAAATAAGCAAAAACCCATAACATAAACCATTACACATTCAAATACACCATACATTTAGACCTGAAAAAGCACATAAATTAGCTTAAACAACTAAGATTAAAGTTGGAAAATTGAAGGAATAAACATCCATTGATATAACATAAAGTTTCCTTACAAAATTCATAAATTTCAACTATAAAATTCATCAATCATTCATTCTAAATATTCTAGAACATGTAAAAATATGATTAACATTAAGAAAGCTTTAAAATAATGAATGAACATTAATAGATTCAGATATATGAAAATAAAGCATTGAAATTGAAAGATAATAGCTAAGCTTATGGAAAGTAACAATAATTTCTCTACTGGTTCCTTCTCTCTTCTTGTTGGAGTTTTACCCAAAAATGGTAGATTGGAGAGCTACTTTCCAAGTCATTTCTCTTTCTTTATTTATCATTTCCCATCTAGAGTAAACCTTAGGGCTTTCCCATGCCTAAAAAGTCTAAAAAGTTCATCGAAAACTCAATTTTATAAGTGACCCCACGTTTGTCTGCGCTCCCCACATTTGTCTGCGCGTAGGCCACAATCATGGCTTCTATCATAATCGTGGTAGATTTCCCACAATCGTGTCCCTATGCTCAAGCTTCTATCATGATTGTGGCCTCGGGTTATTTCCTGAGTCTTCTCCCATTATCCTCTAAATGCCCTTGATGGTTTCTCCTCCATAGATGACTCTCCAAAATTTGTCAAACTTCTTCCTTTTAGCATATATTTGTGTTTAATCGTTTAATCTATATGTAAAAACAAAATGAACACAAATTGAGTATTTAAACACAAAATATATTGAACAAACATTAAAATGCATAAGATAATTCAATCCTATCAAATATCCCCACACTTGAACTATTGCTTTTCCTCAAGCAATTTAAAAATAACTAGGATATTCTGTCAATTTGTTTCCAAAGAAAATCGAGTATATGCAATCCTTCAAACTTTGACAAATTCAAGTATCGAGCTACTATATATATCATAATCTGTTCATCAATGCACATAAACAAAGTCAAAGTTAGTGTTAGACCCCGAAATATTTTTTTTTTAATGATATTATTAAGTATATTGTGATAATTGTGGTATTTGTCTTAGTTTGATTAATTCGGGAATGTTATGGATAATTAGGGTGAATTGGATAAGTATAGGTTAATTATGGTTTAATTGTGGTTTAAATGAGAATTAGAGGATGTAAGGGTTTTGAGGAGTGACTTAAGTTGTTGGGTTTGGGCTTGGGGAGGGCCCATGCCCTTAGGTTAAGAAGAGATTAGAAAGGGGAGGAGAATAGAAAAGAGAAGGGAAAAGAAAGAATAGAAGGAGAAGAAGAGAGTATCGCCGTCGGTGGAGGAAGAGAGAAGAGAGGAAGAGATTTCGTGATTTTGAGCTTTCCGACCCTTTCGAAGTGATTTCTGGTAAGTTTAGTTCCCGTTAAACTTGGTTTGATGAGTTTTAAACTTAGAGAATGTGAAATCCGTAAGAATCGAAGGTTTAGGGTTTAGAGTGGAAAAATTGGGGGAATCGTTGGGTTGATGTGTTTGTGTGAGATTTGAGGCTTGAAATGGGTTAGAAATATGGTAGATATCTTGATCTATGTCTTAGATGTGTTGTGTTTGTGTTTGGAACGATTTGGGATTGGAAAATCTGCAGAATCTGGGTTTCGGAGTCGCAACTCCATTCGCACGTCGCGACGTGTGCAAGAACACGCCGCGGCGTGTGAATTATTT
>JANJEY010000006.1:32346966-32358560 GCA_024703695.1 Erythroxylum cataractarum
GTGCATGTGCAACCAATCATTAAGCATAGAGGCTAAATGTTGTATGTGCATGCCGAGATATAATTCAATATTCCTAACATGTCCCAATTTACCAAAATACCCTTTCCTATAGGAGATGGAATGTTACACAAAGTGAATGGACATTGACACAAAACATAATTCAGAGGAGAAATTCATATGAAAGGTAAGCTAGTGACCTTAAAATTAGTATGTTATGTTTTAGTTAGGCTTGTCGTAATTTAGTGCATGATAGTGCCTTAATTTTTTTTTATGATTTTTGTTATGTTTTGTAATGAGTTTGATAATGAATGTTTATAATTTGACGTGTATCACATGGTTAAGAAAAATATATAGGAGGTTGCTTAATAATGCGGTTGAATGATCATGCAATTTTGGAGGAGCAACCCATTGGTTCCTCCTAAGCCTCTGGCACAATTGTGCATCCCATGCATTATCATGTCAGAGGGTTTTTGGCCAAATATATAATCATGCAAGGGGTTGCATTATCGCACATCTCCCCTTTTTACCCCACGCACAATCATGCCTCTTGCACAATCATGCACAACCCCCTTTTTACCCCTTCCCTTAAAACCCTAGCCTATATATATTACTCCTCTTACTCCCTCCTCTGATCTTTCTCTCTCTAGTTAGTAGCACCTACCCTGTAACATCCCGTTACTGTCAGTAAGGGTATTATGGTAATATTGGGATAGACTGATAGGATTTCACTACATTCATTGACTGAGCATATTACTGGCCTCTAATCATAGAGGAACTGGTCTACTACATATGCATATATTTATAGGTACGCGCATTCATGATTTTCCAGTATTTAATTGTGAATTGGAATTGACTGAATTGACTGGTTTATGAATTGACCGAATTGTAAACTGACTGGACTGACTGGAATATGGTTGAGTGAGAAATTGGGTTCAAATGACTGAGTAAAAATAGTTTAAGAGTGACTGGCAATTGATAGTGGCTTCTAGGAGATTTTCGGAAAATTTGGGAGAAAATATCCGGATCGGAAATTTTGGATTGACAGACCTATTGACTGTATAGTACCGAAAGAACTGTCCAATGGCAATGGAAAAAATTAGAATTTTACTGATAGGAAATAAATATGTTAAACCATTGGAATTTAGAGACTGAAATTGAGACTGATTTGGAGACTATGTATATATATATATATATATAACTAAGTGGAATGTGGAGAATGACCTAAGGCAAAAATCGTTTTTCCTCTTCTCTTCTCCACGGTGATCTTCGATCCTTCTTCATTGGTGAGAATCGTCGTTTCTTCTTGTGGTTTCCCTCCTATTGTGCTTAGCTAACTGATTTACTGTGATTGATGAAGTGGATTGAGGCTTGAGGAAGGAGATCGACGGTGTTGAGAAAGATTTTAGGGTTTGCGATCGATTCAGTGATTTGGTAAGTTTAATGGCATTAATACTGTTATTAATGGTTTTTACTGCATGTATGGTATTTATTATGGTTGTTATGGGTAGATGGGAGTGTTTAATGGAGGTTTTAAGTGTATTTATGGCAGAAATCGATCGGAGAAGACGATCGGACCGTCGCACGTCGCGGCGAGCACTGAAGCGCCGAGGGCTTCGTCGCGACGAATAATTGAATTTAATTAAATTCGTTAGTCGCGACGAGCTCAGGTAGACGACGCGACGAGTATGATCTGGTACGTCGCGACGAGTGGTTTCCACGTCGCGACGAGTGAGCTTTTCACGTCGCGACGAGGGGGCGTGGGTTGCGACGAATGGGACAATTTCTGATTGGAATGAACTTAGTGGATTTGGCATAATTTATGGTATAGACCCCGATTGAGGTAATTCCTGATTCGTTGTGATCTAGAGAAAGGGGTCTACTATTGAGGAAATATCGAGAGGTAGAATTTGATGTAAATGGTACTGACTGTTGAGATTAAGGTTAATTATGGTTCATAGTGTGGTCTAAGTACTGAATTGTGATAATTGGAGTTCTAATTGGGATTTTCACTGGATAATATGACCGATGGATATAAAATGGTTATAGGGTATATGAATTGAGAGAATTGAACTGATTTGAGGATTGAACTTAATCAGTGTTGATCCAATTGAGTGAAGAGTTGGAATTGGGCATAGGTTATCGAAAATGGGTTTTAGCACCGGAAATCGTGAATGAGCATTGTACATAATTGCACACTGAACTGTTTAATTGAGCATATAGTAATGGGACTGTATTTGACTGTTATAGAGGCACCGTTGGACCGTCGTTCCACGGACGTTGATGGGACTTCCAGGCAGTAGCTCGGAAGTAACAGGTGAGTAATCTAGTTGGTTTCTCAAATTACTGATTGTCTAAATGCTTACTGTGTGAATTACTGAATGATTACTGAAATGAATGCGATTGAATTGTATGCTTTCACTGTACTGAACGGGACTGTTACATGACACTGGAAATTTGCATGATTATTGAAATATACATGATCAAACTGTATGCTCTCACTGCATTGGACTGGACCACTGTATGACTACTGAATTGTATGAGAGTGAACTGTATTATTACTGAAATATGTGTAACCGATTCGCATACGATTACTGTAGTGGATTGGATTACTGAGTGATACTGAGTACTGCTACACTGGGCTTTATAGCCATACACTGTAAATTACTGAACATCGCACTGCATGCATAAATGCATGATCAGATAATGGACGTGCCCCAAGTTGCTAATATCACTGAATAGAGCTTCGAGCTCGAACACTGTACTGACCGGGCATAGCCCGAGGGGATTTATCCCTGACGCGTCCCACTGATTACTGTTACTACTGACCGGGCCTCGAGCCCGAGGGGATTTATCCCTGAATACTGCACTGACCGGGCCTAGCCCGAGGGGAGAAATCCCTGACGCGTCCCACTGATCACTGACTGAGCGCTTGGGCACAACACTGAATAACTGGAAAAGAGTATCACGAGCATTGCATACTGTACTGAACGCCTGAAATTACTGTATGACTACTGTGAATGTCTGTCTATTCTAAATTATAGTGAGTGAATGACTGAACTGTATGTGATCTAGTTACACTGTATGACTGTATGATTACTGAAAAGTGTATAACCAAATTATATGCGTTTACTGTACTGGATTGGACTACTGCATGACACGGTGAAACTACATGATTACTGATATGTCTGGAATGCACATGGTCGAGTGACATGCTTTTACTGTACTGAATCAAACTACTGTATCAGACTGTATACTGTTACAAGATACTGTAAACTTTATAGACTACTGTAAACTGTATATATATATAATACTGCTATTGGAATATTACTGTTATGCTATACGCGATACGCGTAATGCATGATTTGAGTGAACCATCGATGATGGTTCCTCACTGAGTTCGCAAACTCACCCAAAATTGCATTATATTTTTCAGGACTGATAGAGAAGACTCCTAGCTCCGAAGATAATCTGTTCCTGTCGTGCGAGCTGCTGGCAAGAGTTGATGACACACACAGGTCGGTCAGCTGGGTTAGCTTCTGAGGATGACCTAGGGTAGATGCTTGTATCAGTTTCCTTTTTCTTTGGTTTTGGTAGGAGACTGATGGACTTGTTTATTCTGACACTGGAAGATTGTATTAAGACTGATATTTTGGATTTTGATTTACTAGTTACTGTCATATATTGTGATTTAATTTACTGTGATGCCATGTGAATATTTAGTGAAACTGTTCTGGTAGTGCACCTTATCGTGGGATACGTGTCGGGCGTCCCGATGTGTACCCTACAGTGAGGGGGCGCTACACTTAAGGCATTCAAAAAGTTTGAATAATGAACCTCTTGTTGAGTTTAATCTTAAAATTAAAAGGACTTGTTAAAGGAACAACGCTTAAAGAAGAAGACAGATGGTCAACAATAACCAAATTTTGGATCTGCATGAAGAACAAGATACAAAAAATGAGCAATTCTATAGGGAAAATTAAGCTGAGTCGGTTGTTATCAACCCTGAGGTAAGAAGAATTCGAGATTATCAGATTCCATTTATTGCAGGGAGCCCCGCTTGCATTAGATTGACTATGGCAGCATGGAATTATGAGCTGAAGCATATTCATTTGTCTATACTGCCACAATTTAATGGGATGCCTAGTGAAGATGCTCTAGCCTTCATGAGAGATTTCTATGCAACAGTTCAAACTCTTCCCTTGTATGGACTGTTGGAGGATGAGTTGAGGCTAAGGTGTTTTCCTTATTGCATGAAAGGATTGACAAGAAATTGGCTGTTAAGTTTAGAGGTGGACTCTACTGATACTTGGGAGAAGGTTATGGAGACTTTTATGATGAAGTGGTACCCAGCCCATAAAACTCTTGAACTCTAAAAGATGATACATTAGTTCTTGCAAAAGGACGGAGAAAATTTTAATGAGGCTTGGGAATGGTTTAATCATCTTCTTAATCAATGTCCACACCATGGATTTGATATGTACTCGTTGACTCAGTTCTTTTACTATGGTCTCACCGACATAACCAAACTCTGGTGGATATGAATGCTGGGGGGAATATTAGTGACCTGAGTTCCCAAAAATTGTGGAATATTTTGAAAAAAGTTTTAGAGAACTCACATTGTAAGGTGACTAGGAGCAAAGCTATTACTTTAAATGAAGTGGGTTCCAAATCTGACATGGCCTACCAAGTTGCTGAGATTAATAATAAGTTGAACTTGTTAATGAATGATAACAAGTCTAGTAAAGATCCTTGCACTCTTTGTGGGAGATTTGGCTATACAGCAGCGGGTTGTATGAACATTAAGGCAACATTGATAGAGGAAGAGGTTAGCTATGTGAACAATGGTAGACAAGGTCAGAGACTTGATCCTTTCTCGAACACTTACAATGAAGGTTGGAAATTCCATCCAAATTTCTCATGGAAAAATCAAGGGGCAGCAAAACCAATGGGACCACCAGGGTTTCAAGCACCATTAAAGCAATAGTACTCATCCCCTTCATCTTCTACACCATAACAATTCCCTTCCCCGTGGGAGAAAAAGGTAGATCAACTTATGTGACCTAGGTGCAAGCATTAATCTTATTCCCCTGTCTCTATATAACAGGTTGGGAATTGGTGAACTCAATCCAACTACAATTTCATTACAACTTGCTGATAGATCGATTCGATATCCTATTGGTATAGTTAAGGATTTACTGGTAAAAGTTGGTAAGCTTATAATTCCAGGTGATTTTGTGGTGCTTGAGATGGAGTTTGACATTTAGGTTCCCATAATTTTAGGAAGACCATTCTTAGCCACTAGTGAAGCACTGATTGATGTCTTGGATGGTAAGCTAACTTTATGGGTAGGTGATGAAAAAGAGGAGTTTAACATTTTTAAAGTTTTGAGGGGTCCCTCTTTTGATGAGGTCACTTATTGGATTGATGTAATTGATTCTCTTACATTTGGATCTATTCCTGAATTGATATGTGATGACACTTTGGAAGCATGCCTAACCTTAGGGATAGAAAAGAATGAGTTGGATGAAGAGTTAGTGGACTATACTTATAGGTTGTCAGGTAATGGATCTAGGTATAGACCTCAAATTGAAGAATTAGGCCCTCCTAAACCTAAATTATTACCCTCCATATTGAGCCCACCGAATCCTGAACTTAAATAACTTCCAATTCATTTGAGATATGCATTCTTGGGAGAAGCAAATACATATCCAGCTATCATTTCTTCTTCTTTGGATTCCTTTTAAGAGGAGAAGTTTCTAAAGGTGTTGCATGAACATAAATTGGCTATTGCTTGGAATATTGTTGACATAAAGGGGATTAGCCCTTTTATTTGTGTTTACAGGATTATAATGGAAGAAAACCACAAACCTAGTGTGGAAAGTCAAAGAAGGCTTAATCCTAACATGAAGGAAGTTGTGCGATCTGAGGTACTTAAATTACTTGATGCGAGAATTATCTATCCTATTTCTCATAGTTCTTAGATAAGTCCTATGTAGGTAGTGCCTAAGAAGGGTGGCATAACTGTTGTTTCGAAAGATAGGAATTAACTAATTTCCACTAGGGTTGTGACCGGGTGGAGGGTGTGTATAGATTATAGAAAAGTGAATGTAGCCACTAGGAAAGATCACTTCCCTCTTCCCTTTATAGATCAAATGTTGGAAAGATTAGTAAGGCATGAGTATTACCGTTTTGTATATGGTTATTTAGGTTATAACAAAATCCCGATAGCCCTAGAGGATCAAGAGAAAATCAATTTCACGTGTCCCTATAGTACATTTGCGTATCATAGGATGCCCTTCAGGTTCTGCAACGCTCCTGCCACTTTCCAACGTTGCATGATGTCTATATTCTCTGACATGGTGGAGAATATAATTGAGGTATTTATGGACGATTTCTCTATTTTTGGTTCTTCTTTTGATGCATGTTTGTTCAATCTAGAACAGGTTCTACAAAGGTGTGAAGAAACCAATCTTGTGCTAAATTGAGAAAAGTGCCACTGCATGGTACAAGAAAGAATCGTCCTATGCCATAAAATTTCCAACAATGGGATTGAGGTAGATCCAGCAAAAATAGAGGTCATCAACAAGTTTCCACCTCCTAATTCGATTAGAGTGATACAAAATCTTTTTGGACACGCTAGGTTTTATGTCGATTTATCAAGGATTTTTCGATTTCTCGACCATCATGTGGTCCATTGCAAAATGAAGTTCCTTATGAGTTTACTGATGAATGTCTTTGTGCTTTTAACAGGTTAAAGAAGGAACTTACCTCAGCTCCTATAATGGCCACACCGGATTGGAATCTCCCTTTTGAGTTGATGTGCGATGCTAGTGAGTATGCACTTGGGGCTATCTTAGGGCAAAGACAGGATAAGAAATTACATGTCATTTATTACGCTAGCAAAATTCTTAATGATGCTCAACTTAATTATGCAACTATAGAGAAAGAATTGCTAGCAGTAGTTTATGCTTTTAACAAATTTAGATCTTATCTTGTTGGCTCCAAAGTCATTGTTTACACTGACCATTCTGCCCTAAAATATCTACTCAAAAAGAAAGATGCAAAACCAAGATTGATCATATGGATTTTACTTTTGTAGGAATTCGACTTAGAAATTCGAGATAAGAAGGGATCAAAAAATTCAGTAGCTAACCATCTATCGCGACTAGAACAAGGAGACAAACTAGGAGAGAAACCAATCAATGATACCTTCCCTGATGAGAATCTGTGCCTTATTAAAGACAACGTCCCTTGGTTTGCTAATTATGTCAATTTTCTAGTGTCTGATATCATTCCTGCTGATTATTCATACCATAGTAGGAAGAAATTCTTATCTGAGGTAAGAAACTACTTTTGGGAAGATCTGTTGCTATTGATGTGCTGACGGGGTGATCAGGAGATGTGTACCTGATGAAGAGATGCGATCCGTTTTGCATCATTGTTATGCTTCCCTATATGGAGGACACTATGGGGCCAACAAAATAGCGGCAAAAGTTTTACAATTCGGACTCTATTGGCTAACTCTCTTTAAGGATGCTAGGACTTTAATCATGACTTGTGACAAGTGTCAGAGAACTGGAAATATTGGTAGGAAGCATGAGATGCCTCAATCAGGGATTCTAGAAGTAGAGCTATTTGATCTATGGGGTCTAGACTTCGTGGGACCGTTTCCAGTATCTTTCAGAAATGAATGCATCCTTGTGGCGGTTGATTACGTGTCTAAGTGGGTGGAAATCAAAGCACTGTCGAACAACACTAAAGCTAGTGTACTCAAATTTATCAAGAAGTACATATTCCCAAGGTTGGCGTTCCAAGAGCTATAATAAGTGACAATGGGGTGCATTTTCAGAATCATCAATTTAATTCTCTATTGTCAAAATATGGGTGTCATTTTATTTTTGGAACTACCTACCACCCTCAAAATAGCGGGTAAGTTGAGGTATCTAACCAAGAAATCAAGCAGATTTTAGAGAAGATGATTAATACCTCAAGAAAGGATTGGGCATTGAAGTTTGACGACGCTCTATAGGCATATAGGACAGTATACAAAACTCCCTTAGGGATGTCTCCTTATAGGTTAGTCTTTAGGAAATCTTGTCATCTTCCGGTTGAAATTGAACACAAGGCATTATGGGCAATCCAGAATTTGAAATTTGATCTCAAGGAAGCTGGACAAAGGAGACTAATGGAGTTGAATGAGCTGGATGAATTTCGCCTTGATGCTTTTGACAATGCTCGCATATACAAGGAGAGAACCATGGCTTTTCATGACAAGCATATCCTTTGACGGGAATTTAAACCTGTCCAAAAGGTTTTTTTATTTAACTCTCGTTTGAAATTATTTCCAGGAAAATTACTATCAAGATAGTCGGGATCATTTGTAGTGACAAGGGCATATCCACACGGAGCATTGGAAATTACGAGGGATGATCAAGAGCCCTTCATGGTCAATGGGCAAAGACTTAAGCACTATTTTGAGGGACAATGGTGGGATGCATTTCCACCATCTTATTTCAAAGTTGATATCTGGATGACCGAGTCCAACTAAAAGCATTAAATTTAGTGCTTATTGGGAGGCAACCTAATTTTTCTAACTCTTGTGTTATTTTCTTGTTGAATTTTCACTTTTTGTTACATCTTCTTATTATAGTTTATTGTGTGTGTATAAGGATCTTGTTTGCGGGGCATCCTAATGACATCTTCTAATAGCATGAGGACTGGTGTGATCACAACTCTTCAAACCTAGAGGTGAGACTGATTTTAAGTATGGAGGAGGTAAATGGCAATGTCTCTTTGTTTTATTTTGATGTTCTTTCACTCTAGCACTCACACATCATACTTGAAGTCCTAGGAGATCATTGAATGGCTAGAAGTAGCAAAAGAAAAGGGGACAAGGTGAGAAAAAATTTGAAGAAATCATGAATGTCTGTTTAATGGACATTGGACGCAATAAAAGTGAAAACTGACTCGTAAAGGTCTGTTAAACAGACATGTATGTCCGTTTAACGGACATGAGTCTTCCAAATACTTAGACTAACCTGTAAAGGTCCGTTAATTAGAAATTTATGTCCGCTTAATGGACATTGTCTAAACATCAGACTAAAAATCCTTTCTCTTTTCTTTTCCCGCACTTTTCTCTTTCTTTCTCTCTCACCGCCCCTCGCCCTACCTTCTCCATCTCTTCCACCTTCGGCCATCCCAACCCACTTAGCCTAAACCCTCAATCATTCTTCGTCTTTCCACATCCTCCACCTTCACTCCTCCCCTACAAAACTTTAATCCAGGTGAGATTTCTCCCCACAAGCTCCTCTGTAAGCTCTTTCTCTCTGAAAAAGTGGACGAGGTTCCTTGCTGATTGAGGAACGAAATCTTTGAGATCTCCGTTATAAGGGTGTTAGGTAAGTATTCTATGAACATCTTTAAGCAATTTTCTGGAATTTGGGGAAATATTTTGTGAATTTTTTTGGATTATGATTTAAAATTCATTTCAAATTTTGTTGTTGATTTTGGGTTATAAGAAATTGAGTTGAAGTTTGGATTTTGATTGGGTTGAATTGTTGTCATGTGATCTTGCCATTTGTGGGGTGGATTGAGAATTGAATTGTAGTGTTGATTTTGTTATTCAATTTGAAGAAGATTGAGAGTGAATTAAATTTTAGGGCTGATTGAAATTGAAATGTTGGGGAAAATTCAGAGCGACTTGTATCATTGCAGATTGATATTGATGGTTAGATTGGTCTGAAGCGTGTGGTTTGTGATTGAACAAACTTTTTGAGTGTGGTTAGCTGAGTTTGAAATTGAATAATTTGATTGTTAAGCTACAATGTCGAGATTTAAGCAATCCGTGAGAAAGAACACTGGGCAATCCTCTCGATCTGTGAGAGGGAAGAACTTGGTTCAAGATGAACCTATCTCTGAACCGACATTGTTTATCAATGAGCAATGTGAAGAATGGTATAAAAAAAAGAAGAACAATAAGTTTGTGATTGAGGTATCCGTGGTGGACTTATTGATGAGAAGCACCATGTTAGGGCCAACTTAGATAAATTCCATTAGGGCAAATTGTTGACCCTCAAGGGTGCCTATTACCCCAAGGCGGTCAAACAATTTTATGCCAATTTGAGTACAGTAGCCGGGAAACAACCACCAATGCTCACCTCAATAGTAAATGGGGAAGAGGTAGTGATCACTGAGGAGATGATTTGCAGTCATCTAAAGCTACCAATGGGAGGCAACATCCCATCTTTTGACAAGAGGGCCAGATGCTCATGTGATGACACATGGAATAAAGACGATGCTATGGATCAGCTCAGGATTCGAGCTATGTGGCAGCTGACAAATCATCATTTTTTATGCATTGCAATTATCTGGACGTAGCCCCAAGATTAATAGCTTTTGTGCTAGCTCATAATGTCATGTCAAAGGCCAGCGATTCAGGATACCCCTGAAATGAAGACTTGTTCATTTTAGATAAAATGTTCTTTTATGACGATCAATTCCAAAGCATTGCTGCAACCAAACTGATGATGACTGAAATGTGGCAAGTGGTCCACCACAGGACAGAGACCAAGGCATTCTTCTTTCTAGTTTTATTGAGCCAATTATTGCATCATCTTAAGGTCATAAAAAGGGATGAAGTAGTGGCTCTTACTACTAAAGGGGATGTCATTAATGCTGTCAATATGAGGGAATTTGAGTTTGAGGAAAATGCCCTCATGGGTGGGTAAATCTATGTCGAGCAAAGCCTAATCTGAATGCACAACAGCCAAGAGCCCCTCCAGCTTCAAAAGCTACTCCGATTTTGGTTCAGATACAGGCCAACTTAAGGACTCTTCGAGCTGAAGAAAGAATGGAAGACATGTTGAGGGCTTTCATGGAGCAACACCAAGCACTGCCATCAGGACCATACTATTATAGGATCATAGGACTATAGTTGCACCTAAACTCCCATGCATGGAAAAGAGCATTTTCTTTTCCATCTTGATCTAGCTTTTCTTTTATGTTGATACTTTATCGAACTAACTTTAGTTTTCTTTTGCTGATCTCCATATTTTGTATTTTACTGGAGATATAAACTTTCAGGGTGTAAATTTTGGGCAATCAACTCTTTTAGGGGGTTACTTTACCTTCCCTCTACTTTTCGTTAATCCTAACATTGAGGACAATGTGAAGTCTAAGTGTAGGGGAATTAAGGATAAAGTGGATGGTAGTGCATAAATCATTCTCGCATCAATCAATGAAAAAGGGGTTAATTTAATATCTTTCATGTGTAATTGTCATTATTATTACATTTCATGAGTTAATTACATGGATGTGATTGACCTTGAATAATGTGCATAATATGATTAATTGGATTACGTACCTTGTCACAATAGGATGATATAATGAGCATGCTATTGAATGAGTAAACATCACCAAATCAGCTAATTTGAGCGTAAAGGATTGCACTCAATTCTGCTTTCCTTATCAGCGATTTAATCTTCTCTTCTATGCATGTTTGCTTCTAGAACTTATTATTATTATTTTTAGCCGAAATAAGACCATTTTATTAATAGCGAGTAATGGGTTCGGTATCCTAGTGCACGGTTCACTAT
>JANJEY010000006.1:32439221-32452422 GCA_024703695.1 Erythroxylum cataractarum
TCACTTGTTCTCCTAAAATAAGAACCAAAATCTCATTTAATAACTCATGCTGAAACAATAATTCTATTCTTAACTTCTATCCATAATTCCATAGTCTTAGAAACCAATTCATCACTTCATCACTTCACATAACTTGTAGATCTAAGTCTCTAGTTCACAATGCCTATAAAATCACCCCAAAAGGACTTCTCTAACAAAAGATATGAGTATAACACTATTTGGGCAGAAAAAAAATGAAGTTCGCCGTGGCGAAGGCTGTGCTCTCCGCGACGAACAACTTGCGCGCCGCGGCGAGCGGCCTGCATGCCGCGGCGTGCACGCATGTTGACGCGCGCCGCAGGGAAAGCCTACTTCCTCGCCGAGTCTCACCAAAATATTCGCACGCCGCGGCATGCATACTCGTACGTCACGTCGTGTAAGCCTTCCTCGCACGTCACGGCGTGCTTATGAGCACGTCGCGGCTTGCGAGTCGCAGAACTTCATCCGAACCCAGTTTTTCCCAGATTTTTTGCAGATCAATCTATTCCTTTGCTCATTCAACACCCTTAAACTTTAGATCATGCATCATACTCCACTTCTACACTTATCTAACACAACAACATCAACAAAAAACACAACCAAAACAACAAATCTACCCAAGTTCACCATAAACCCTAACCCAACGATTTCTACTCAAATCAAGCACGAATAGGGTTCAGTCCAACTCAAACTTAGATAAAAGAGTTAACCTTACCTGAATAATGCTTGAAAACCTTCGAAATCTACAAACTGAAACTTTTCTCTTTTTCTCTTCTTCTTCTCCTCTCACTGCCGCCGACTCCCTCTTCGTTCTTTCTTCTTTTCTATTTCTCTTTCTTTTCTTTTCCTTACTTTTCTTCTTTATTTCTTATTCTTCTTTTCCTTTCTTTAGTTCCTTAAACCTACATGAGAGGACAATGACTCAAATGCCCCTCCATGCTTAGCCTAAAACATCTTAACTCATGTGCCTTGACCATATTGCCCTTAAACATATTTACCCTTCCAAACACATATTTTATACTAAACTCAATTAAATCCAAATTTTCCATGAATATTTCCAATTAATCAAACTATGCCATAAATAACACAATCAAATAAATTCATACTTAATAACTTCAAGAAAAACAAAAATTTGGGGCCCAACAGTTAAAGTATTAAACTTGAATAAAAATAAATGCTCAAAAGTATGTGAAGTTTCTAAAGGCCATCTAGGAGGATTGCAAAATGCTTCTAAAAAAATAGGGATTTTATACATGTTGACAATATAGAAGAGTTGGAGGCTCTCAAATTTATACAGGATGCCCTTCGAAGTAATCCAAATTAAGGAGAAAAAGATAAAGGAACTGAGGAATTACCACAACTACTTGGAAATATACAATTCCCAACTTAGGAAAAGGTTAAGAATTATGTGGCTAAAGAAAGGAGAAAGAAAATCTAAGCTTTTTCACAAGATCATATAAGGAAGAAGGAATAAGGCTAGAATCCTTACCCTTACTTATTGGTCCTAATGGAGCTATAATTAAAGATTATGATAAACTTAAAGAGATTACAAGGAATTATTTTGTAAACCTGCTTTGGAAAAGGGATACAATTAAGGAACTTCCTGTAGAGTTATATAATTCCTTAAAAGGTTCCATCTAATTTTATGTAACTCCTTAAAAGGTTCCATCTAATTGTAATAATTAATTGTTCTCATTAGAAAGGTCACATAGGATGAAATCAAATTAACTCTCTTCTCCTTCAATCCTGATAAGGCACCGAGTCTTAATGGAGTCAATGCAAAGTTCTTCTAAGCTAGATAAGATAAAACTGGCTCAATACTATCCTTGAAATTTTTTATAAATAATTTCTTTTGTCAGTATTAAACAAAACTTATATTTTCTTGGTGCCCAAGGTTCCTAATCTTAAGGGTTTAAGGGACTACAGACCCATTTCTTACTGTAATATAGTTTACAAAGTGATCTCTAAAATTCTAGCTAACAGACTCAGAGAGACCTTTACTAGCTTCATCAAGGATTTAATGTATATCCATATAACCTTAATAAGGACTTACTTCTAAAGTTAATAACTATATAAGCTTTGAACTCAAATATCAACTCTTACATATAATAATGTATATATTTAATACTTCACAAGTATTAGATATCCCAATACTAAACACTTTTGGTACATATAATAAAAAAAACTTTGATTTCACCATGAAAATGAATCTTTTTGTGTCTCGTAACCTTTCAACTATACATCAATGGCATCCACAATGAAAATGGTTCCATTTTGATGTATTGTGATAAGATTTGAACTTTTCAAATTTCATCTTACTCCAACTACTTTTCTTGAGAACCATCCTTTTATAATTGTTTATTGAAACAAAAAATTTATTCAATAGGTCTGTAATATTATATCTAACATTTTGGATATCTCATAACCTTCTATTCTCTTACTTAATTCTAAATTATTGGATAACATATGCTTTAAGTAAGCATCATATTAATAATTATTAACTTTGACTCTTTCAAAGTCTTACCATTCCGTATCTAATGTGAAATCTTCCTAATTAAACTATTGAATGTAAGTTATTAAATTAGGAATATTTATAGATGAAATAAATATTACATTATATAATATCTAATATTTTATTTTCTCTTTATACAAAACATTCTATTATAGAATTTAATTGTAGAGGTATTCACTAAAGAATCTCATTCCCTATACATAACTAAAAAAAATAACTTACCACATCGATCTCATCAAAATGTTTCAACATTCTCAATGCTTATTTTCTAATTAGATTTGAATAATTCAAAAAATTTAAATCAACATTTCCTTTAATACATATGATAAATCAAATAAAGCTATTATTAAAATTAATGAATTACAAGTAATATCCTTTTATAAATTTTTATTGAATCCAATGCATCACATATATAAAATTTGCCAATTTAATACCATCTTCATCCTTTCACTAAAGTTTGATTTAGTTATTCTTCATCTCAACATGTTTCATATAATTTATAATCAAAAAGATATATACCTTATGATTATCATTATGTAGATTTAACCAATCTGGTATAAAAGGATACTTCCAATTATCTAGCTTTACATTTTTGCCACTTATATTAAGAATAAGTTTCCTTTTATTTAATACAAACAAAGTATTTGTATAAACATACAAACAAAGTATTTGTATAAACTTAAATCAATTACATTACTTAATAATATATTCTTATCATGCCTTGAACATTGTAATAATGTTGAATTATATTTTGTATTAAATACTCAAATTCATGAATTAGAAATATATATGATCTTTATCATATCTAAGTTTAGTAAAAAAAAGTATTGCAATCATTGTTTATTCTAATGATAACTATTATCATACTATAGCAAATGCATTTGATTACAATCATTATTTATAATTTCAATAGGCTAAATTAAGTTAAACAATTCCATCAAGATACTACTCTATTTGTGGCATGAAAAATCTTAAGATGTAAATACCCTTAAGGTGTTTGTAAAGGAGGTTAAGAGACAATTAGATAGAAAAGTGAAAAGTATAAGATGTAATAGAGGTGGTGAGTATTATACAAAGTATGATGAAACTATATAGTGTCATGGTTCATTTGCTAAGTTCCTCAAAAGTCATGGCATATATGCACAATACAGTATGCCAGGCACATCGTAATAAAATAATGTGACAAAGGCGAAATAGAACATTAATGGATATAGTTTGGGGTATGATCAGTAATTCCTTATTACCTAAAATTTTGTGGATGTATGCACTTAAAACTACTATGTATATGTTAAACAGGGTTCCTAGTAAGGCAGATCCTAAAACTACTTTCGAGTTATGGATTGAAAGGAAACCTAGTTTAAGATACCTGTATGTTTAGGGTTGTCCAACAGAAGCACGTATCTATAATCCACATGAAAGAAAATTAGATTCTCGAAAAGTTAGTGGTTACTTTATTGGTTACCTAGAGTAATCCAAAGGGTACTAGTTTTACTGTTCGAACTATAGTTCTAAAATTGTTGAAACACTTAATGCCAAATTTTTAGAGAATGGTAAGGTTAGTGGGAGTGTTGAAAATCAAGCCATGGATATTAATGAAATAAGGGTAGTTGTTCCATTACCCATAAGTGTTCTTAAACTCACAATTACAACAAATGTTGTTCCTGCTTTGGAAGATCAAAATAATCAAGAACAACATTTAAATAATGAAGAAGCACCCCATGAAGAACTTAACTTACTACTAACTCATGCAAATGAACCAGTTGCTATAGCTTTAAATAAACTTGTAAGGGTTAGAAGGTCAACTATTTCTGATGATTATTTAGTATATTTGCAAGAGTCGGATTATGATTGTGGCATTGATAATGATCTTGTTTCGTTTTCACAATGCATAAGTAGTGATAAGTTTGAAATATGGATTGATGCTATGAAAGAAGAGTTAAAATCAATGGCTCAAAACAATTTCTGAAATCTTGTAGACTTACCAAAAGGTTCTAAATGAGTTGGTTATAAATGGGTCTTTAAGACCAAACGCGACTCGAATGACAATGTTGAAAGATATAAAGTTAGATTTATTACCAAAAGTTACTCTCAGAAAGATGGTGTTGATTATAAGGATACTTTTTAACCTATTTCAAAGAAAGATTCATTGAGAATAATTTTAGTATTAGTGACTCAATTTGATTTAGAGCTACATCAGATGCATGTGAAAACAATCTTTCTGAATGATGATCTTGAGAAGGAAGTTTACATAAATCAACCTAAAGGTTTTTTTTGTTGAGTTAAAGAACGTATGTTGTGTAAATTAAAGAAGACAATATAGGGACTTAAATAAGCTTCCAGGCAGTGGTATATTAAGTTCAATAATACCATTACTTCTTTCGGTTTTGAGGAAATCACTGTTGATCTATGTATTTACTGGAAGATCAATGGAAGTAAGTTTACACTTCTAGTTTTGTATGTTGATAACATTTTGCTTGTTGTTAATGACTTAGGTTTGTTTCATAAAACTAAAGAATTTCTTTATAAGAATTTTGAAATGAAAGATATGGAATAGGCATCTTATATGATTGAAATTTCAATATTTCGTAAGAGATCAGAAGGTTTATTAAGATTGTCTCAGAGAGCCTATATTGAGAAAAATCTTGAAAATTTTAACATAAGCAAGTGCTTAGCAGGTGTAGTCCCTATTCAAAAGGGAGATAAATTTGGTCTTATGCAATGTCCAAAGACTGATGTGGAACGTGAGGAAATGAAAGCAATTTTATATGCTTCTTTTGTGGGCATTTTGATATACCTACAAACTTGTACTAAACTTGACATCAGTTTTGTAGTAGGGATGTTGTAGATCTCAAAGCAATTCTAGTATTGATCATTAAAAAGCTACAATGAAAGTGTTGAGATATCTTCAAGGAACAAAAGATTACATGCTCACTTATAAGAGGTCTAATCATTTAGAAGTGACTGGATATTCATATGCAGATTTTACCAGGTGTGTTGATAGTAGAAAGTCAATGTTTGGCTATTTGTTCCTATTAGTTGAAGTAGCAATCTTATGGAAAAGTACCAAACAGTCTGTCATTACTTCATCCATTATGGAAGCGAAATTTGTAGTTTATTATGAGGCTACAATTCATCCATTATGGTTGCGAAACTTTATTTTAGGACTTAGGGTTGTTGACACATGAAACAAGTCGCTAAAAATTTATTGTGATAAGTAGTTTTCTTTTCTAAAAATGACAAATACTCCAAAGGCACAAAACATATGGAATTAAACTATTTCATTGTTAAAGAAGAGATTCAGAAACAAAGAGTACATATAGAACATATTAAGATAGATCTCATGGTAGCATATCCTTTAACTAAGGTTTTACAACCAAAGACATCCAAACAACATGTGCTTAGAATGAGTCTTGGTTATATTTATGATTCATAATAATGTTTGATGATAATGTTTTAGCACTCTTAAGCTCAATACTAATATGTTTCTGAATTTTATATTTCTTATTCATCATGTTTATGTATACATGATTGTTTGAATATATTTGTATTTTTATAACAAGTATGTAGATTATACATTGATTATATACAACTTATGGACCTAAACAAAATAAGTTCTTAATGTAGTGGTATATGGAAGGGAGTATACCGTCATAACCTACATCATGTGATTTATTGTGTTGAGATGCTTATGATGTTAATGGTTTATAAATTTAATTTTGCCAACTTTATGTTATACTATTAAATATAATGATGAAACATCCGACCAAGTGGGAGAATGTAAGAAATATATGGCCTGATGTTGTGACCCATATTTTCTGTAGGCCCATATGAAACTTGATTTAGGTTTTTTAATTTAATGGTATATTAAATCTTAACTGTTAATTTGGTAATTGATAGATGTACAAGATTTAATGTCAACAAAGAAGTATATATAAACTAATTCTCTCTCTATCTTAATTAAGTACAGACAAAAAATAAATACAGAACGTAAGTATTTATGCATTAGGCTATCCATCAAGCCATCTGTTACAGAAAGAGAGTTAAAAGAAAGAAACTAGTTCGTGATTGTTGAAAGATTTTTCTCCACATCATGACGAATTTCGCTCAAGGTAACTTATTTGTTCTCTTTATTTATGTAGTTATTATTATATTCAAGATATGATTGGGTAAGAATCATTTACGTATGATTTATAATTCATGTATAATTTTTCTTTAATGTTTGATTATTAAGAATAAAAAAACTTACAATTCTTGCATGTAAATTACTCGACAATAAGAAATAATCGAACAAGCATGGAAAGAAAAGATGCTCAAACATGGAGGCATGTCACGGTGATTTTAGTTGAGGAGATGGTGTATCCATTTCCCTACAACTGCGGGAGAACCATACCACGGTCTCAGTTCGTCATCAGAACCAACTGGAGAGTGATAAACTCCATCAAGGCTTATGTTTATAGCACCCTCCAGGTGGGCTGATATTTCTGGCACCACTCCATCTCCCCACACATCTGCCTGTCCACACACCTGTCAGATTTGGATTACTAACAGTTTCCGCAATTGCTAGTTCATTTGGAACACTTTGATCAGAGTTACCTGTTTATATCCTTGCCCAACAAAACGAGCACGAAAACCTGGGTTTGAAGTTCTTGTCCCGTTGACAAGAACAGCCTCTGCAGTTAGTTTGTCATTTTCTGTCGGAACCGCGGGGTTAGCTTCATCTGAATTGCCAAAGAAGCGAGCTCCCTGAATATACCTGCAGTTTCTATAACCACTTAGATCGCTTGTTTATTTTACTCATTTACAAGAGGATGCATATCCTAAACGTCATCAAGACCAAATTATGTCATGATTCTCAAAGCTTAGATGATAGCAGAAACTGAAAAGAGAACGTGATCTTGAGTTTCATCACCTCCCCGCAATACAAACATACTTCAATTGTGCAGAGTAAACAGTTTCTGAGCAATACATTTCAACGTAATTAAGTAGACCTCTTGTTTGATCAATCACCCCAGAAACACCTTTTGGAGGAGGTCTGAAATAGAGCAGAACACAGGTTAATGGTTATCTTAAGAAAATTATGTTAGAATGAGCTGACGTACAACTCAAAAGCAAAATCTTCGAAGAATTGAAAAGAGAGAAGAGAATCAAAAGTAAGTGCGTCCCAAGAGTAACTTGAAGAGAAAAACATGAACCGTACGACCTACATGTGTGGAGTACCAAGAGTCAACAACAAGGAAACATCAGTAAGGCCGAATTCTGCTAAGTAGACACGAGCTAGCCATCCTCCAGCAGAGTGACCAATCAAAGATATAGTCCCACCTAAATAATATGTTTAATCGGTAATTAAGCATATCAAATTTTGCAGCAGATAAGGTGTCTTCAGTGCACAGCAACAACAATGATGATATATAACAACTTCATCGTATAATGCCCCATAAGAGATTAAATCATTTCAGACAGCTTCCCCAAATAGGTCCCCTGTAAAGTCAGATTAAATAAGCTCTTAGAAGTTGAATTATCCATTCAAACTACTGAACTGGATACTTGGAGTTCGAGGCTATATAGAAAGAATGTCCTTATGCTTTGAGATTCAATAAAACTTGCAGGGGATCCAGACTTTCTAACACCAATCTTGGAACAAATTTTCCAGTTCAGAAAGATAAAGCATGCACATATGGCATTGAAAAAAAAAAAAAAGATACTAAAGAGGGGGCAATGGCACCTTGTTCTACTCCTTTTGCCTCTTGGATTGCCTCGTCAACCCTTTGTAAGTACCTACACATCGACCAACAAATTATATATTACAGAGGAGAGCAATCATAGGAATAAGATGCATTCAAATAGGAATTACTGTTTTATAACGCTTACCAATCAAGAACTGGACGTGGGCGGAGGGTGCCACGCCAGTAGTTGGGGTCGACAAGACCAGCAGCATTCCTCAGCCAATCCAATCTTGAAACCTTAGCCACAACTGTAGGGACTCCATACTCTTGGAGTGTCACTTCTAACTTCTCATAGTCCCCTGTGTTGTTCCCCAACCCCTGAAAATAGCCGATCTTAACGGAAATAATTCAAAATCTGGTGTTGCATTGATAGGCATAATCAGTGACAAACCGGGAGAATAACTGCAGGCCGGAAAGTGCTGGCAGAGATTGTTCGGCTGACGGATGAGAGGGAGTAGGCTCTGAGATTGAACGGTGAAGAAGCAAGGGCCATAATGATACCAATTCAAATGTTTTAGGTGTGTACTTTGTACCTGGGTGATGAAGCTTAAACGTCTGCTGGAGATGATGCGAATAGCGTCAACACCATCAATCCTACCATGTAGTCTTTTTGTGTCCCCAAGTGAATATGGAACAAGCGATACTATCTTATAGATAATGTTACGATACACACTTGTAGCTTAACAAGAAGCAAACTTCACATTACTGCACGTAAATTCCGTTACTTTCTTCCTTTCTTTTTATACTGTATCTAATTTATGGATCATTTTAAGTCCCGTGTAATAAAAGGAAATATATATATATATATAGATATTCAAATGGCATTAAAAAAATTGAATTGGACATATAAAACTTTAGAACTATTTTTTAAAAGACTTCTTTTTAAGAAATTAAAGATTGAATTAATAATAAAGGTAAGGTTTAAAATACAAGCAAAAGCATTGAAGCAACCAATACAAATTTCTTGCAAAGCATACAAAAAATGATATTCAAACTATGCAAAAGAGTAGAATCTAAGTTCATTGGTTTTTGTCTCCTCGTTCCACTTTCTCAACTTAGAGCAAAAATGTTCATGGAGTCGTGATCCCTCTTGGTTCTGCCGGATTTTGGCTGAATTGTGCGTTGCTGTTCTGATCCATGAATCTATTGTTTGCTGTGCTGAATCCGATGTGAAATCACCTGCAAAACAAAGAAGGCAGATCGGGGGTTGTGTCCCGATTAGCCCCTCCGACGCTCAAGTAAGTCTTTTGGTGAAGGTAAGGTTAATCAGATCAAAGAAAAAACAACTAGGTTATGATTTTGTACCTCAATTATGAGAGAATTATACTTTATATATGATTTTGCAGTTAGGTTTAGGTCTTTACGTACTTGCATGGAAGACTCCTTTCTATGGATGGGCCAAAAGGGGGCATGGGCTTTAGACATAAGACTGATTTCTGACGAGTGAACCGATCGGCCCTCGGGTCGTCTTGTCTGGATCCGGGCCCAGCACGGTCGACCCGACCATAAGCCCCCTACTCCCCGAGTCTGAGCGAAGAGAAGGATCGGAGGAGTATGTAGAGGTTCTATAGCTCGTACATAGAACGACTCGGGATTGGGATGATCAGTTGAGCATTGAGATATAGCTCGTCTGTAGGTCAGCTAAGTGGAATGGTCGACCGGTCGGGCATTGTTGTTGTGGCCCGGTCATGGAACTGCCCGGGTAGTTTCGATCGGTCGGATGCCGACTAGTTGTGCGTCATTGCTCGTACTGGGATTGGTCGGCTGAGTGTTCTGACTGGTCGGCCTCAGCTCTTATTGCGCGACAGCTCACGCTAAAGCAAGTCGGGTGGTCATCATTAGTGGGCGCGTGAAGGTACTTGGAGCATTTATTATTTGACGGCGCATGCTGTCTGACAGCTTTCAGAATCTGAAACGTATCGTCTTTGTAACCGTTACCCAGTTGTCCCGTACGTCCTTTCAACCGTTCGCGCCCTTCCGGATTTCGAGTAACCCTAATTTGCCTCCGTTCAGATCATGCCGCGTGTCCAGGGGTAGCTCGGATTTTCTCCTCGCGTCGGGCTTCGGCTGGATCGCAGTTCGAACGTTGTCCCTATAAATATTCAGAGTCGACATACGGTTTGCTTTTTCTTAACGCTCATTTCATTCTTGTTGTCTTCTTGCTTTCTTCTGTTCTTGCTTCTGTTCTTGCTTATTCTCATTTCCAGAAGTTGTTTTAGGCGTTGCTCGAGTTTCCAATCTCTTTCCAGTAACTAGGTACGTCCCTTCCCTCACTTTCCTCTTCTACAAAATCTTTTTCTTGGTGAACATGTCGTCGGGTAGTTCTGGGAGCATGATCGGAGGTATGGAGAAGGTGTCGATGAGAGAGAGAAGAGACGGTTTAGTTGTGGAGTTGCCGCCAAAGACTGCATCGTCGATGACCGTGGCGGAGTTGAACAGATTGTGTATTAGGTATAATATCCCTACATCCTGGGGACCCCGACTGGTCTTTAGGCAGGAGCGGATCCACAGCAACTTCAGTGGGTACTTTGCCGTCTCCGGTAGTTTTTTCTCGGTAGGCGGCATGAGGCTCCCGTACGCCCCGATCGTTGACGAGGTGTGCGCCATGTTCGGGTTGTTGCCGAGCCAGATTCCTCCGAACAGTTGGAGGTTCATAAACGGGTTGGCATTGTTGTGCCATCAATTCGGCCATCAGCCTACTGTCGACATTCTGCGCCACTTCCTGAGGATGAGCCATAGTCCGAGCTCGGGGGCTGGAATCCCCTTTCTGCAGTATAGAGATGCTCGGTATCGCCCGACCAAGACACCCTCGAAGATTTCTTCCTGGCGGACCAAGTATTTCTTTGTGAAGCCTCCACGATCTTCCTCTGAGTGCCGACTGTGGAGGTATCCTCTGGTCGAGCAATGGAATGATTCGTCGACCCTGTCCCTTAGTGGGGAGGATTGGGAGGTGGTTCGTCGTATCAAGGAGCTCGGTAGATACGACTTTGCTCGGCTCATTCAGGGATACCCCAGGGGGGCCTCGGCCGATTCTTTCCTAGTCGATCCCCCACCACGAATTAGCGGGCTGAAGGAGGAAACCGCCCCGTCCGGTTGACTCCTCGTTATTGTACTAATTGTTGAACTTTTGTGTATTGGTTTTCTTTTCTAACTCAATTTATCACTTTGCAGCCATGGTGAGGATGAACGCCCGGACTAAATCAGGGAAGCAGGCCCCTCAGAAGAAGGGGAGCGAGGCGGAGACCGATGAGGGCGCAACTTTGTCTGCGGGGTTGGTCTCTTCGGTCGTGTTGGCGGATGCTCCCCCTGTCGGGGACCATCATATTGCGTCGGAGCCGTTGCCAATTGTGCTAGTGGTAGGGGAGGAGGAGGGGGAGGACGCGGGTCCTCCTCTGAAGAGGAAGAGGTTGGTTCGGTTGGGTGACCTTCCACCCCGCCCGGCCAGTCAAGCCGGAGGAAGCAAGCAGAAAAAAGGCAAGGGGAAGGCGAAAGCCGTGACCCTTGGGCAATGGGAGCCTGCCATCAAGCTGGATAAGGACGCCTCGATCGGGGACCTCAAGGTGTCCCGCTACCTTGCCGAGAGGGTTACTCCCCCAGTGGACGAGCAGTTTATGGAGAAGAAGGGTAACCTAGAGTTGGGTTCTCAGCTCGTTCGCCTCGGCATGCGAGCTGTGACGATGTCCTTTGCCGTGCTGCAGCGTCTGGAGACTCTGGACCAGGAAGTCCAGGATCTCCATGAACAGACGAAGGGTATGAAGGACAAGCTCTCAGGGGTAAAGGAGGGGAGAGACCTCCTCCAGGCTCAGAATGCCTCCCTGGAAGAGGAGAGGAAGTCCCAGGAGAGGGAGAAAGAAGTTTTGTTGGCTCGGTTGGCCAAGGTAGAGGGAGAGAGAGAGAGAGAGCGAGAGGAGGGAGAGGGAGATTGAGGAGTGGAGGAAGACTGTGAGGGCGGAGCGGGAGCTCAATAAGAAGATCCGCCAAGACTGTCATTCCGCCGTGGAGGGTAGAGATAAAGCCGAGAACACCTTGCGGGAGATGAGCAGTCTGTGCGGGAGCAGCGGATCGAAGTGATCAAGCGATGGAAGAGGTGGTTCTTGTACGAGGAGAGTTTGGAGCTGGCCTGTGAGATAACCCTCTCGGTTTTGAAGAAGGGGCACGAGCTCTATGTTCCTGAGGGGGTAGCATGCCCTTCCTTCGAAGAATATGCCGAACCGCTTATTCCCGCAGATCTTGGGCTTTCTTTGGAGGAGATCAGGAAGAAAGTCGAGGTAAAACCGGGCGACGTTCCGGATGGAGAGCTAGATCTCAGCTCCGAGGACGAGGGTGAGCTCCCTCGTGAGGAATTTCCTTCGGTTGCTCCCCCGGGTCCTGCTACCCCCATTGTGACGATCTCCGAAGAGGAAGGGCTTTATGAAGAAGTTTCTCCGACTGCTCCCCTGGTTCCTGCTTCTTCCTCGTCTTTTTTGCCCGCTCCCGAGGCTTCCCCTGGGTATTCCCCTGGGTATTCTCCTTCTCCTTCGACTGTTCATAGCCCCCCTTCTCCCCAATTGTAGAGCTCACCTGGTCGGGCTTGTGACCAGGGCGAATTGAAATCAATAAACTTTACCTTTGCTTCATTTGTTATGTCTTTTTCCGTATTTATGCTCTTTACTTTCGATGTATGTTGAGTTTTGGTGAAGTCGCTCGTAGTCGACCGGCTTCGAACCGATCGACCGCAGTCGATTTGTATCGATGCCGAGCGAGGGTCCCAAGACCGTAGTCAGTGTATGGAAAATGCGGGCGATGGCGAATGGGGTCCCAAGGATCTTGTCTTGGCAACCGATCGACCGTAGTCGATTTATGGAGATACCGAACAATGGCGATGGCGAGGGTCCCGAGGATCTTATCTCGGCGACCCGACCGACCGTAGTCGATCTATGGAGAATGCAGAGCGATGGCGATGGCGAGG
>JANJEY010000006.1:32521764-32538023 GCA_024703695.1 Erythroxylum cataractarum
TAATTCAAATTGTTTCATATCAATTATCAATCAATCTCGGACCCGGAATCAAATAAATCAGTCACTAAGCCAATTTTCCAGTCCGGATTCATTACTCTAAAAATTCTGGAAAAATTCCCATAATTTCACAAAATTAGGAAACGCCTATACCTAAACTCATATTCAGATTTCCATTCTTCTGAATTCCATTTTATTCCAAATCAAAGCCTAATTTATACTCTTTTACTCAATTTCCAAATTTTCACAATCCAATTCTCATCGGTACAATTATAACCACATTTTTTATTTACACAATCAAGTCGGGAATTGTCATACATGTATATACATATATATATATATGCTTGTGAAATCAATAATCATTTACTAATGACTATCAAAACTATAATGCATGTGCGATGCCACATTTGCCTGTACAGAATCCTAACCCGATCCAAATTACTGACATACCCGTCACACCGATAACGGAATGTTACACTATCAGTAATATTAGAATCTCCTAATTAGCTGAGAGCAGTTTTTTGAGATATTAGTTAAGTAGTGTCAGCCAGGCTGATCTTATTTGTGAGTGCTTTGAGATTAATGCAAGGTGGATGTAAGGCTTATTTAGCCCACATCATTGATACTCGAACTAAGCAGAATGTGCAGGACATTCCTATTATTAAGGAAATTCTGGATGTGTTTCCCCATAATTATTTGGTTTACCTACAAGTAGGGAAATAGAGTTTACGATCAATTTAGTTCCAGGTTCTACTCCTATATCTTTCCTCTATATAGGATGACACCTATGGAATAAAAGGACTTAAAGGCTCAGTTAAGGAGTTATTAGAAAAGGGTTTCTTTAGAATCAATGTATCACCATAGGGAGCTGCAGTCTTATTTATAAAGAATAAAGATAGAACTTTGATACTATGCATCGATTATAGGCAATTGAATCAGGTAATGGTGAAGAACATGTATCTATTAATAATGATTGATCAGTTGTAGGGAGCTTGGGTGTTCACTAATTTGGACATGAGATTTAGGTAATATTTATTGAAGATAGCAGAGGCTGGGGTACAAAATAGTGCATTCAGAAGCAGGTATGGGCACTTTGAGTTTTTAGTAATACTATTTGGGTTAACAAATGCCCTAATTGTGTTCATGACTTTAAAGAATAAGGTGTTTCAACCTACTTAGATTGTTTTGTAATTGTGTTTATCGATGACATCTTAGTGTACTCAAAGAGAAAAGAAGAGCACGCTGACCACTTGAGAGTAATCTTATAGATTATCAGGGAGAAACAGTTGTATTTCAAATTCAGTAGGTGTAAATTTTGGCTAGATCAAGTAATTTTTTTGGGTCACATAGTAATTGGACAAGGCATACAAGTGGATCCAAAGAAGATAAAAGCAGTAATGAAGTGGGAAGCTCCAAAAAATGTGTATAAGATTTGGAGTTTCCTTAGATTAGTTGAATATTACTAGAGGTTTGTAGAGGGGTTCTCATTAATCTCAACCCTTCTGACTAAACTTCTGAGGAAATATGTACCTTTCAGATGAAATGATGAATGTTAAAAAAGTTTTGAGGAGTTGAAGTATCAGTTGACTACGGCACCAATGTTAACTATTCCATTAGGAATAGGAGGTTATGTGATTTATAGTGATGCTTCGCATCAAGGATTAGGATATGTACTGATGCAGTATGATAAAGTGATAGCATATGCATCGAGACAAGTAAGGTCTCACAAGATTAATTATTTGGTATATGATTTAGAGCTTGCTGTAATGGTTTTTGCTTTAAAGATATAGAGACACTATCTGTATGGAGAGACATTCCATATATATACCTATCATAAGAGCTTGAGGTATCTGTTGAGTTAGAAGGAATTAAATATGAGACAGAGGAGATGGATAGAGTTGTTGGAAGACTATGACTGTACGATTAAGTATCATTCGAGAAAAGCTAATGTGGTGGCAGATGCTTTAAGTAGAAAATCAAATAGTAGTGTAGCTCACATTCAGATATCAAGGTTACCGAGCTTAATTCAATTGAGAGCTCTAAATATGGAGTTGAATCTAGGGCAGAATGAGGCATTGGTAGCCACACTAAGACTGAGGTTGATGTTATATGACAGAATCAGAAAGGTACAGAATAAAGATCCTAATATGGTGAAGCTTATTAATAAATTGAAAATGAAACCAGATTATGAGTTTAAAATGAGAGATGAGACACTGTGGCTGAAGCAGAGCTTGAGCATGCCTAATGTGGATGAATTGAGAAAGGAAATTCTAGAGGAAGCTCATATAGCCACTTATGCTATGCAACATGGTACCACTAAGATATATAATATGCTAAAGCAATATTTCTGGTGGCCAGGAATGAAGAAGCAAGTAGCGGAGTATGTTGTTAAGTGTTTAACTTGCTAGCAGATTAAAGTTAAGCATCAGGCTCCAGTTGAGAAGCTACATTTGTTACCTATTCCGTAATGAAAATGAAAATGAATTACCATAGATTTCATTATGGAATTGCTAAAGACTCTGAGGTAAAACAACATCATATGGGTTATGATGGACCAATTGACTAAGTAAACCCATTTCTTACCAGTGAGAGAAAATAACTCACTAGATCAGTTGGCTTGAAAATATGTAAATGAGGTAGTTAGATTGCATAGGATTCCAGTGTTCATTGTATCAGACAGAGATCACAGATTTACTTCAAGATTTTGGAAGATCTTACTGTCAGCTATGGGTACAAAATTAAACTTTGGTACTGCATTTCATCCTCAAACAGATGGACATAGTGAGACAATAATCAAGACTACTGAGGATATGCTCAGAGCATGCTTATTGAAGTTTCAAGGAGCTTGAGGTTAGTACATAACTTTAATTGAGTTTGTATATAATAACAACTATCGCAATAGTATAGGAATGGTACCATATGAGGTATTGTATGGCAGGAAATGTCGATCGCCTCTATATTAAGATGAAGAGGGCTTGAGAATCATAGAAGGCCCAAAACTAATTCAAGATACTGTGGATAAGGTGAAACTGATATGAAGTTGAATTAAAACAACTCAAGATAGATAGAAGAGCTATGTGGACGAACACTGAAGGGATATGGAATATAGTGTAGGAAACGAAGTGTTTATGAGAGTATCGCCTTGGCAGGGAGTGCTAAGGCTCGGTAAAAAGGGCAAGCTGAGCTCTAGGTACATTAGTTCTTATGAGATTATTGAGAGGATTGGACCATTGGCATACAAGTTAGCTTTACCGAATGAGATGTCTCAGTTACACAATGTATTTCATGTGAGTATGCTCAGAAGATACCGATCTGGTCCAATGCATGTGTTACTGGCTCAAGAGATAGAAATAACTAGTAACCTAAGTTATGTTAAAGAGCCGATCAAGATAGTGGATTATCAAACAAAACAACTGAGAAATCTAGTAATTCCACTAGTAAAAGTCTTTTAGATGAATCACTTGAGTGAGGAAGCAACTTGGAAAATGGAAGAGCATATGAGGAGACAATACCCTCACTTTCTCAAACAATCAGGCAAGAATTTTGAGGACAAAATTTCTTAAAGAAGGGAGAATTGTAATATCCTGTTATCCCATGTTAATGGTTAGAACCCTATAATAGTGGTCATAAGAGATTATTAAGAAATTAGCACTTCATGCTCATGCATAATATAACATACACATATATGTGAATATTAATTATTGTACACATTAAAATGATTGTACATGCATTCATTGACATTTTTCAGACATAATTGATATATAAATGTGATTATGATGTGGTTAGTGAATATTTTGTCTTGAAAATTGATTTGGAGAGTATAATTATTGATTTAAAATTTTTGGTAAAATTTGGAATATTTTTTTGAAATTATGAATATTTTTAGACTAGGAAAAATGTTAAGTGGCATAATGACTGATTTATGGTAGTAGAAATAAGTGTCAAATGGCAGTTGAGATACTTGGCAAATGGTGTTAAGATTTATTAACAATGTGATATTGCAAATTGGGTGACAATTAGAGTAGAAATTGGAGACAAATAGACTAGTTATTAAAGGGAACCATAAGGTTCTCACTTGCCATGCCACACCCTCATCCACAATCCTTCTAATATTGAAAGACCATTTTAATTGTTTTGTTCTTGCTTTCTTCTTCTCTTTGTGATCTTTTTCAAGATTCTTCACTTCCACGACACTTACCCACCTCCATTAACATTAAGCCTTGTCCTTATTTTTTCACTTGCTACTCTCATTTTTTATTGTCTTCTTCAATTGTCAAAAACAAAAACCTAATCTACCCACCTCCATGTTAATGTTCGTGTGCACCATGGAAAGCTAAGGTTCACGTGATTTTGAAGAGTTTGGAGTTTTACCAAGTAAGTATCATATGGTTCTTCATAATTTGTTGAATGAAAGATGTACTAGAGGTTAAATTGATGTTTCATGTTCTATTTTCAATGTTTATTAACGTGGATCTCTTTGGGTGTTTTGCAGATGAACTAACATGAGTTTAGAGTTAATAAAAAGGAATACTATGGAGTTTTAAAATAAGATAAATTAAGGTTATAGTTAGAAGTGAAATGAATGTGAGATTAGAGTTGAGCATGTACAGAAATTTAGTGATGAATATATATGAATGCAGATGTTCTGTTTTTTGTATTATGATCAAGCGTAGAATATGATTTATTTGTGATTGAAATTAAGATGAAATGGAACTGGGAATGAAGAGGAAATAATGAGGACATAAGCTATAAATGATAAACTAAGAAAAAGAGATGAACTAGGATGAAAATAGTGATGAAGTGTGCTGGAATATGTTAGATAGAGTGTTTTCATTGAACATGCATCTATATTTTAGCCATATCTTGATCTGTACATATCCAAATGGGATTATTTTAAGTTTAGATTAGACTAGAGACAAATTTCTATATTTTTCATGATGGAAGCAAATTTTAATTATCTTTAAGGGTTTTAAAATTTGGTTTGAAGTTACAGTGTGCTGTCGTAGTTTGGGAACAGTTTGAAGTATTTTAGGTGTAACTTACAGAATAATGAACTAAACTACATGAAATTGGTGTCATTAAAACTTAAGACATATGTGAACATTTTTTTAGAAGAATGTATTGCCTAATTACTTCTTTTTCCTTATCAAAATGGCCATGCAAAATCGACCCAAAAACCTATTTTGAAAATAGCCATTAGGTAGTACATGATCATGCACAAGGACAATCATAACAGAGGGGAAAGGAGTTGCACGATCGAATAGAGAGGAAACCTCAGTGGAGTTGCATGATCGTGCACAAGTATGATCATGACAAAGAGGAGATATCATGTAGTTCAAGATTGTGACAGAAGCGAGATGTTGTGCTCGATCATGACAAAGAGGATTCACTAGTCAATGCACGATCGTGAAAGTGAAGGTGCAATGTTTTTGACAATTTTAAACACCCTTCACTCTTTTGACCATAACTTCTTCTCCAAACTTTCGATTGATTTGAAATTTGAACCAAAATCAATACATATTGTCTTTCCTTTCCACTAAATTTCATGATCATTTGAATTCATTAGGAAAGGACTGATATTAATTGATTGATGATGTTAAAAGAATCAAGTGTATTGAGACATAAACTGTAGTGTATGATTGAGTGATGAACTTGGAATAAGTTTGTATTATTAAGGTGTAAACCTAAGTTCAAATTAGACATATATGAGTTTGAAGTTTGAATGATCATGAAATGAAAAGAAAGGAAATATACCTGGGATTATCATTGAGCATGCATTGTACATAATCCATATATACATTTGTGCATAAATGAATACTTATATAATTGTGTAAATTTGTGATGTGTGTAAATGTTGTTGCATGATATAGAAGACAATTAGAGCGACAACATCCACATGTTGCTGGGACTTCGAGGAAATAGCTATTTGGAGCAAACTGTGAGTAACCTAGATGGTCTCACTTGATTAATCATTTGTTTTAAATTATATATTGAATTATTATGTGAATGTGATTAAGTTGATTCCAAACATTGATTGTCAGAGGCGTTTGATGCATGAATAACATATTGGAAGTGCTCATTGAATGTGAGTTTGACAAAATAAGTGATTATTAACATATATGTTGAATGCCGAACTAAAATCCGATAACAAATGTAAATGAGATTGTGATCGTGAATATGAATGTGTAACATTGAGCAAATTTGATTGACTTATATGAATGCATGAATAGATAAAGGATGTTGTGATTATAGTAGCCACCAGAAAAGAGCTTAAAGCTTAAAAGTGATTAAGAGCCAAAGACTCATTATGTATAATGAGCCTTATATTCCTAACAGATAAGGAACAATTATTAATGAGTCTGGTATCCACAATAGATATGGAACAGTTATAGGCACTCAATCACAACAATAATAATTAGAAGCGAGTCTCATGAGCATTGCATATACATTTAATATGTATGCTTTGAATGACTCAAATGTATTGTTGAACTATATTGAATAAGAAATGTGAAAATCATGAACAAAAGAGTTTTGTGTTGCTACTTGATGATAAATGAAATGATGTGAATTATGTGATTGTATGTGTTGATGTGTTATATGATTTGAGTGAACTATCAGGATGGTTAACTCACTGAGTTTGCATGACTCACCAAAATTGCAACGTTAACTTTTCAGGTGCGAAAGAACATACTTAGCGTCTAAGAATCTAATGCTGCTTTTTTATTGAAGGAAAGATTCGAAGGTCAGTTAGTTGAGACTGAAGGATTTAGATTAAATTTTGTATAGTTCCTCTTTCATATAGCATGTAGCATATTTTGTAATAAAGCTATAAACTTTGATAGCTCTTCGATATTGTGTATAAGGACGAAGTATGTAATGCGACAATAGATACGGAACAATTATAAGCACTAGGTCACAATAATAACAATTGGAAGTGAGTATTATGAGCATTGCATATACATTAAATATGTATGTTTTGAATGATTGAAATGTATTGTTGAATTGTGTTGAATGAGAAATGTGAAAATTGTGAACAAAAGAGTTTTGTGTTGCTACTTGATGATAAATGAAATAATGTGAATTATGTGATTGTATGTGTTGATGTGTTATATGATTTGAGTGAACTATCGAGAATAGTTAACTCACTAATTTTGCAAGACCCACCCAAATTGCAACATTAACTTTTCAAGTGTGAGAGAACAAACTTGGCGTCTAAGATAACTTAAAAGAGATCTAATACTGCTTTTGGATTGAAAAAATGGTTTAAAAGTCGGTCAGCTGAAACTGAAGGATTTAGATTAAATTTTGTATAGTTCCTTATTCATGTAGCATGTAGCATATTTTGTAATAGAGCTGTAAACTCTGATAGTTCTTCGATATTGTGTATAAGGACGAAGTATGTAAGGCTACAATGTACATTTGATTTTATGAAATGAAAATGAAGAATTGAGTTTTAAAATATTGTGATAATTATATTTTAAATGATGATTCCATGATTAAGTTAATAATGTGACTGCTCTAGCTTGCTACCCATGTGGAGTATGTACTCGGAAATCCTTTACAATGTCGGGTATATGTCCTATGAGAGTGAGGTATTACACATTTATTTCTTTTCTAAAACCAATCTCCTTATCTTCTAAAATGCTTAGTCCTATTAATTCGTTATAGTCCCAAAATTTGTTCCTCAAATCAATCCAAAACTTTTATAGAACTTCCAATTAAGCCCAAATTAATAGCTGTAACTTTCAAGTCTTCTTCTATTTAACCTCAAATTCTTCATAAATAACAAGATTAAACGAACTAAATCACATTGACAAGAACTAAAACAACTTAACTAAAATATACCTGACTATAAGAAATATGATTGGATTAATTGTAATACTAACTGAAATACAATGGAAAAGCTGCAATTTAGTCCAAATTAACATTTGCTATATTGCAATGAAACACATATAGTGTTATTAAAACAAATCTAATACATTCCAAATATAACATGGCATTGGAAAAAAAATCAAATTAACCTAGTTAATAACAAACTTGAATTTTCAAAATTTTATAAAAACTAACAATCAAATATATTTTTGTTTTTTTTAAATAATTTTTAGCTTTAGTTTTTTTTAGTTTTCATTTTTTCCAAATCAAAATAGAAACTTGTTTGATTGTTAATATTAATGAAGTTATAATTTTATCATCAAAGATAATTATATATTAAATAAAATTTTAAGATACATTATTTTTAATTAATTAAATTTATTTTAAGCTCATTTATAATATTTATCAATAAATAATCAAGAAAATTGATTTTATTTAATAATTTAAAAATTAAATTGATTTTAATTATTAAATCAAATTTTATTTGAATTATATATATTGAAGATATTTTGAATTTAATTATATTTATTAATAATTATTAAATTAATTTTATTTAAAAATTAAATAAATTAAACACATTAAATTAAATTATTCATAATTTTATTAATAATTAATATTAAAATAAGTAAATAATATATATTTAGTAGTTTTCATTAATTTTGTGGAAAAATTAAAAAATATAAATATAAACAAAAAAAAAATCAAACAAAGAGTTTTTACGAAATTTGACAACCAAAAAGAATATACTTTCGTACAGACACCACCGCCAACTAGTTTATCCGATTCTTCTTGCATATTACAATCGCCTTTATTTATTACTTTATTAGTGCTCTTAAAAAATGTTTTGTCTATTTTTTAAAGAATAATAGACTAAAAGGATAAAGTGTAGTTTTCAATATATTTATCAAGCCTCTCTCCTTCTCACCACTCTCCCAAAAGCCCTAGTCTGCGCTTTCTGCTCTCCACTCTTCTAAAGCCCTAACCCTAACCCTAACCCTACTCACCATCCCCCATGTACCTCTATAGCCTTACGCTGCAGCGACCAACTGGTATCGTCTACGCCATAAACGGCAACTTCTCCGGCGGCAAGAGCCAAGAAATCGTTGTAGCTCGCGGTAAAGTGCTTGATCTACTACGTCCCGACGAAAACGGTAAACTCCAAACCCTTCACTCCGTCGAAATCTTTGGCGCAATTCGTTCATTAACCCAATTCAGGCTTACTGGGGCTCAAAAGGATTATATCGTAGTTGGGTCTGATTCAGGTAGGATTGTAATCTTGGAATATAATAAGGAGAAGAATGTTTTTGATAAAATACACCAAGAAACTTTTGGGAAATCTGGATGCCGCCGGATTGTTCCGGGTCAGTACCTGGCAATTGACCCCAAAGGAAGGGCTGTTATGATAGGTGCTTGTGAAAAACAGAAGTTGGTTTATGTTTTAAATAGGGACACTGCTGCTAGATTAACCATTTCATCTCCTTTGGAGGCTCATAAGTCGCATACTATAGTTTATTCAATCTGTGGAGTGGATTGTGGCTTTGATAATCCCATTTTTGCTGCTATTGAGTTGGATTACTCGGAGGCAGATCAGGATTCCACGGGACTGGCAGCGAGTGAGGCACAAAAGCATTTGACTTTTTATGAACTTGATTTAGGGCTTAATCATGTTTCTAGGAAGTGGTCTGAGAATGTTGATAATGGGGCTAACTGGTTAGTAACAGTGCCTGGAGGAGCAGATGGGCCAAGTGGGGTTCTAGTTTGCACAGAGAACTTTGTCATTTATAAGAATCAGGGACACCCAGATGTTAGGGCAGTGATTCCTCGTCGTGCAGATTTGCCTGCTGAGAGAGGGGTTTTAATAGTTTCAACAGCAACGCACAGGCAGAAATCAATGTTCTTCTTCTTATTGCAGACAGAGTACGGTGATATTTTCAAGGTTACATTGGATCATGAGAATGATAAGGTTAAGGAATTGAAGATCAAGTATTTCGATACAATACCTGTTACTGCTTCAATGTGTGTGTTGAAATCTGGGTTTTTGTTTGCTGCTTCAGAGTTTGGGAATCATGCTCTCTATCAGTTTCAAGCAATTGGTGATGAAGCTGATGTGGAGGCATCATCAGCCACCCTTATGGAAACTGAGGAGGGTTTCCAACCAGTATTTTTCCAGCCAAGAGGGTTGAAGAACCTCGTTAGAATTGATCAAGTTGAGAGCTTGATGCCTATTATGGATATGAAAGTTGCTAATCTTTTCGATGAAGAAACACCTCAGATATTTTCACTTTGTGGGCGTGGACCTCGTTCTTCTGTGAGAATTTTAAGGCCTGGTTTGGCAATTAGTGAGATGGCTGTCTCATTGCTTCCAGGTGTGCCAAGTGCAGTTTGGACGGTGAAGAAGAATCTTAATGATGAGTTTGATGCATATATTGTTGTGTCTTTTAACAATGCAACACTTGTGCTTTCTATTGGGGAAACAGTTGAGGAAGTTAATGATAGCGGCTTTCTTGATACTACTCCTTCCCTTGCTATTTCTTTGATTGGAGATGATTCTTTAATGCAAGTTCACCCAAATGGAATTAGGCATATAAGGGAAGATGGTCGTATTAATGAGTGGAGAACTCCTGGAAAGAGAACGATTGTGAAAGTTGGTTCAAATAGACTTCAAGTTGTCATTGCTTTAAGTGGAGGAGAACTTATATACTTTGAGGTGGATATGACCGGTCAGCTAATGGAGGTAGAGAAACATGAGATGTCTGGAGATGTGGCGTGTTTGGACATTGCTCCAGTTCCTGAAGGTAGACAAAGGTCCCGATTTCTTGCAGTTGGGTCATATGATAACACCGTCCGTATCTTATCTCTAGATCCTGATGACTGTATGCAGATCCTGAGTATGCAAAGTGTTTCATCACCTCCAGAATCTCTTCTCTTTCTTGAGGTTCAGGCATCAGTAGGTGGGGAGGATGGTGCTGATCACCCTGCTAATCTTTTTCTGAATGCTGGTCTGCAATCTGGGGTTCTGTTTAGGATTGTGGTGGATATGGTAACAGGGGAACTTTCTGATTCTAGATCTCGATTTTTGGGATTGAGAGCACCAAAACTCTTCTCCATTATTGTGCGAGGCCGGCGTGCAATGCTGTGTTTATCTAGCCGACCTTGGCTCGGTTATATTCATCAAGGTCATTTTCTGTTAACACCCCTGTCATATGAGACCCTCGAACATGCAGCCTCGTTCTCATCTGATCAGTGTGCTGAAGGTGTGGTTGCTGTTGCTGGGGATGCATTGAGAATTTTCACTATTGAAAGATTGGGGGAAACATTCAACGAAACATCAATACCTCTGAGGTACACACCCAGAAAGTTTGTGCTTCAACCCAAACGAAAACTTTTGGTTATTATCGAGAGTGATCAGGGCGCATATACAGCTGAGGAGCGTGAAGCTGCCAAAAAGGAATGTTTTGAGGCTGCTGGGATGGGTGGAAATGGAAGTGCTGCTGTTGAGCAGATGGAAAATGGTGATGATGAGGACAAAGATGATCCCCTATCCGATGAGCAATATGGTTATCCAAAGGCAGAGTCAGACAGGTGGGTTTCCTGCATCAGAGTTCTAGACCCAAGGACAGCAGCTACAACTTGTCTGCTGGAGCTCCAAGACAATGAAGCAGCATTTAGCGTGTGCACAGTAAATTTCCATGATAAGGAGCATGGAACGCTTTTAGCCGTTGGTACTGCAAAAGGACTGCAGTTTTGGCCCAAAAGAAGTTTAGTTGCTGGCTTTATCCATATTTACAAGTTTGTGGATGAGGGGAAAGGCTTGGAACTTCTACATAAAACACAAGTAGAAGGTGTTCCACTTTCTCTTTGTCAATTTCAGGGAAGATTACTTGCTGGAATAGGACCTGTTCTCAGATTGTATGACTTGGGAAAAAGGAGATTGCTTAGAAAATGTGAAAATAAGCTATTCCCTAATACCATTGTCTCAATTCATACTTATCGTGATCGTATCTATGTAGGGGATATACAAGAGGTATTGTTTTTTTATTTATTTGATTTTATTGTAAATACTTTATGTGCTTCTTATCATAATTTTCAGTAATTGTTCTTTTTCACAAGTGTTTGCCTATTTTTGATACAACTTCTCCTTACCACAACGATTGCCCTGATTATATGCTTTGTATATTCTTGCAGTCATTCCATTTCTGCAAGTATAGACGGGATGAAAATCAACTTTACATATTTGCCGATGATTGTGTTCCAAGATGGGTTACTGCATCACACCACATTGACTTTGATACTGTGGCAGGTGCAGACAAGTTTGGGAATATTTATTTTGTGAGACTACCACAGGATGTTTCTGATGAAATAGAAGAAGATCCAACTGGTGGGAAGATAAAATGGGAACAAGGAAAGCTCAATGGTGCTCCAAACAAGGTAGAGGAGATTGTACAATTTCATGTTGGTGATGTGGTTACTAGCTTGCAGAAGGCATCTTTAATTCCAGGTGGTGGAGAGTGCATTTTATATGGGACAGTAATGGGAAGCGTAGGGGCACTTCTTCCATTTACTTCTCGGGATGATGTTGATTTCTTTTCACACTTAGAGATGCACTTGAGACAGGATCATCCACCTTTGTGTGGAAGAGATCATATGGCTTTTCGATCTGCTTATTTTCCTGTTAAGGTATTAGTAATGTTTATTTAGTGCAAATCATGGAAGATTAGCAAGATGTATTGTTTATGTGTTTTGGACATTGATCTGGTTTCTTGTGGTCGTGAACAAAACACTTCTATCCTGTCCTATTATAAGAAAACTCTTCCATTTTTCGCGCCTTTAATATTTTTGTTTGTTTTACTTGTAGATCTGTCTTATAGTTTCGAAAAATCCTAAATGTTGGATAATGTTACAGGATGTCATTGATGGAGATCTATGTGAGCAGTACCCAACACTGCCTTTGGATATTCAGAGAAAAATTGCTGATGAGTTGGATAGAACTCCTGGGGAGATACTAAAGAAACTTGAAGAAGTTCGAAATAAGATCATCTGATCAATATTTGCTTGAAGGTGCCTTTCATATCTATTTCTCTATGATTTTGCCTTACTATCGCTAAGATCAGTCTGTTATATTTACTGAAGCTTAAAGTTATGTCTTTAATTTGTGGTGTTTTGTGGGTGACTTTCATCTTCGTGGATAATGAAAATTGAAGTTTGAAATAGCTTCCGAATATTCTGGTGCCCTGTGCTGAAGCATTTAAGATAAGAATTTACTTGCGTTGTTATCGGGTAATAGATCAAGAGTTTGGAATGTTGTTTGACTATTAACAGGTGAAGATTTACTGTAATGGATGTTATTGTATGAAAAAAGCCCCCTCTAATACTTCGGCTCTTTAATGGACTATTGTGGCCCAAAGATGGGTGATTAACATACAAGGGTGTAAATTCCTAAGCTCATAGGATTATTTAATATGGATTACTAAAAACACGAGTCTTGGTGAGCCATGATAAATTATATTTGCACGCATGAATCCATGTGGTGTCTTCTTAGTTTTGTATATTGTTAACATGCCTTTTTACTAATACATATGAAGATTATTGTCTCAACGTTGTAGGCTTTTATGTAGCTGGAGTTTAGTGGCATGGATCATCACTGGCTTAATAAAAAGGGAGTATCATATTTCTCAGATTCACTAGACAAGGCATGTAGTTTTATCGGACAAGTCAATGCGAGGACGATGTTTCTTCCCGGATAAGAAAAGCAAGGACGATGTTTCTTCCAGTGGAAACTGATAGAACATAATATTTGCCAGGATGGGATTTTTTGTTTTGTGAAATTGGTTTCTGGAAGAGTTTAGTGTGGACATGGTATCTAGAAAGAAAACCAGATTACGTTTAGAGCTTTTGATTGATGTAACTAAGCTATAATAGGCTTGTAGCTGTCTGTATTCGTACTCGTAGATTCAACGTTTGTATCAATTTTCCTTGACTGTAGCAAAACTGTCTTTTAATGGAAAGAAAGTCAACATAAGGATGTTTGATTGTGATCGCTACCAAAAGGAGACAATTATTTGTAAATTAATTGTATAGCTTTCCTCGTCATTTTTAATTGATCTTTGTGTTATTCTTATCATAAGAAATTCAATGAGCATTTTTAACATATTTTCTTATAATAGTTGTAACTTCAACAGTATTCATTTTCTATCATTTCATTTATCTCCATCTATTTCTGTTTTCTTTTTGTTAAATCTTTTAGGACACTATAATAGCACTACAATTCGATTGTCTTTTTATTTCTTCTATATCATTTTTCTTATAATATTTTACTTTACATTTCTTAAAATGTTTCTTTTTTTTTTTAAATCTCATTGTAATAATCTTCTAAAAAAAATGAAGATTTTATTAGACTTGATACTTTTGAAGAATGCTCTTCTAAAGAAACAATTTACAACTTCTATTTTAAAACCATATTCTTCTCCTAAAATTTCCGACGTATGCCTTCACGTAGGAAACAAATTATGGTTTTGGAATTTATTGAAGGAGTGTCAAAGGTAGTTACCTTACTCCAAGGTTGGAGCTGAAACACTTGGTAAAAGATTGAACAAAAATACAATAAATCTACGGTCAAAACACTAAAGTAACATGTATGGAAGTGTAATGGACCCTTTAATTTAGAAACTTCAAACGATTATGCATATAATTATATCATGACTTCTTATTTTCTAGAAAAATTTATATGTGATTATTTTGAATAGATTTAGATTATATAGAATATATAAATGAAAAAATTACATTCCTTTTTGAAGAACTTATTAATATTATAACAAATAGTAACAACTTAGTGGATGAAGATTTGTTTCGAATCTCTTTAATCTTTGATATTATAAGTAGCTTAGGTATGGTAAAATCTTTTATATTTTCTCATGATTAGGGTATTTGTGTTTAATATTTTGTGTTGATTTTTAAGAGGCAATCTTCGATATCAAAAACTTTTGTTTAATATCTATCCTAAGATGTCTTTTAATATCCAAGATAAAAATTTTGATAGAACACTCTTTTATTTCTTCTCATGGGTAAGGTATTTTTGATTGATATTTTGTGTTGATTTTCTAAAATTGACTACTCAAAACAATAGTTTTTGAATAAAATATTCTAGACAATAATTTATTGTGAGAAGTTTGTAAGATTTTTTGTTGTAAATCTAATGACAAATTGTCTTCTAAGTCTTCTATAGTTCATATATAAGGAGGATATATTCTTTCAACTTCAAAAAATAACTTTGGAGAGCCAACAATATCTTTGCCTGCAAAATATTCTTTATGATGACTATTGGATAAGGCATAAGATATCAAGTAGGCAATAAAGTATTGTATGTTTTCATCTCTAATTAAATGTTTTCTTTTAAAGTCTTGGATTAAAGAGAGTATTTTATCAAAATATTTATCTTGTTTATTATAAGACATCTTAAGATATACATTAAAAAAAAGTTTTTGTTATAAAAGGTTGCCTCTCAAAATTCCAATATAGGCTTCTTTCCTATTGCAATTTTGATTATCTAATATTTCTTCTTCAAAAGTAAATCTAATTATTATTTGTATCGATCTGATATGTACCTATTCTATTTTATCTCTAATTTCTTTAGGGATGTGATCAAACTTTTTAGAAATATCTTTTTCAGATAGTAGAGTAATCATTATTTTATTAGAAGTTTTGTTTTTAATTTTTTTTTTCGATCTTCTAAATTATATGTTTTGTTTTAAATTTTTTTTCAATCTTCTAAATTATATCTCATAGTGGTAATTCTAATAATTTTTTGTTTATCTATCATTTTAAAGTTTGCTTCTTTCATGTTTTTAAGCCAAAATTGTGATAATTTATTATAGTAAATTTTCCTTTTCTTCTACTTTACTAATTCTATATTCTTACAAGAAAAAAATTCTCCAATTATTTCATAAAATTTTATTTGATACTATTATACGTTTCAAAACTCCTTGTAGTCATTGGATCAATGTTAATACAATTAAAAATGCTTATGATTAATCTCTACCAATCCTATTAAAACCTCAAACAACGTAACGTAGTGTAGGATACAAAGAAAAAGTGATCCTTAAAAAAGGAAAACCTTTATTTAAAATAGAATACATTATTTAGAATAAGTATTAATAGTTAGAAACAATCAAAGATGGACTATAATTAGTAAAACAAAACATAAAGAAAAATTACATTAATAACCCATTACAAATTTGTGATAAAAATCAACGTTTTAAAAACCGGACCGGATATTAAACTGGTTGAAAGAAATGTTTAAGGTTTAGAGGTTCAACCGGTAGTGAACCGCTATAAAACCGGTATATAATAAATAAGAAGTAAAATTTATAAGAATAAGTAAAAATAAAATATAT
>JANJEY010000006.1:32546828-32565789 GCA_024703695.1 Erythroxylum cataractarum
AAAGTACCCGGAAATACCATGAATGCATGCCATAATATCAAAGAGACATAACCTAAATCGGACTAAATTTGCTTAATATGCTAACCCCTAATTTGGGGCGTTACATGTACATCCTCACATAGGTCTGTCTCTCTAAAAAAAACTCTAATTCTTCTGTTTTATGCCATGATTTCTCTCGAATTCTTCTCCTTTTAATCTAAGAAGGCAAGTAAGACCTAAAAACACAATTAAAATAAAATAAGTATAAAAAACAACGTCAAAATCTGAAATAAAAAGCAAAACATACTCAATATAGCCATAAAAGCATAGTACAATAAGCATTTATCAAACATCTATACACTTCAACTTTTGCTTATCCTTAAGCAAATCGCACTACAACTAAGTAAACTAGAAACAAAAATAAGAAATTCTTTTAAATAGGATGTAATGAGGATTAGGTGAAGATATGGTTGGGATAAATAAAAAGGTAATAACATTGAAGGAAATTCATATAAATAAGATTGAGCAGAAATTGTTTCTTTATAGCATAGGTCCTTAAAAAAACAAATTCATTAGAATAACATTAATTCTTCTTACTCTTCAACAAATATAAAAAAATTTCTCTTTTTTTCTTTCATTTTTTTTCATGGATTTAAAGAATAAGAATTGATATTTGTAATTTATAGTATATTTTAGTGTGTTTTTAGGTGTTGATTAGATGAATTGTGAATGTTTAGGATTAGAATTGTGTAATGTGATGATGTGTTTGTGTTTTTTAGTATTATGTGGTTTGTGTGCTTGAGGTATTTTGATGTGTTTGTTAGTGTTTCAAATTAGATGAAAAAGATCAAGTGAAGTTGGATAAAGTTTGAAAGAAGAGCCAGGCCACGATCATGACATCCCTATCACGCACGTGACATAAGTGATCTGGCTAAGGGTTACGATTGCAACTAAATGGGCCACAAATATGACAAAAGCTATTTTCAAAGGTCACAATTGTGACCAGGTGTGTCATGATCATGAAAGAAGCTCATTTTTAAGGATCACGATCATGACAGGCGCGAGATAAAGGCTGAGATCTACTTCAGTTTTCATTTATAAAGGGTTATATTAGACTTTTTGACTTGAGTAAAACCTAGATTTTACCCTAAAAGGCAAAAGAACTGTAAAAGTAAATGATATGACCTTAATGAGCTAAGCCTAAATAAGTTAAGGAAGAGAGAACAAGAGAGAAGAAAAAGGCCAGCCACTCCAACCATCCTTCCAAGTTAATTTTTTCAAATTTTCTTTGAGTTTATTTCATTTGATGTTTAAGATGAATATGAGGATGATGAATACTTGTTTAACGATCTTCTAAACTTCATTTGAGATTTATTCTTGAATTAATTGTGATTTGATTACTTTTGATGTTAATGTGTCGGTTATTGTGATTGTTTATCGTTTTTACATACTTCGGTAACAGATTGAGAGATTGAACCGCTAGTAACATGATTAGGTTAGGTAATCAGAATTAGCAACTTAATAGATTATATAAACATCAAATCTGTAATTAAATGAAGAGAGATCTTATGTTAGGTCCTGATTATTTATTAGATTGTTTAAGAACTAATTGGAACGTGAGTTGTTTTGTTAATTAGGAAATTACTAAATCAAAAATTTGAATTCAATTAGGGATTATGATTTAGAGTTAAATGATTAGGCTCGAAAGCAATGTCACTCGACACCAGTACAAACAATGTCATTTGAAATTAAACTAGCATTGCTAAACATTTTGCAGACCAATGTGCAATTTTACGAGTTAACGAATGAGGATCCTAAAGCTCACTTAGTGAACTTTTTGGAGACATGCGATACTTTCCAATATCATGGGATTTCGAAAGCTGCTGATGGGATGAGGTTCTTTCTCTTTACACTAAAGGATAGAGCCAAAGCATGGTATCACTCCTTAACCCTTGCAAACATTACCACTTAGGAAAAGTTGGTGTATACTTTTCTAGATAAATACTTCCTTCTCATAAAGACAATGAAATTGATAAAGAAAATCACAAATTTCCAACAAATTGATGAGGAGTCACTTTATAAATAATAGAAACGGTATACGGATTTGCAAAGGAGGTGCCTACATCATAACCTATGTAAATAATTTATTTTACAAACCTTTTACAGTGGAGTAAACCTACTCACGCAAGGCACTATAGATGTAGCATCTGGAGGATCTCAGATGAGAAAGATAGTTGAGGAAGTGGAGGAATTGTTGGAAGATACAACGAGTAACAGTTGTTTGTGGGATTTTAATAGAGGTATACAACAAACAACCTTCCAAGAGCATAAGGGATCCATTGTTGTCGGCTCAATAACAAAAATGCAAACCAAAATTGATAACTTAACCTGATAACTCAACAACATGAAAGCCTCCTCTTTGGCTCCCATTAAAGCAATTCAATAGTGATGTGAATTGTGTGGACAAAACAACCACGATACCATCGACTACTTCTTGAAACAAACAAGCAAAATGAAGCAACTCAACTATATGGGAACCCAATTCGGTCGTCGAGGGGGGAACAATCCGTAACCTAACATGTATAATCATAGGTGTAAGAATCACCCAAAATTTTCTTAGTCAAGCAATGCATGAAGCCAATTTCGACCTCAAGTGCCACTAGGATTTCAACATGATAAACCAAACTCTACAGATGTCAAGTTAGACAAAATCTTAGACAAGCTCGAAAGCATAGATGAAGTTTACAAGAGGTTAGAAGGAAGATTCAAATAAGTAACAAAGAATCATGTACTTTCCATCCACAACTTAGAAGTTCAAATGAGTCATTTGGTAGATACATTGTCTGCACGAAGTGCAGGGAGCCTTCTGAGCAACATCAAAATAAATCTAATGGAAAGGATAATGGCAATCGCTCAGGCCATTTAAGAGAAGCTCGACCAAATTGAAAAACAAAAGAAAAGGGCTAACAAACGAGATTCTAGAAAAGGAGAATAAACTAGCAATTCTATACCCCATCCTAATGCAGAGAAAGTCAAAAGAAGCATAGTTAAACGAGGTTATTGATATAATAGAGCAACAAAAAATATGACTTGCCTTTATGGAATCCATAAAAGAGAAGTTAGTAAACAAATAGGAACCAAAGAAGTTGTAAAGTGAAGTATTAAGCAAAGAGAAATCCAACAAAATGGCAACACTACCATAGAAGTAAGATGATCTAGGGAATTTTTATCTTCACTGTACTATTAGTAGTGTCAAAGTGGATAAAACTTTTGTGAATTTAAGAGCTAACGTGAGGATGGTGCCTTGCACTTCATTCAAAAAGATGGATTTAGGTGAAATAACACCAATGGAGATGTGTGTGCAAATGGCTAATAGATTGATCCACCATCCTAAGGGCATAGTTATAGACATTCCTGTGAAGGTTGACAAATTCACCTTTCCCATGGACTTCACCATCTTAGATATAGAGGAAGATTTGGAGATACCATTATCCTTGGATGACCATTTTTAGCTACCACTCGGTCTCTTATAAATGTTAGTGGAGGCGAGTTAACTCTAAGAGTGGGGGACAAGAGGGTTTCATTCAAAGTGTTTGATGGTAAAGGAAATCCTCTCAAATATGTGGACGCTATCAAGAGAAACTAATATTGTGAAAAAGTTAAGCAAATATAAATTTATAAGGACTTACCAGAAAATCCACAAATTCAAAAAAATAATCGAAAAAAGAAGACAAGGAAAGAAGCTAGTAGAAAGCACAGTCAGGTAGCTCATTTACAAGTTATGAAACTTATAATAGTGCTACAATTACATGATTTGTTTAAATCATCGTGAGTAAAAGAAGTACGTCGAACTAGTGATAGTAAATGAAGCTCTGCATGGAAGTCACTCCATGATTTTGAATTTTCATTGTTTTAGCTTAGGTCAACATCTTGGAGAAATCGAGCATAAGTATGACTTAAGTTTTCTTTGTCTCTCTCTTTTTCATAATGGATTGGAAGGACATGGATGGCAAGACAATGAGTTGTTGATAAAAATGTAAGTTAGGGAAGGAATTCAAAAGTGACATGAAGAAAATAATCAAAAATAAGAAAAGAGTGTAAAAATTCCTAGTGCGTGACCTAATTTTGAAGTCTCTATCATGATCATGGCCTTGTTTTGAACCTTTTGTCACGATTGTGACCCTGAAAAATTCCTCTTTATCACGATCGTAACCCACCCAGTGGCACTTATAGCAGGACAGAACTGGAACATGTGATTTGTTAGTTTCTTTTCCCAATTGTACCCCTCCTTTCTCCCCCTAACCTATATATTCACCCTTATCCTTATTTTTCTTACTCACCACACTCTCTTCACTCTCTTTTTAGAATCAGGATTCTCAAATCCTCTCACTTCTCTCTACAACCCTTCTCAAAGTTATTTATCTCTTTTAATTCTTCACACATCTCTCATACCAAATGGGTATGTAAATTAAACAAACAGCCAAACACGATCAACCAAAGGGCAAAGCGCAAGTGTCGGGGCATGGATAAAGGAATCGAGTGGCAGATTATAGAGCACCCTTTCCAATTTACTCGGAAGAGAATGGTAATCGCTTCCAAACTCTTAGTTTTAAAAAAGTTGTTATGTCTCAACATTTAGACTTTAAGATATTGAAAAGAATTGGATTGAGAGAAAAGGTTGAAAACTCATAAAGAAGAATTCAATGGGAGAAATTTATGCATTTTAGCATTTTCGTTTATGAAGAAATCACCCTTAAATTTTTGACATCCCTTTAATTTGAGCAAGATAACCCTAAGGAATTGTGGTTTCGATTGTAGGGTTCGACTGTATGAGTTAAATTATGAAAATTTATGTGAAATCGGTGGATTCTTATAATCAACCATAGTGGACCAACATAATGACTTCCGTGCCACACGTTATTGGGCCTAGCTGACTAGGTTGGATAACTTTGATGCTAAAAATGCACATAATAACATAATTCATAGTCTTGAACACTTACTGCTATACAAATTCATTGTCAAACCATGTTTAACAAAAGTGAAAGCAACAAGTGTTTGGTGAAGGAGCTATTAATTTTGTGAGGCATGGATAATAACGTCCAAATTTGTACATCCACCCATATTTTTAATACTATTATTGCTATTCTAAAAAAAAGAAGCAATAATCTTGGCATGAGATACCTGGTTACCGCTACTGTAGATTATTATAATGTTAACTGTGATGGATTAACTATATATTTTCCTGAGTTTCTTAACACTCATCATTTGAAGAGAGTTGAGATCTTGAAGTCCCACAATATAGAATTTCAAGATATCAGTACAAAACTACATGTCAAGAACATGGGAGAACAAGCTAGTTCCAACTCAACACCACAACAACAATAAATTAAGGAGTCATCCAGTGAAGAATTGGGAGAAGAAGAAATAGTTGAATGGGAGAAGGTACTTAACGCAATTTCAAACAGTAACAAAGCAATTTCATATAATGTCAAGTGTTGAAGGAGATAGCAAATCAACAAAGACGACAATGCCGAGAAATCCGAGGAATTTACAAATAATTTGCTGTTTAAAACGTGGAGATCCCACCTTCAACACCATGATCATTACCACCTCAATCCTTGTGACAAGTTTTATTCTTTTCTTTTTGTTCTTATATCTTTCTTGTCATTTTGTTTAATTCCCACCATACGTGTTATTTGTTTTCCTCACATTAAAGACAATATGTTGTCTAAATATGGGGAGGTGTGCAATGTTATTTTTATGTTGAATGTGAATTTTGCATATTACATGTTAGTTTTTGCTTAGGTTTTCATGGTGTGACTCGTGTCAATGGCTAGGACTTAATGAAATCAGCTTAGTTTTGAACATAGTCTTGTAGGTTGTAAAGATTTATTAGCTTGTGAAATTCATATTCTAGGTATCTTTAGTTAAATATGCGCGTTAATTAGGATATGACATTAGTTCATTCACCTTAGAAAATTTTCTATATACATTTACAAATTTAGGTGAATTGCATAAGTAGCATTATTAATATCTTTTCATAACGATGATTAGTTAAAAAAACAAGGTAGGCGATAAAAAAATGTGTATCATTAACAAATACATATTTTTTTTTGCCTTTGGATTATAAATAGAACTAGTAGTCAGTTGAAAATATGATCTAGTTGAGTATTTATGGGACATTTATCACAAATATTTGCTTTCGCATCAAAAGACTAAAATGACATTTCAACCAAGCCAATATAATAAAACATGACCTAGTTAAGTAACTAGGGGACATTAATCACAAATGTTTGTCTTCGCGTCAAAAGACTAGGTCTTTGTCAAATAAAATTAACAAAAATAGTTTTTTTGATAAATAAATCCTACCGATCTTTATGAATAGCATAATTTTTCATGTAAAAGTACTTACGGATAGTTATAATTTCGATTGACTAACTAATTATTAATGTGTGTGTGCAAGTGTTAAGGGTGAGTGAATATGACGTTAAGGTCTTGATTAATATGCATATTTAGTTTGAAGTGCTTAGCCATAGATTTCACAAATTAATAAGTTAGAACAACTAGAAGGATTGTGTTTGTAGTTAAATTAGTTTCTTTAATTTTGATGTCGTTGTATCATTACTGCATATGCATGTATATGTGAGTTATTGTTTGGTTTGTTTGAGTTTATGTTTTGTTTTTATTTTTGCTTAAAAACAAACAAAAGTTTAAGTGCTAAGTTACTCGTAACTATAATTTATATTATGTTTTGGTGAATGTTTTAATGTATTTTTAGGCGTAGATTAAATAAATTGCGGATGTTTAGGATTAAAATTGTGTAATGTGATCATGTGTTTATATTTTTAACATTATTGATTTATAGCATGTTATTACATTTTAATTTTGTGCGCGTGAGGTATTTGATGTATTTGTTAGTATTTGAAATCAGATAAGATCGAGTGAGACTGGAGAAAGTTTGGAGGAAGAGCCAAGTTATGATCGTGACATCCCTGTCATAGTCGTGACAGAAGTGATCTAGCCAAGGGTCACGATCATAACTGAATGAGTCACGATCATAATTGAAGCTATTTTTAAAGGTCTCGATTGTGACAGAAGTTTATTTTCAAGGGTCACGATCGCGATAGGCGCAAGATAGAACCCATAATCTTCACAGTGTAGACACTAAATCGATGCATTTGAATTATAACACGCATAGAATGTAGCCAAAAGAACTCCTACTAAATGGAAATATTTCATAGCTTCAAGTCATGGGCGATATATAGGCTACATAACCTAGCAATGCCGATGCTGCTAGTTCTTGGGTATATTTTTCCCCACGATCTTAGCTGGTGCTATGCGTAGGAGATTTCCAGGCTTACCAGGGAGGGCACCTTTAATCATCACAACACGAAGATCGTTATCAATTTTTACAATCTTGAGCTTTCGGATCTTTGTTTTGGTTCCACCCATTCTACCTGGCATCTTCTTCCCCTTGTATACACGACCAGGTGTTGTTCCAGCACCTATAGACCCCAAAGCTCTGTGACTTTTAGAGCCATGGGTCATTTGTCCCCTTCTGAAATTGTGTCGCTTTATTCCACCTGTGGGATAAAGAGATAAAATCAGAATCAGAATCCAGCTTAAGGAACATAAATCTACTAGTGCACAAGAAACACAATACACAACCATAAATAGGACAGTGCAGAATATTAATGAAGTTAACTGTAGATTGAAAGTCAGTTAACACGGCTTAAATCTAAATGAATGAATTTAACTGTAGATTAAAAATCAGTTACCGCGGCTTAAATCTAAATGAATGAAGTTAATTAGGAGCACAACATCAGAACTTCAAAATGAGGTCATTTGTTAATGCAAAACTGTAAAGGACATAGCATTCCAACTCAAGGTGTTTGGGTCTCATTTCAAGCTTATGAGAGAGCTATCTATACTTATCACATATCTTTCCACTAGGCTTGGCAAATATGCTCGGAACATGTCCGGCTCAAAGTTAACAAACCCGACCTAATTTGACAAAGTTTCAGGCTAGACCCAAGCTTTTCCAGGCCTGAGCCAGCAAGAAGATTATCGTAGATAAACTGCTAGCTTGGCAAACACTAGGTAAAACGACATCATTCAATCCTCTTGTTGGCTGCTTCTCTTAGGTTTCTCCAAGAGACAATGCGTCGCATTGCTCCTTCCCCTGAGTTGTGACTGACACAAGCTTCACTTTTTTATCCGTGCATTTGCTACATCTTTCTTAGGTCCGTTAGATACAGTTTCAGATGTTCTCATAAGATGTTCTCATCATACTGGATTTTCTACAATCTTGCGTTTACTACATTTGTAAGGTTTTATAGCTTGGCATTATTTTGGGGATGGTAAAAAAATGAAGATGAAAAAAACAAGAAGAGGCAAGGGAGTTCTTTTTTTTCTTTATAAATCAAGGGTCCTCTCGCTAGAACCCAATGGGGAAGTAGATAGAGAGAGGATCCCCAGTACCCATTGGTGACGGAGGAAAGTTCTCATTCTCCTTCGTGCTGAAAAAGTGGTTACTAGAGCAAAAAAAAATTATAAAGAAGTAAAATAAAAAGTGAAATGAGCACTAAAAAGAAAACATAAATAAGAGCAGATCAAAGTTGAGAGCAAATACAAAGCAAACAAAGGAGCAGCAAAAACCAGCATAGCAAAGATGAGGGAAAAACTAAAGCCCAATCGGGCTTCGTTAAGGGCCCTGCCCGGCCCACTCCTATACTTATTTTCTACACATTAATTCATCTGGTTTTAGCTGTAAATAAAAAGGAGATTGAATCATGTGAAGCAAATGATAGATTGAAGAAGATAAACATCCCTCAAATCAAGATGCCTGTCATTTCACATCACATGTATCTTCTTTGGATGCTTCATAATGCTGATCTTTAACAGTTTTTAAGTGAAAGCAATGACTCTATTTCAGTTAAACTTTCAACAAATGGCAGAGGCTTTTATCAGCTTTCCTTCCACACATTTATCATCAAGTTAACAAGTGTTTTCTTTTGATTTTATAGAACATATTATAAGATAGGTTTAAAACCACAGTGCCAAGGATTAAAACAAGCTGAAGCCCATGAACCATCTTAAAGGAATTCATAGATTAGCAAATGCTATTAAAAAATGCAGCTCAAGATTGGTCGAAATCCTTCAAGCAAATGATGGTTCATTAACAAACTTTTGGATTGAAAAATTATGATCCCCAGCCAGAGAGGAAGCTCTTTACTTGAAGTACAAGTACAGCAACAGTGTTTTCTATGTCCTCAAATTCCTGCCATTCATTAGATAGTCATATTATCATCAAATATTCATATCTAAATCAACTGGTGCAATGTGGACTTCTTTCAGGTAAATCTCAAGAATAAAAGCATACCACAATTCCATTATATTGCTTTCATGAAGTATTTACTAGCAACAGCTAAACTGCCGCTTTCTAGCAATTTATAAGGGTAGATCTCTCTGAGGGTATAAACAAAACCTTCAAATCAAATATAAATTTCAAAAACTGACAAACATAAACAGAGCAAAAATTAACAGCTGCTATCCTTATTGGGATTGGTTCGATTGACATTGCCGGACAACAATCAAACTGAAATTTCGCTCTTGTACACAGCGAAATTGTAATGGACCAATTGTAAATCACAAAAAAAGAAAGCAGAATGAACCTGATTAAATGAGCAGGATCTCAAATGAACTAGACAAAAAGGCAAGAAGGTGCTCTAACCTTGAAAGCCCTTGCCAATGGTAGTTCCAGAGACATCAACAAGGTCACCCTCCTTGAAAAGCTCCTCAAAAGCTAACTTCTGACCAACCTCAAAACCATCAATACTCTGAAGCCTAAATTCCTGTAAATGCCTCAAGGGTATAACACCAGCCTTCTCCAAATGGCCCAACTCAGGCTTCGTCAGCTTCTTATCCCTAACTCTCCTATAACCCACCTGAACAGAATCATAGCCATCAGTAGCCTCATTCTTAACTTGCGACACAATGTTCCCCTCTTTAAAACCAACTACAGTTACAGGTACAACCTTCCCATCAGCTTCAAAATAACTCATCATTCCAAGCTTGGTACCCATCATGCCAACTCCAGCGTCAAAGCTCATTGCCACTACACCAAGCCCAAATCTTTTGTTTCTTGGAGTGGAAAGAGGGGTTTGGGAAAATGAATGAAAAGGGCTTTTGATGGTGGTCGGTGAAAGGAAGTTGGAGTTTAATGAGACACCAGTCGCAGTGGCGAAAGTGATGGTGGTGGGTTTAACCAGTAAAGGACAGTAACAGCAACTGCTCACAGACCACATTGAAGATATTGGCATCTCTAACAAACGGATTTTCGAGTATGATTCGTGACGTTGTTTCGGTGGAGATTCGACAGCATACTAATGCAGAGAGGAGAAAATATAAACCAAAGACGATTGAGCGAGGCCGGAGAAAATGAAGAGATAAAAAAGAAAATTGACCTTCTGTATCTTATCCTCGACCTCACAGGGACCCATAATGACGAACGATAGAATAGGTCATTCGTTAAATAAACAAAAAAATTAATTTTAATATTTTATTAAAATGTTGTTAGATTTTTTTTTAGAAATAAGTAATGAATTAAGTCCTAAAAGCGATTCCATTAGGAGAGTTCACATAATACATATTAACAAACACATCGTTACATAACCAAGGCTTCTAACCACTATCCAAATATACATAAATTACACTCTCCATGTATTACTAAGATAATCAAGATTGTGAAATTTGTGCTTGAAGATGTTTACGTGGAGTCTCTCTGCATAAAGTTCCTCTCAAATTGCTCTTTATTGAGACTAGTGTCAAGAAAAATTTGTGTGCGCCTCTCATCCCATATAGTTATGATAAGGTAGGAAAGTGAAAAGTAGAAGCACCATTTCTATATGACATTTGGATGCTTGATGGTTGTGCACCAATCAATTATCTCATTCCATTCCTTTGGAGCATTATAAATGTAGCATTTGTGCAGTATCATACTCTAAGTCTCTTTAACAAACTCACGTTGAAAGAATAAGTGCCTTATGTTTTCTTCTACTTTTTTTTACATAATATACACCAATTGGTAAGGTTTAGGAATTTTGCTAGCCTATCAACTATTGGCAATCAATGTTTCATAGTCAACCATAATATAGTGGAAGCACAAGGTTGTTGATGTTTGAACCATGTTTGAACCATGCTATCTTGGTTCATAAGATTTTGGCCAAGTTGCATTGAAGGACTTTTTTGAAAGAGTGGTTGGTAAAGTTGCCATTGATGATGTGCTTCCATACGATGATATCTTCCTAATCATTGGTACAAGTTTGGATCATCTCTGAGCTGATTGAATTATGAATAACTACCTATCTAAAAATATCCTTGGTGGATAAGCTACAACTATTGTCATTTGTTATTGAATCAGAGGCTTAAGAGTATCGTACCAAAATTTGTTATTGAATATGTTACCTATATAGATATTATGTTGTTAGTCCTATCAAGCATGATATTGTAGTCTTTTATGGTCAATTTAGTTGCAGCCACTAGAATTTCAAGGTAAAGTATAGGAAAATGATGAATACCGAAACCAGTAATAAACTTTATGGTATATTCCTGGCTCGTGGCACTCCTAGATAAGTAAATACCACTCTTAGTATGATTAACCTCTAGTCTAAACAATTTATTGAACACCTTTAGAGCTTTCATGAGGGTTGAGACTAATGTGGGATAAGCTTTAGAGAGGAGTATTAGATCATCAGCAAAAGTCACATTTAAGGTTTGCTTTCTCCTGCATCAAGAATGGAATTTGAAGTGCTTGGTTCTTTCAACTGCTCTTTTAAGAAGTCTGTTGAATAATTCCTTCACCAAAGAAAATAAATAGGGTTATATAAGGTCACCCTGACAAATTCCTTTACCGCTTTTAAAAGTTCTAGTTGGTTGTCTATTAATTAAAATGCTGAAAGAAGAAGTAGTAATGCATTTCTAGATCCATTAAGTAAAAGATTCAGGAAATTCCATTGCATTGTATTAATGATGACGTCCCAATCCACATTATCATAAGCTTTCTTTAGATCAATCTTAAGGATACAATATATGATCCCTCTTCTTTTGGAATAGGTTCTAACTAATTCCTGTAGCAACAGGATGTTGTCTCTAATACGAGATATTTCCTTCATAAGAGAGAAATTATAGGCTAGAGCCTTGGAGAAATTCTACATAGCTGCTTTTTCCATCTCTTGTAGATGTAAAGAAAAGGAATTGTTATAAAGCATTTGTTAGCATTTTTTAAGATCATTCCATGCTGTGTTTAGCAGATGGTGGGCATTCCCCACGTTCTTTATTAATACAATTTTCATCTCATTCTTAATGATTTAAATTTTCCTAGTATAGATGAATTGTTTATTCCCCTTGATTCTTTTCTTTAAACCATTCTAGATTGCTTTATCAAAACTTGCTAATTTATTTAAGAAATTGTTGAATATGAAAGGGATTTTAGGATTTACTGAAAACATGTGGGTGATGATAGTAGAGTGAACAACTAGACTACTATTAGAGAACATACTGAAGCTAGTTGGAAAGGCTTGAAACCAATGTTGATTAGTTAGGCAGCAGTCTATTCTTTACCTGATGATGTTATCCCCTGATTGATTATTGTTCCATGTGAAGAAGTTTCCACCATAAAGGAGATTAGCTAGTTAAGCTTTAGCTAAGCATTTCCTCATATTAGGACTTGAATTTCCTGTAAATCTATTTCCTTCAGCTTCTTCATAATTGATGATGGAGTTAAAGTCACCAATTAAGAGAGAAGGGATTGAGATCTTTAAGTAGGCTCTATAATAAGGCCCTTTGATAAGACCTATTATGAGAATAAATAAAAAGAGATAAGAATTTGTTTCCCTCAACTCTTAATCAACACTTTTAAATGGAAATTTTGATTAGTTATACAACTAGTGGATACACACAATAAGGAAGAATCATAGATGAGATACTAACTTGAGTAAGTTACATTCCCTTGCTTGATTCGAAATTTCAAAATTCCAATAATCTCAACTTTATTTTCAACAATCATGCTTTTGAGCAAAAGTTTTGTGTCGGGAGCATTATCTCCTTTTATATTCCATACTAGGATCTTCATATATTTAGCTCTATTAAAGGAGACTTATTTTTCCTGCTTGATTTTCTCCTGGTGATCTGTTCAAAACCTTGTTTATTGTTCTCCATATTGTCTACTTCCTTATTAGATGTTTTGATTGGGGTGTCATTATGAGCTATGTTGCTCATCTTCTCTAGAGTTTGAACAACTTCAATATATGGATAAACTTCAGAAGGGGTCTATATTGCCTAAGAAGCATGTAAGCATGTCACCATCTGAATCATTTACCTGTCTATAATTGCTCTCTTTACCATTTGACATGAGATTGTTGTCTTCAATATGATTGACAAAAGATGATATTTGAGTTGGATGAACTATGGTGTTCAGTTCCATAATTTCTTGATATTCACCAGTTTAAAAGACCTTTAGATTGCTATACCCTTTTGCTTTTAGAATGGGGATTCCAAACATAAGACACCTTTAGTTGATCTTCAACTAGTTCAATCTACTTATCAAATCTAATGATTGGAATTACCTTCGGTAAATTAGCCATTGGCATTATTAAGATGCATAATCTAGTAAAGTTGATTCTTTTGATTTCTATAGTGGCTTAATCCATATATATTGGCTTTCTAATGAAGCTTGTTAAGTGATTGAGGCCACTTGTTGTCTAATATTTAAGTGTAACATTATGTATACCAATCTGAATTGTTATTTCCTCTTTTCTAATCTCTTCTATTTATACCAAGGCGCCAAGCTTCGAACAAAAACAACTTGTTATAAACATGCCAAGGGTAAGCTTGTAGATTATTCTTTACAACTTCAAGGTAGAAGAAACTGAAGAGAAAAACATCATCATTGTTGACTGACACATCCTATAATCCGTGCTATTTCTAGTTATTTAGAGTCCATTGTTTCATGATAAGAAATAGAGCTCTTTTATCTAAGAAAAAACCAAGCAGTGTGGAATTCCATTTCTAAGGACCTATTTAAAGGAGATGTATATGCGGAGATATAATCCTGCGAACAAAAAACTCACTTAGGGGCAGAAGCTCAACTTTAATATAGGTCTAAAGTCGCCTTCCACCTAAACCCAAGAATTTCGAATGTGGTGCTCATAATGGTCAGAAAGTTAAGGAGAAAAGGGTGAGGGTCTAGTATGAATATTGGATGAAGATAGATCAAGTTATAAATGTTTAAATTAAATTTACAAATCTTTAAATCTTTAAATTTAAAATGATGGAGTCTTAATAGAATTAATACTTCTTTTAATTATGTGTAAAGTTAATATTGTTGTGATCATATGACATAATGAAACTCATATATATTGATCTCAATATAATCGATGAAGGTATAATTTCATTGAATTTTTTATATTTTATTATTTAAACCAAATGTTTTAAAAATATAAGGGTTCAAATTGAATACATTAAAATTATGGATGATAATAGGTGAGGTCAGGTAAGCCTAAGTCTGACTTAAAAAATAATGTTTAGGCCTAAAGAAGCTCAATCAGGCTTGAAGCCTGAAGTTCGATCAAATCAAGGTTTGACCTAATTATTTTATTTTTAATTTTAAACTTTAAAAAACAACGTCATTTTAAAACTTTCAGGCTTTAGACTAGGTAATCTAAGCCCATGCTCAGCCCGAAACTCAAAATTAAAAAAAAATTGAACCTAAACTAAGACCAAATCAAACTGGGCCAGACCCATTAACTATGATTAAAGTCATTTTTTGCCTAACAGAACCTAAACTATGATAAAAGTCATTTTTTGCCTAAAAGAATATAATTCTTCTCCTTTTTACTATCTTGCTAGGGACTATTTTAAATATTTAAGAGACATCTTGTAGCGCCCCTTACCTAGGGATACGCATCGGGGCGCCCGGAGGTCATTCCAGCACATACCCTAGGATAAGGGCACGCTACGTTCGATCACTATATTCACTCCACATAGCATGGTATATAATCACTTGTAAAGTATCATAAGAAATCCACAGTATTTAAAAACCAACTTTTTCCCTCATTTCATTTCATAAACACTGAATGTCTACATTGTGTTTTTCAATAAGTTTTATATGTACATTCACAAAATCCAATACAGGAGTACTACATGAAAGAGGAAAAATACATTAAATCTATTTAAGCCACCCAAAAATCCTGGCTGACCGACATTTGAGCCATGACTTCTCTTACCAAAACACAAAACTACACGACAGTAGAGCCCCTCAGTAGCTATAGTCTTCTCTCGGTCCTGAAAAGATAATGTTACAATTTTGATGAGTTTTGCGAACTCAATGAGTGAACCATCATTGATGAATTCACCGGATCTTATACACATATCGCATATTGCATAATTACTCATTTTAAGCATACATTTATTATTCAGATACTCACATAATATGGCATGTCACAGAGTCATTCAATATCTTCAGTCTTATAATGTTATATGTATGAGACTAGTGTTCATTCTTATTATTATGAATGAGTGCCAATCAGTTACATAAATACTATCCCATAGGGCTCATTTAGAACAGAGTTCACGAAGCATAACTCTATGTGGAAGCGCTTCAAACTGACTACTCAAGTCACAACACCTTTATCTGAGCATGCATTTTATGAAATGTGTTGGACCCTAATTTTTTATTAAAAATTTGAAATACTCAAAAGTGAATGAGTTGATTGAAATGGAGTTGAAAAATCAAGAAATAAGAGAAAAGGGTGAGAATTTGAAAATTAAGAGAAAGTTGACTTTTTGGCAATAGAAAGTTAACTTTTTGATTTAGGCACAATTTGAGAAAATGATCTTCAGGAAACTTGTGGCTTATGTTGAAATCTTTCTGTCGCCATAAAGTTTACAATTTTTCGATATCGGGAGTGAAAGTTATGATCAGTCAAAGTTAAAGTTAGTTTACTTTGTATGAAAAATGCTATTAAGAGTAAGATTGTGTATGCTGTGCTTTGAGGCAAATCACCGGATTGATATGGTCTGAATTGAGTGAAGTGGTCTTCATGAAAGTCATAGAAGATTTTCCAAGCTTTACAATGATGTATGATATGCAATTATAGGATGCGAGAATAGAAAGAAATGAATTTTGGAAGTTTGGATGTGTTATAGGTTGACCTATGTTATGGCTGAAGCTTTGACTAAGAAATTGACCTAATTAGAGGTTGTTTTAGCCTTTAAGTTCTTTATGAAAGTTGAAGATTTTGATTTGATATTTATTTTGATATAAAATATAGAATTTTTTGATCATGGAATAATAAGTTATGATTTTTACAAGTTTCTGTTATTGTTTTAGCATGATTATTAGAGGACAGAATTTTTGATGGGAAAATTGACTTCCTTAGAGGTCAAATTGATTTTTCTGTCCTTCATGAAAATTGTAGGTGACTTTCTGATCTTTACGTTGATATAAAATATGATATGTTTGGACTTTAGAGTTGAAAGATAGAATTTTTCAAAGTTGAGTCATGACTTAGGGCGTATTCATTTGGACAGGAAAGTTGATTAGAAATTTGACCACATTAGAGACTGAATTAGTTATGGAGTTCTACATGGAAGTTGTAGAAAGTCCTTTAAGCTTTCTATTGATACCAAATTTATTAATTTTGGAGTTCTGGAGCAAAAGATATGATTTGAAAATTCTGAAATTTTCCTGCAGATCTAGATTTCATCCTTAGGCGTGGCCATGCCTAGTCTCTAAGTTTCTTAGACGTGCCCACGCCTAATCTCTGAATGTCCTCCTCTCACTCTTTTGCTTATAACTTTTTTGTTTGACATCCGATTGACTAAGTTTTTGAAGCGTTGGATTCCTAAGACAATTATCTACATCCTTATAAAAAATTTGTATTTTTATGAGAGTAAATTAAGGATGATTATTTTAATCAAAGTGAGTTAGGAAATATTCTGAACATGGTTCAGTCTTTTGTGAAATTTGGGACCTGTGGAGATCCGATTGGTTTGATTCTTGAGGAAAAAATAAAATTGGGACATGGGGCTACAAATCATAAGAAGGAATTGCATTTCAATTTAGCCCCTAAGATTTTCAATTTCTAAATTGAAGTTCGGATTCGTGTGCAGTCTTGGATCAGGAACATCTGAACGTATGTTAGTCATAACTTTTGATCTAGAAATTCAAATGAGGTGATTCTTGATTTCGAGTAAACTAGAGAAATAGGGCTACAATTGTTATGAAGAAATATAACTTTAATTTTGGCTTTAAGAATGTCAATTTGTGAATGTAAATAACGTGCTGAAAAATATTTTAGTTTAAGACATGTCTGAAATGTTTTGAGCATAACTTTTGGTATAGTGCTCAAAATTGGATGATTTTAGTGTCATTATGAAATTAAGACAAGGAGGAACATTTCTCTAGAAGGAAGTTTTAGCACATTCCTTCAAATTGATGATTAGAAGCTTGTCCTAAAGTAAGCTTGAATTAAGATGAGTTTAGGGGAAATTATGGAACATCACTTAATGAGTTAAGGATTTAGGCATATAAGTAAGGGCATATGGGCCTTTAAACACTCATCAAATTACATGGCCCTTTAAAACAACATGGTTGTCGTTTTACATAAGGAAGAGCACGACCTTGAGGAATGAAAAAAGAAAATAAGAAGAGAGAAAGAAAGAATGAGGGTTTCGGTGGAGAAAAAAAACGGGAAAGGAGAAAGAATGCTAGATTTCGATTTTCAAGGGTCTTCAAGCAAGATTTTTAAGTAGATTCAAGAGAGAAAAGAGTGGAGGATGAAGAGAGCTCCATTTTGAACCAAGAAAATTTAAAATTGGAGAAGAAATAAGGTAAGAGAACTTTTTAAGTTTTGAGTTTTTCTTGAATTTTTTGGTTTAGAATCATGGAAAATAGTATGGGTTTGTTAATTCCAAACTCAATTTTGATGTTTATGCCTTAGGTTATGTTTAATTTTGGATGGAAAGTAATTAGGGTTTATGTAAATTTTTGTGATTTGGGGATTTTAGAAATTCTTGTTTTAGATAGCTTGAAAAAATGATGATTATGGGTTTCCTATAGTTAATTTTGAAGATTATGCTAATTATGATGTTGAATTTGGATGATTATGGCTTAGGAAATTTTGATTTGGAGAAAAGAAGGAAGAAATGAAAAAATTGATGCCTTGGACAAGTTGTTAGCATGGAAATAAGGTGGGTAATGTATTTATATTTCGAATTATAAGCTACTATTGTGTTTTTGAAAAATCAAGAAGGAAAATGTTTATAAATATTATTTATGTTAATGTATGAACATTATGATTTTTGATTGATGAAATTATTTGATTTTGGAATGATTAGAAAATGACTACAATTGTTTCAGAAATTTTTTTATGAATTGATTCAATTGTTACTTTCAATGGTTTTGAATGTTTTGATAAAATGGAAATAATTGTTTGAATTTAATTATGTGTGATTGATTGAGATTTTAATATGCGAAATTGTGAGACTTTGTGTTTGAATGAATGATTTGGAAATTTGTGAAAGTGGTATTGTAGTATGTATGAAATTGACAAAATGAGTAGATGTATAGGAGTGAGATTGTTGCCATTTGGAGTTAATTGATGGGTTTATATAGATTGGTTGATGATTTGGGAGAATGAGATTGTGTTGTTGATAAGTTTTGAAAATGATGGGAACCTTAAGTGTGTGGTGGCTGCCAATGGAGTAGATATAATGGGGTATTGGATTGGTTTGTGCTTTGGAAAATTTGAGGATTGTGTAAATTGAGTTTTTATGCGGGTAATGGAATTGGATTGAAGATTTTGGCTAGTTACATTATAGGGGAGGTGCTGTCCAATTTTTCCTAAAATGGGCAGAAACTTCGCTTAGGTTTTAGACCTTCTTAGAGCTTGAATTAGTTTGGGAGGTCTTCTTGAAGATT
>JANJEY010000006.1:32707027-32736618 GCA_024703695.1 Erythroxylum cataractarum
ATAATAATAATAATAATAATAATAATAATAATAATAATAATAATAATAATAATAATAATAATAATAATAATAATAAGGGCAAAACTCAAAGGGGCTAATAATATGAAAAAACTAGTGCACAGTGATAAAAGTAAAGAAAAAGGTGAGGGTCTAAAAAAATACGTAGAGACACCCAAGTATTGGGACGAAAACTCCCTCCACAGTAGGAAGTATGAAAGGGACAGAGAAGGATGGAAGGCTTATAAGAGTCTAAGTTGAAAATAAAACTAAGAGAAAGAAGTGTTGTAAGCATTATCATTGATCGTTCAACAACTTGAAATGACCCATCTCCTCTTGATTACAAGTTAGATCTCCTTCGATCTAGGAAACCCACTTTTGCATATGCACCCACACTCAATTACTTTGTTAAAAGGTAATTTTCTTTCTCCTTTTATTAGCTTTTGATGCATATTCTTCATTTTTTCTCTTAATGTGTTGTTGAACATTTCAACTTTGTTTTTACCATTCAAGCTACTCCCCTCATGAATAGGTAAAGGAAAGCCACAATCAATCTCAAAAGGTGAATAACCAATAGTCTATGAACAATTCTATTATATGCAAATTTAATGAATGACAAAGATCTTTTTTTACTTTAAAATTCTTTTGAATGATAGCATATAATAAAGTAGTCCAGGTCCTATTTACTACCTTGGTTTGTCCATCCATTTGAGGATGGTAGTTGTAAACAACAAACTAGTGTCCAACTTTTTACACACAAATTTTCGAAAGCAGTTAGGGAACTTAACATCTCTATCATTAAAACACACAAGAACTGTGTAAGTCATTATGTCTAATCCAGGAATGAGATGTCAATATTGCATTGTTATTTTGTTGATAGCTTGAAAATTAAAATACATCCTTTATGACCCATCCTTCTTAGGAGCAAGCGAGACCGAAACAACACATGCTCTTGCTTTCTCTAACGTAGTCTTTTAGTAAAAACTCCTCAAATTGCCTTTGAAACTCTTTAGATCCTCTAGGCTACTTTTATAAACTAGTCAATTAAGAATGGTAGCACAGAGTATGAAATTAATTTGATATTTTACTACCTTATTGGTAGTAAATTTCTAGAAACATCGTTGGAAAATAGATCTTAGAAATCCCGCGACAAAGTAACAAAAACACTAGACTAGGAAACGTCAAGATTGTTAGTATTATAAAAACAAGCCTAAACAAAAATACTATAATAGCTTGGTTAGAATAAAAAGCTATCCTTGACCTAAAAGTTCACTTGCTTTTTGCTTCTCTCAACACCCTTTTTTTCTTTTAGAATAAAAAGCTATCCTTGACCTAAAAATTCACTTGCTTTTTGCTTCTCTCAACACTCTTTTTTTCTTTCCCTTCATTTTTTTTCTTTTTTTTTTCAATAATCTCTTTATTTTAATTTTATTTTTCTCTTCTTTTTAATCTCTCACCCACATTCTTTAGCCCACTCTTCTTTTTATTAGTCTCTGTTCTTAACTTAAGCTAATTTTCATATATTTATTTAGGTATTAATGGTCAAGAGAAATGAATTTATTGTTGCTGGCAAAAGAATATTTATGTGTAAACCCATCTTTTATGGTCCTTATATCAAATTCTCAATGTCTCTCTAAGAGAATATGATCAACATGCATAAGTACTATATCGTACAACACCTCGTTACAGTATCTACCAATCGAGAACGAATCATCACTTGTTTATTGATTCTTATCTTGCCACATTCATTTAGCCATTGAAACTTATATGGCCTAAGATGTTTCATGGTTTGTAGGCCCAACTTTTCAACTAAGGTAGTGCTAGCTATATTCATGTAACTACCCCATCCATAATCATGCTATATACTTCATTATTGGTGTGACATCTCGTATAAAAGATGTTCTCTCGTTACTCGCTAACATCATTTTCATTGACTTGGAGATTCATAGTACACCTAATCGCAAACGTCTCCCCGTCCATCAAATATTCAACATTATTATCATCACAGTTCTAATGGCGGCATGGAATCCTTATTACTTTCACCTTTGATCTTAATCTCCCTATCACCTCTCATGATCATTGTCCATTTATTAGGACGTTGTGAAACTATGTGCCTTTTTTCCAAACAAAGCAAGCATTTAATACCACGAGTATGAAATTGAGTTTCATATTTACCCTCTACCTTACTTTACTGTCTTTTCTTCTTTAGGTGGTTTGAATTTGGCTTTAGGAGTAGCCTTGTCATCATGTTTACAACTTGATTTCTATAAGGATGAACCACAATTTTGTTTGGAATCGTTTCCCCTTCTTTATAGTTGCCTCTCTACTTTTTATACCCATATGAACCATATCTTCCAATTCCACATAATGTTGTAGTTCTATCGCATCAACAATATCACCATTAAATATTGTTAAAAATTTAACCATGGTGGCTTCTCAATCCTTTATATTAGTTAAGATCATGACAATATCAATCTCCTTGTGGTATTCGCATACACTCTTTGAGCCTTGAGTGAAGCGTTACAATTTTTGGAACAACTCTCTGTAATAATGATTAGAGATAAAGCCTCTCCTCATGATCGCTTTCATATCTTCCTAGTTTTCAATAAGCTTCTCATAGTTTCTTTGCCTACACAAGCTAATCCCATTAAGTAATGACACAAGACAATAAACTAAATAACAAGTTTTACCTTTTTCTATTTGCTGTAATGGTGGCTGGAGAAAATCAGGTCCTTTTCCCATTCTAAGTAGGCCTTATGGTCATTTCCCCATTGGAATGAAGGAATCTTCATTCTAAAGTTTCTACGGTTGTCCTCTTTCCTAGGCTCCCTTTCTTGGCTTTTATTTTCCCAATAACCTCAATGTGCAGATTTGCCATACTATTTCTTTGTAATTGGTAAACATTGTGCAAGACATGTCCTTTTTCATTATTATCAAAATCATCTTAGAGAACTTGCCTTCATTGCCGATGTATAAATTATCAGGAGCTTACGGTGATTGTGCAAATTGACTATGGTAGTATCTTATAGATCCAATTGATCTCTAATCTTGCCAAACATCATATTCATGTCAAAACTCTTGTTACATAGCTTGAAGCATGAACATATCATTCTTCTTTCTTTTTTCAACCCTTTCTTGATCAGACATGATTCCACTTGCAAAAGAATGTTAGTAGTAACCTTATAACACTCTTTCATGTGTTTTTCTTGATTAATGTCATTCAATTCTGTCGTATTTCACTCTAAATATCTAGCTTTTCTCCACTATTGTTGCTTACCCACTTTTTCGTTTTTACCACTAGTTTTCTTCCTTGACTAGTTCATCATCATCAACTAATGCAACCACCTAGGAATAAACCATACAGAACCTACAAATATGTTTGAATCAAATCCAAGAAAGGTGAAACGTATATATAAGAAAATTTACTTATTGATTAGAAGAAATCAAGAACCATATTCATAAAGTAATTGAATGGTACAAAGGACATTAGTTCGAAATTTAATGAAGAACAAGAAAAAGAAGCACTCATAACTCTCAAATAACAAAGATGTTTAAAGTTGTTTCAACTGAAAAGAAACATAACTTAAATATAAAAAAATATTAGGGTTTGAGTGGGCACGACCTGGGACATGACCATGTGCTAGGTCATGTTGGTTACAAACATTTTAATGCTAGTGGGCACGATCTTGAACACGCTTGTGGCTGATATTGTAGATCCTTCTGTAACTTTGTGAAGTTGGATATGGTCTAAGGCATGCCCATGTTGGAGATCATGAATCTTTCTATAACTTTGTAAAAATAGACATGGTATGGGTCATACCTGTACTGGAGATTGTGTTTCACAACTTATTTTTTCATAAAGTTATACAGGCTTGTACATGGTCATGTTGGGGGTCGTGTTCACATCTAAGTGTTCTCTAACCTTAAATTAAGCTAACCAATGCTTGTCATTCAATTTGGCTTGATCCCAAAGTGTAGCACGATGTTGTTTTGTGCATTTGAAGTCTTTTCTTTCTTACTCACATAACTGGCCCGCTTGGCAAACTTAAAAGTATCAAACGCAACTTGATTTCTATTAGTGCTTTTATCTAACTGTTATATATAATATTGCACTCCTACACTTGTTTGAATCTAAGGAATTTTTATTAATACAAGTCACCGCCATACTTGCTCATGCTATTTTTCCATGCCCACATCAGTATTTCATGCAACGTTGTTGCTTCCAACCTTCACCTTTATATTGTCCATAAATGATTTTCAAACTTTTATTTTCGTGTGATCTTAACTGTGCTAAGGTAGGATACATTGTGAATTTTACAAGAATCAAGGTTAAGTGTCAACTTTATTTGAGTAAAATTGAAATGATGATGCACATGGACTTATTCTCATCACAGTATAAAATCAGAGAGTTAATGTTTATGATTGGAGCCCCCTTTGAGAGTGATCTCAAGATAAGGGCCATAACCATTCTGGTACAATAATGGGTCAAGTTTCACATCAATTCATTGTAGTACTTGCATGTAGTCGAAGCAATTACTATATCATTGTTGTCTTTTTTCGTGAACTCGAAATCACACATCAACTTGGATTTATAATCATCATCGCTGTTTCAGTTTCTGATGTACTGTTTCTCTTACTACAGAGTCAGCACATGAATTTTCCTACTAATGCTGTTAGAGACGAACGTCATCTTGATTCAAAACACAATGTACCAAGATATATGCCCGATAGTCATCTTGGACAGAAATCAATTTTAATACCTCACACTGAGATGCCACAGCAATTATCCAACAGCAGCATGCAAGAGTTCTCTTTCAATCCTGATGGGTGGTTGGTCCTACATCTGTATTTCTGCTGAATGATTTAAATAATTTTCTTTTGTTGGGTACTAATCTAATTATTGGATTATTATTAATAGTTACTTCTTATAGATATTTTTTAGCTAGGTCCGAGTAAGTTACTCAGTTTACTGATGCAATTGCAATATAATGTGAAGCTCGCATATTTTCCCAATCTTGTGATGTATGCGGGGCCTATTCAAGTTTGAGACTTTTTTTTACTGGATTCCTGGGTATGAAACGGTAACTGTAGGAGATGCATTCTAAATCATTTTGTAATTTAATTATTTTTTCATTATTTTTATAAGGAGCTAATTTGAACAATTTTTGTTCTCCTCCATCTTTATGAATCACTTCTTGGAATCTGTATATATTTCTCCATCCCTGTTTTCATTACCTTGTTTTTCCAAAGAACTGAATGCTTATGGATTTGTATGATTATTGGTTACCACCTTGAATTGCTTCAGCTCCATGCTTAAATTTTATCCTTAATTATGAGTATAGATTAGATCTTCGTGATTGACATGTCAGAATTTCTCTTGCAAGCTGTGATTTCAAATAATTTCACCTGGAATTTGATTAAAATTGTTTGTCCTTAGGTTTGCTTAAAATTTTTCTTAATGTTCTATGTAAGCTTGAGTCTCAAAATTCATACCAACTTACATAATTGTGTATTGTGGCTGATATGATTAATCCAATGTGTTCTTTTCATGCCTTAATTCACGGCTGGTCCCTGATTTTGGTCTTGTCTAATTCCTGTGATGCCTTTTTGTTATTATGCCATGATATATACTGTCTTATTCTTAAAATTGTTGTATTGCAGGAAGGTTCCTGATCTGACCTCCAATAGATTTATAGGTAAAGGTATCTCAAATGTAAAAGCAGGAGAAGTAAACATGGACGTGCTTCATCAATCCAATGTGAATGATGAGATTGCTTCTGTCTCTGAAGGTAAGTATCTTAAAACTGAATATGATCATGATCAATTGGGTTATGAGCCCGGTGATGTGTAGCAAACTTACTTCATCTTTCTCAATTCCAGAGGGTCCTGGTATAGAGAGCTTTCAGATTATTGGCGATGCTACTCCTGGAGAGAAACTGCTTGGATGTGGATATCCTGTACGTGGAACTTCTCTCTGCATCTTTCAGTGGGTTCGCCATCTTGAAGATGGAACTACACAGTATATTGAAGGTAAGTACTTTGGAAATTTTTACTTGTAGTAATCTCTAGTTTAAATTTAATAATGTATACATATTCATAATGTTATTGAAAATGCTTGACTTAGGGGCTACAAACCCGGAATATACTGTCACTGCTGATGATGTTGATAAGCTGATTGCTGTTGAGTGTATACCAATGGATGAGCAAGGCCGACAGGTGATTATTTGAATAATGATTTTTTTACAACCTAGTAAGTGTTCTCTAGTGTTATTATGTGATAAAAGCTAATTCAGCAGTGAAAATGAACTAATGCATACAGTATTTTATAAACAAAAGCAGAACCAATAATTTGACATTCTTAGTCTAGATGTGTAACATGTTTTACATAAAACTGTTCATACATATGTACCTGGGTGTGCATACTACATTTTAGTGGTCCTTGTAGTAGATAAGCTCTAATATTGAACATTAAGATGTGTCACACCAAGGCCCTAATTTAACCAATTTATTGGGAATTTAGGTTCTTTTTTTTTGTCATGTATAACTTCTGTTGCATTAAGGAATCTCTGCTAAGGAAACCGGAGATAAGTTTCTCATTAGGTGATTGTCTTACATTTGTCTCTCTGTGCATTCTTATTAGGGAGATCTGGTGAGGCTTTATGCAAATGATCAGAATAAAATAAGATGTGGTAAGTGTTAGAAACAGATCAATATCTGTGGGGTATTAAGATTCTTGGCAATCTTGGTTATAACATTAAACCGGTCTTGATGACAATTATTTTTAATTTTTATCTCGCAGTTTTTCTAAAGTAACCTCAATTTGTGGCTTTAAGAAACATTTATTATTGGCGGTTGGTGTGCTCTTGCTTGACACACTACGTTAAAACTTAAATCCTCATTTTTGGGATTGCTTATACTTTTATATTGTTGAACATCAAGGTTTTTTTCTGCGTTAAACTAAAAAAGTATAACAAGATCCTGTTTTCATTTCTATTTCTTTATTTTTTGGTCAGAAAATTATTTTTATGCTACTTGGCTTTATGTACAAGCCAGCAAGTAGAGTTAATGTAACAGTTTGCTTTCTGCCCCCTCTTCTTGAATGGCTGAAACATTGAGATTTTTGCCTAAGGCATTCCTCTGCATTTTGGAAACATTTTAATCTATGTTGCAGAACAGTAAGAGCACTCATCATCTGTTTGAATTAATCTATTGGACACTGTTTCTTTGGAACTTGGATCAAAGAAGATTCTAAGTTGATTTATCCTTTTGCTTCTTTAGTCTTTTATTTATTTTATTTTATTCCCTACCTTTAACAAGTGACAGAGAGCAAATTCAAAAAGGTTCTAAGTTGATTTTATGCCTTCGTTTCTCTACTCTTTTGGTTATTTTTTTTAGCTTACATTTGACAAACACCATAAAGACTTATCATGTGAATTTCTTGTTGACCTTTTACCTCATGATGGCATAATTATCACGCAGATCCAAATATGCAACGAGAGATTGAGACATACATTGCTAAAGAAGAAGCAACATTTAATATTCTTTTGCTGGTAACTTTATTTCTACTTAATATGTATGTGGACAATCTGTCATTACTGATATTGGAAGCTACATTTAATATTATTTTGCGTGCAAGTTTACTTCTATTTGACATTGTTGAGTGTTATACTAGATAATGATAATAGTATTTTAGTCATTAGCATATTCTGTTGGCATCATTTCTTCTATGCTAGCAACAGCTGTCAGCGTTCTCCTCTATAGCATATTCTAATGTTCCTTTGACCCTACATCTTTTGCCATCTTTAGGCTGCCTAGTGCTGCCACCTTTATTGACAGCTTCTATCGCTTTATCTTCTTAATTAGGATTTAGTAAGAGCCAAAAGGAAAAGACTGCAACTATTTCATAGTTCTAGAATGACCTTGCCCTGCTCTGCACGCTTCTCTGCACAAGTGTTGTCTTCTGCATCTCTCTCAGTATTTTTCTTCCAAAGTTTTTTGCCACCTTGATAACTACCGCAAACTTATTACTGCAGTACTTACATGGTTTCATAATTAGTGATTGAGAATCACCTCTAATGTCTCACCTGCTAAGTAATCCCATTGAACTTGCATTGATGTGTGAAAATAAGAGAATAGTTAATTGTGGGCTTGATAATAACCAAAGACCCTTGTAGCCTTTATATAGAACCAATTACATAAGGAAAAGGTCTTAGGAATAAAGAGAAAATCATGCAATAAAAAGGAGATCATACTTTTCCTAATATAGATATTTCCTAACGTCTAATATAGATCTTAACACTCCCCCTCAAGCTGGAGCATACATATCATAAGCTCTATGCTTGTTACATATAGGTTTCAACTGATCAGCAAGTTGATCTTTTGACTTGACATGTCGTCTCTCAATCAATCCTTCTTGAAGCTTTTCACGAACAAAGCGACAATCAACTTCAATATGTTTGATTCTCTTATGAAAGATTGGATCTGCATTATCATCACACATCAACTTCATTGGAGCGAAGTGCTCGAAACCAGGTTCCCCAAGAAATGCTTCAACCAAATCAACTCACATGTAGTATACGCCATGGCCCTATACTTAGACTCAGCAGTAGAATGTCCAACAACTGACTACTTTTTACTTTTCCATGACATCATCTTTCCACCCAAAAATACATAGTAGCTTGAAGTAGACCGTCGGCCATAAGAGCTTGTCCAATCTGCACCTGTATAATGTTGAATCCAAATGTTTCCACGATTTTGGTAAAGAGATATTGCCTTGGAGAGCCTTTCAAATATTTCAAAATTTTAATAACTGCATCCCAATGACTAGTTCGCGGAGATTCCACAAAGTGACTGACTACACTTGTAGCAAATGAGATATCTGGACGAGTAGCAATCAAATAATTCAGTTTATTGACAAGTCTTTGATACCTAGTTGGCTCTTCCAACTGCTCTCATTTATCAGCATTAAGTTTCACATTTGGTTCCAAGGGGCTATCAATTGGTTTTGTTCCCAACAAACTTGTTTCCTTTAGAAGATCGAGGATGTACTTTCTTTGAGATACATAAATCCCCATCTTCGACCTTACTATCTCGATGCCCAGAAAATATTTTAGTAAACGAAGATCCTTCGTTTGATTTGGTCTGTAGGAATGACTTTAAAGATTGGATTCCTACTTTATCATCTCCAGTAATAACCATGTCATAAACATAAATGATCAAAAGAATTTTACCAACCTCGGAGTGATGATAAAACATAAGAGTGATCCACCCCATATCAATGCAGACAAAACTTCATAACCACTGTACTAAAGCTCCCAAACCAAGCTCTCGGTGACTGTTTTAGACCATATAAAGATTTGTTAAGGTGACACACTAAAGTAGTCTCCCCCTGAGTAACAAACCCTGGTGGTTGCTCGATAAAAATAGTCTCCTGAAGATCACTATGAAGGAAAGCACTTTTTACATCAAGTTGATGAAGAGGTGAATTATGGGTGGTTGCCAGTGCAATGAAAACAGAAACAAATGTCAATTTGGTTACAGGAGAAAAGGTTTCAGTATAATCCATACCATACACCTATGTATAACCCTTAGCTACCAAGTGAGCTTTTAAACGATTAATCGTGCCATCAGAATTGACCTTAAATTGAACACCTAATGACAACCCACAATTGTCTGACCATGTGGAAGAGTAACTAAGCTCCACGTATTACTAGCTTGCAAAGCCAACATCTCTTTTTCCATGACACGTTTCCATCCAGGATGATCTAAAGCTTCTGAAACAGACTTAGGTACAGGTATAGAAGACAAAGTGGATACAAAAGTAGCATATCACGGTGATAATGATTTGTAAGAAACAATGTTTGAAATAGGGTGAGATGTATAAGTCCTTCCTTTATGGAGAGTAATGGGCCAATCAAGGTCATCATACGATGGAGTTGAAGACGGAGAAGACAATGGTGACGAGCATGAATCGTAGTCGTACTTCATGATGAGTGCGTCGAGTATAAACCTACAAATCAAGGCGAGATAGACGTTCCAAAGGAGTAGTATTAGTGTCAGGAGCAACATAATTGGGAGTTGTTTGGGAAGGAACAAAAGGAATTGGTAGACATTTATCAATGTCAGTAGAGACAGATTGCGCATCAGAAAATTATGGTGTGTCTTTCAAAGAATGTAACATCGGCAGATACAAAAAACTGATTCAATGAGGGGCTGAAACATTCATACCCTTTTTGCAAACGAGAGTTCGCGAGAAAATTGCACTTTATAGCTTTTGGATCTAATTTATCTGTGTTAAGCTGATGAGCAAAACAAACACAACCAAATACCCGAGGATCAATGGAAGGTCTTGATAGGGAAAGAGAATTGAGAATGGAGTTTTACCCATTAACACAAAAGATGACATTCAATTGATAAGAAAACATGCAATGAGTACAACATCTACCAGAAACTTTTGGGTACATTCATGTGGATTAAACATTATGTTGGATTTTTTGCTCAATTACCCCATTTTGTTGAGGAGTGTGTGGGCAAGAAGATTGATGCTGAATACCTTGTTTCAAATAGTTGGAGAATGAGCTAGAGAAATATTCTTTAGCATTGTCACTACGTAGAATATTGATTCGGGAATTAAACTGATTTTAAATTTCAGTACAGAAAGAACAAAATATAGAGAATAGTTTTAAACAACCTCTTATTAGATATAACCAAGTATTCGAGAGAAATGATCAATAAAAATTAGCAAAATTGAAATCCTAACCTAGACTTGACATGACTCGGACCCTAAATACCTGTATGGATTAACATAAAAGGTTTTTCAACTCTTTTATTGACTTGAGTGAAAAACGAAGAATGATGATGTTTGCCATTGACAATTTGAACTAGAAATAGAATCTAACCTTGAACTACTTTCTTGAGATTTTCCAATGATGGATGACCCAATCGACTATGGATATCAATGGGAGGGATTGACACTGGGCATGTGATGGATGATTGCAACTCGCTAAAATAGTACATTTCATTTGATTCACGCCCTTCACCAATCGTCATCCTGGTCTTCAAATACTAGATAATGACAATATCATGGTAGAAGCATACAACACAATTTAGTTGTTTAGTCAATTTGCTTATTGACATAAAATTGAAAGGAAAGTTCGGTACAAATAATGTAGATGGTAATATGAGAGAAAAACAAGGATGAGAGGATTCGACATCTTTAATGGTGGCAATAGATCCATCAGCAATAGTAAGTTTATCATTATGAGAGGCAAGCAAAGAAACGATATGGTTAAAGTTGGTTATTTTACCTGAAATATGATTAGTGGCACCATAATCTATCACCCATGACTGTTTTTTAAGGATAGATGAATAATAGGCGGTTGGGTTACCTTGATGAGCCACAGATGCCATAAAAGAAGACGATGTCTACTAAGCTGACTGATACTGCAGATATTCAGTATACTCATCCTGAGATAATGTAATTGGCGACTGTGAAGCTGAAGCCGAAGAATGTTCTTTAAGAGATGCAATTTACGCAACTCGCAAACGGGGATATTTATTCGAACATGACTTTTCATCATGTTCGCGTTTATCACAGTATGTGCAATGGAGTCATGAGCCTCTGCCACGTCCTCCTGTACCAACAAGACTACCATGTCCTCCTCGACTTCCCCCATGACTTCCTTCAATTTGTGAACCAAATTGTGCTGCAAGTGCTGACCTTTTAGAGTTATTCTTTGGTGGATTTGTCTTAGTCATAGAGCCAGAGAGTGATAGAACTCTCAGTAGTTGAGAGATTTTTCACTAAAATTGTATTAATGTCTAACCACAATTTCTGTGGTGATACAAGTATAATGCAGCCAACTTCGAGAGGGCTGCTCTCTTTAGCCTAAGGCTCACTGTATTTGCTTAGTATCTTCCTAGTATTTGCCTACCTATTCCTCCCAATCATTACCTTATTTATATAGATTGACTTTTTACGTCAGCCATGTAACCAACTCACCTATTCTCTCCCCTCCCCTGTGAACATATTACCCGACTAATAACAGAAAGTAGTACCTTACCCCCTTCTAGAATAATAGGGGGTCTAACAGAGAGTTTGGAATATACTTCAACTAAAGATGGAAAGTCTACTCCTCCCAAGGTTTGTGCTCACATTGGCTCAAATTCGGGTTTCAATCTAGCCAAAAATGTCATAGTCATCAGGTGCACTCTTTGAGTCTGCATCTCCTTAATATCAGATGTGATCGGTAGTAGAGAATTTAACTCCTCAAAAAGTATTCAATCAAACTTTCCTCCTGTTTGCCCTGAAATAAGTCAACAAAAATATCATACATGCAAAGCATATTACTGGAGTAAAGAAGCTTAGCATAGTTCCAAGCTTGCTTACAAGTGCTAACATGGGAGAATACGATTGAGATTTCAGTTTCCATAGGATCGAGAAGAATATGTAGTAATTGTGCATCATTAGTTTGCCAATTTTCTAGTATTTTTTTGATCAGTTGGGGGATTAGAAGTAAGGTGTGACAACTTTCTTTGATCTCTAAAGAACAATTCTACATTCTTAGACCAGAAAGAATAGTTATTACCATTGAAACATTGTCTGGTGATTCACAAAGTTGAGGAACTAGAATCTGACATCTCCTAGGTATATTTGACGGAATTCCTAAACGAACACTAGTGACACTGTTGACGATGTTCCGAAACATATAAAGGACTTTACTACTATCAAAATAGCCCATGTTTTGGTTAGTTTTGGCATAAACAAGACTAGAACTCCATTAAGGACAAAGAGGTGAGTTGACCCATCAAGCTACCCTCGCCGGTGGTTGCTAGATGACGACTCGTGATGCCTAGTTGTTGGTGAGTAGGTGATTTTCCAGAGACATTGCTGGTATTGTGGTGATCGTTGGCACCTCCTAATTGCTTCTATGTATTTGGTTTTGGTAAGTGGAGATAAGTGTTTTGGATAGGTTAGAAGACGGTGGGGTTTTACGGTAAAGTAGATTTTGTGGTTTGGAAATTAACTCTACTCCGATACCATGTGAAAATTAGAGAATAGTTAACTGAGGGCTTGATAATAACTCAAGACCCTTGTAGCCTTTATATAGAACCAATTACACAAGGAAAAGATCTTAGGAATGAAGAGAAAATCACACAATAAAGAGGAGATCATATTTTTCCTAATATAGATCTTCCCTAACGTCTAATATAGATCTTTCCTAACATGATGCTCTATTGTTGGCTTTCTACCCACACCACCAAGGTTTGTTTATTTTGAACATGTACCTTATGTCATGCTATATGGAATTGGGCATCCCATATGTTTCACACGACTCCACTTACATCTTTGATGTTATCTGTGTTATGATGTTCAGAGCAAAACATGTTGGATGTTATGGTTACATAGAGCCACGATATTTTCTACAAAAGATGAAAATTTTTTATCTATCTGGACTGCTCTACTGAAGCTCACGAACCTGATATGTGATAATTAAGTAGTACTGTTCACAGCATCCAACCCAATTTATCATGAGGGGACAAACCACATAGAAGTGGATTGTAACTTCATTTGAAAAAATGTAATATCCAAAGTATTAGTCACAGATTGTACAGTTTTTTGATGTTGTACTTAACGACTCATGAACATTTAGACCTATTGTCTCACAATTGATCCACTGATCTTTTTAGGAAACATCTTAACCCTCCCCTCCCACCTGTGGTATAAAGGAACACCTGATATTTCCCATTCCTTTTTCTGATCTGATTTTGATTGAGCAAAAAGTTGGGTAAGTCGGGATTTGTGTGGAGTGGAGACTGCAATTGTTTTATGTTTCAACATCTGGAACCATATTATGATTGTGACATTAAGGATTTATATGTTGGAGATTCCGTGTTCTAAAATTTTGCGATTTATATGTTAACTCTGTCTATTAACAATGTATATCTTGCGTATTGTTTTGATTTTTAAAGCTTAGAAGTGAAATTTTCTGGTGTTATCTTGATACTAGCAGATAAATTTTTGAGGTTGATGTCTCAAGTTATAGTAATGGTTATCTTCACTTAATCTCATTCAATTCAACTAGATGGTTCATTTCTTCCTTGCTTCATAGGTCTACCATGCTATATAAAAAGATCTGATCTGCTTTACGGAGGATATGTTCATTATTGTATAGCTCTTTTTTGTTTTCTGAAATGGATTTAGAGTTCACGGAAAATTCCTGCATCATGGTGTTATTGAATTTGTGTAACTCATGTTTGTTCCTTTTATAGACAGACTATCCTGACAATTGGAAGCCGACAACTTTGATTTTGCAACGGTCAGGCTACCAAATCAAGAACAGTAGTAAAGATATTCTCATAAAATCAGAGATATTCTCAAAGAACTTGTCGGTTGGTCCTTTACTTTTCATCCTTTTGTGCTTATTCTTTTTCTACTAGCCTTTTCTTCATCTTCAGCTTGTTTTCTTTGCTTCCAACAAATGGAAACATTTTTTGGGCCTGTGGTGAAACTGTATTAACTATATATGTTAAACAGTTAGCTAAATATTGGGAGCTCTTTGATCTTGATTAGCTCATATTATCATTTTCACACGATCTAAAGAAGTTTTTTGGGCAAATCTTTATTATTTACGCCAATTCCTCATCTGACATGACAAATCAGGATTGTTTTCTTTTTACTTCTTATATATTCCAAAAGCACTTCCACTTTAGGTTTGTTAATTTACAAGCATGCATCTGCAGCTTCTTCTTTGAACTTTTCATATTTTCATGTTCTTGATGTATGTTGATTTGTTACAGATTAAAATTCCTTCTGGCCTGTCAGGACAATTTCTTCTGTCATGTTCTGATGGATCTTCTCATCCTCTCAGTGCATATACCGTTAGGTCAGTGTTAATTAAACTTTTGTGACATGAGGATAAACCATCACCTATGTTTTGGATTGTATCGATTTTATTTTTCGGGGCTGTTTTGACAGAGAGTGAAAATATGACCAACATTTTGCTTTACTCGATTCTTAAAGTGTATTTGCTAGCAGTGGATGGTGCACTGCATGAGTCATCAATGACGAGTGAAAATACAAATAAAGAGAATGGTGAAATGGTTAAAAATGTCCATGATCTTTGTATAATAATTGTTGCTTTCAACTTCAGTTAATTCAGGCACAATATTGATAGAAAGAATTGCAAGATGAATGATACTTCATGCTAACATTTTTCATGATCAATGAAATTTCTAGGACAGAATTAGATAAAAGGACTAGTTCTCATATTTTTTTTTCCTCTTTACTTGTTACTGATCTACGTCTTCTAAAATTAAGCAGCACGGTTAAACTTGTCTAGGGCTTCTGTAATGCTCTCTTGTGGCTCACATGATTGGTTTCTAGTAGATCATTTTATTGCATAAGTTTACACCTTAAATTGGACAAAGAAATTGTACTTATTTTGTGAAACTTGAGGCGTGTTGCTCTCAGTTCTGATGAAAGATAAATACATTGGAGATTATTTTGAGTCATGAAAATTTTCTTGTAGAATGCGAGATACTGTTGTGTTGACAATGAGGATGTTCCAGAGCAAGGTAATATTTTTCTTTCCTTCAAGTCTGCTTGAGAAATTTTCCAGCTTTGCAATTTTGCATGTGAAAAAGCTTTGTTGCTCTTTAACTTACATAGTCACTCTTTCTGTGAAGTTGGAATTCAACGGATGTATTTGCAAAATTTATCGTCATATTTTTTTCTCTATTTAGCAGACTTGAGACATTTTCCGATGTCATTAGATTAGACAGTTATTCAATGCTGCTGCTTCCTTTCTAAAGCAACTTTTTAAGCAGTAATTGAACAATATCTGTGTCATTAGATTAGACAGTTATTCAATGCTGCTGCTTCCTTTTTAAATCAACTTTTTAAGCAGTAATTGAACAATATCTGTAGATTTTCCACTTCTATAGGAAAATTTAGGGTCATCAAGTTAACAGTAACACTACTATTAAAATGGACTTCAATGCAAGTGTGATGTTTGTCCATGGTGTTGTAAAGTAGCAATTGTTAACGAAATGAAAACACGTGTTTTTTAAATAAAATGTGCAATTTCTATAACAAAAGCTATATATTTCTCTGTTTTCCTTTGGAACTTATGTTTTCTATTGTTAGGTTAATCTTCCATATTAATCATCGTGGATTTCATGGTCTAGTCAATAATCGTCTACCTTGTAAAACACTATATGGTGAAAAAGCAGTTGTATTCAATATACTGGGAAGATATACTATTGGGCATCCATAAATTGACAATTCAAACAGTAGATGCTATAGTAGATTGAACCAGAATCATAATACTGGTAAAACTTTGCGTAAGATATCCAAGTGTATTCCTTCCCAGTTTGGATAGCTGAGCACTTATAGGTATCAGTCAGTGTGCAAAGAAGAATATTTGTTTTTATGTAATATGTCACTTATTTTTCTGTTTGGAGGTTGGTGGTGGCTTGCTTTTTTTGGTTTAAGAGTTACATTGTTTTGATTGTCCCTGTGTGTGTTGTACCAAACAGGCCTTGGATGAAAGAAGAAAAGATAAAGCCTAGAACCAAGAAACTGTCAAATAATTTATTACAGTGACTTCAGCCACTATTCTTTCTTGTAGAAGTTGAGAAGAGAATAAACATGTGCAAACGTCCAACTCCCTATATAGGAACGACATTTTAAGTAGTTTTCTTCAGTGTATCTTGTGGTGTCATTTGTATACATACATACATACATACATACATATATATATACCCATTGGAGACTTTTCATGGTGGATTTTACAATGTTATATTATAAATCTCTGTAGCATTTGTAGTTTCTGACAACGTTGTCTCATTGTAAGTCCCAGTGAAATTTTGTTTAACAGATTTCTGAAGAATAAATTAAGGAGTTTATCTCATGTTGTTTATGTTCCATGGATGGGTAATTTCCTCTGAACAGGCTTGGGGATATTTCTTTGGATTCATCCGACTACTTAGTGAGGGTATTCTTTTGTCAATCATCATCATCATTATTGAGTACAGGGAAGAGTAACCGTAAGTCTTCAGAAAACTTTCTGTTACGTGAACTGAATCCTATATAACCGCAAGGAGACACGTAATAAATTCTGAGTGACTAGAAATTGAAAATGTGAATGTAAGATCATTCTTGCCTGTGCCACAAAACTCTTATCTAACTGGTAATTGTCCATCTTGGTACACCTATTACAAGTAATGGTCCACCCAATGACTAACTAGCTGATGTTTGGTAACAAATCACTCGTAATGTATAATAATTTATGACGGGTGACGTCTTTTGAGCAGACAAACTATCAGAAAATCGACTGCGATGATGGTTGAATCTGGGTCATCTAGGGAATAATTACCAATTCATTAGGCTGTTCTCGAATCCTATGAGTAGAGCTGGACCTGTAATTTTTGTATATTGTGTCAAAATGCAGAAAATGCACCGGTTAGGTTGCATGCGGCTGAAATAGGACACAATCATGCATTAGGCTGTAAAAATTCATCCTAAATACTATAGTGATGTGTTTTTGCATGACTAAGGTCTTTCTACTAATATGTTAAGAGGGGCAAAAGACCCAATTTTTTTCTATTAGTAGGGTGCAACACAGTATTATGTTTTTTTGTCCCAAAAAGATGGAATCAACCACTCCAGTTGTTCTCACACCTGGGTCTGATCAGTTGTGAGAGATTAAACTATGATTTGATTTCGATCAATTACTTAACAGAGCGGCTTATGCACTCTTGTTATTAAGAATCGAACCTTAGTTTTTATCCCAAATTACCCCCTAAATTGCCAATCGGGCTACCCGTAGGGGCAAGATTATGATTTCTATGTTTATCATCGGGTAGTACTTGAACGACAAATGTACAATAGACGCAAGTCTATTCTAAGCCGTTCCTTGGGAACTACACAATGCTGTGCACGAGTACACGAACGGACTACGGAGAACTTCTGGACCAATAAGATTTCGGATCGACTCGCGTGGCCATTTCCTCTCAATTCTTTGAACTTGGCACAATCCTATTCCTATCGGCTATCGCTGCGGTTGGTTGAAAATAGGGTGACTTCCACAGGAAATGCAAAGAGGGCAGTCACCAATACTTTACCAACCAACTAAGCTTGGACGGTACTACATCACCAACTTCGATGAATAATCACTCAATGATGTGAAAGAAAATCCGCAATCCAACAAGTTTAGTCAACCAACCATGCCTTGAAAGAAAAAAAGTCCAGAAAAACAAAAAAAGCAAAGACCACTACATATACTTACAAATTACTCACTCCTGGTAACCTAGCGGTAAAATGGAGGAAAAATGGAGGAAAGGATTGTGAGAGGTTGTGGGTTTGAATTTTGGGAGGACCAGCTTCTATTTAAGGTGAAGTAATTTTTCTGATGATGACGACCTATTTTTGATGCAGGTATCTCTGTTACTGATTAGGATTAGACCCGGATTTACCTATCTATAAATCTGAGTGGGTGACTCATAAATTTCAGGTAGTCGAGCCAAGCCCAAATTCTGAGTTATAAAAAAGAAAAAAAATTACAATGGTACAACTAGAAAAAAAGGAAAAAAAAAGAAGACTAAAGGAGAATAAAGAAGGGAAAGAAAAGAGAGTGACAGTGTGACACATCAACCTTCCATCTCCTCTCCTTTGCCTATCTTCCCATCTAAGCTCTCCCCCTCTTTTCCTACTTTCTTTTCCTTTTTTCCCCTTCCACTTTACTTTCTCTCTCCTTCTTGTCTCCCTGAGACTGAGATGGTGGTGGAAACATTAGCAGTGTATCAGAAGTTCTGATTCAGAATTGAGCAGAGCTATCATGACTTCTGTTACCAGCCAAAATCCATGGCCACCATACGATGCATATAGAGATTGCTCGCAAGCGATTTGCAGCGTATACTGCCCCCAGTGGTGTTATATCATTTTCCCGCCTCCGCCACCTTTTAACATTGAAGATGATGGCTCTGGCACCGACTTTTCCCCTCTCATCATAGCTCTCATTGGCATCCTAGCAAGTGCTTTCATATTGATTAGCTATTATACCATCATTTCTAAGTACTGTTGGAGGCGAGGCCAAGGAGACGGTAGATTGGAATTGAGCGAAAATCGCGATCAAATTACTAGCGAGCCTTGGCAGGGTACCGCAATTGGCTTGGACGAGGCACTCATAAAGTCCATTACTTTGTTTAAGTACAGGAGAGGAGATGGCTTTTTCGAAGGTACGGATTGCTCTGTTTGTCTAACTGAGTTCCAGGAAAACGAGAGTTTAAGGTTGTTGCCAAAGTGCAGCCATGCATTTCATGTTCCTTGTATCGACACATGGCTAAGGTCTCACGCTAGTTGCCCACTTTGTCGCGCCAGTATTGTGTCGGCCAACATTTTGCCGCCACAACCAAACCAAGAAATTCCTACTCATAGTTCTAACGCAGTCTCACTTCAATTCCAACATCGAACCAATGATGCTGTTTCGGTTGTTCAAGATTCGCAGTCGGGAAATTTTCGTGAAGAGTTTCTTCTTACTCTTGTTGTTGATGATGAAGTACCAAAGAATTCAACTCAAGATGTTGAATGCGTTGAGGGTACGGAACCTATTGACATTGAGGTTGGACAAGATCATACAAACCAGATGATAAGAAGGTCAGTCTCATTGAATTTTTCAGCGTGTCAAAGCCAAACTTCTATTGCTGATATATTGCGTGTAAGTGAAGAAGATGATAGTGATGACTGTCAAGTAAGAGATTCAGAGAAGTACAGAGGTGGGATATTGAATTTGGCTAGAAGTCCTCTGGCGATGAGGAGATCCATTTCGGCTGGAAGGTTAGTTTTCACAAGGTTTGAGAAAGGTAGGAGTTCGGAGCAAATATAGTATTTTCCTCATGTTTTTGATGTATAAACAACAATCGTTTAGTCACAAGATCATACAGACTTGGCTTTATAATTTGAAGATCCTGACATTGTTTCCAATTCATTCTTGCTAATTGGTCTATGATCAACTTTTGTCCAAGTCCGTAATTATGTATAGACCATTTTTTTATAATCCTGATTGTAGAAGAAAAAGACACCTCAGTCGTTTAACACTAACAAGCGTATGCGAAGTGCTTACTGACCATATCAACTATACTGTGGAGCGAAGCCAAAAGAGACCTATCTCTCCCTCGCTTTTCCCTATGTAAAAGCACAAAATTCTGTTTTTTTTTTTTTTTTTGATAAATGGTAAATGATATTTATCAAAAAATACGTTATGTACATGAGTTTAAAGGGGCATACCCCACTCAGTCACATTAGTGCACAAAAGATTCCCTTAATCCCAATACAACCAGGATGAGGTTAATCCTCTTATTTACGCATAGACCAACACAAGGGACAAGAGAAGTTGGGACCTAAAGTAATCAATATAAAAACCTGCCCATAAAGTAATAACAATTGATAGGCAACCTCCGTAGTCTGGGACTGCATCATGAAATCGGCAGGATTCTCCTCCTTTTGTGTTTACACAATGACGGAGCCGAAGGGATGTATGGACCATGCAACCAATAGAAGGTATTGTTTGGGCCAAGCCTCCCCTTAGACGCAGCGGAACCAGCATCCTCAGCACAGGTCTAGGGGGGCAACAAGCAGCATGTCCTCCATTTGACACAGCTCAACCAATCAATAAGCAAGTAGGGGGGTAATAAGTTCTGCAGGGTACAATTGAAATAAAATTTTATACGTGGTCAGTTTAATTTTGATAACAACATCATTCCAACGAATAGCAGCGCCATCAAATTGCATTGCATTGCGAGACTTCCAGATGGTGTACACCGTGCATAGGAAAGCGATGCGGATGGATTTACTTCGCAGGAGGGCTCCCTTAGCTTCACATTTAATCCATTTGACTGCCCGGGCAAGGGAGCTCATTTGTCTGGTAACTCGCAACCATCGACGAATGTCCTGCCAAACCATGTTAGTAAAAGAACAAGTAAAAAAGAGATGAGCCACGGTTTCCACCTCTCGCTTACACATGATACAAATAGGGTCCAAGTCGAGGAAGGAGAGGTTATCTTTAGTGGGGAGTCTGTTCCGTAGGCCTAGCCATGTCACAAAGGAAAACTTGGGCGGGATGTAGTTTTTCCAGATGAAGGACATCCACGGTTTAGGAGCATTTTTTGGGCGCAGCAGATCATAAGTGAGCTGAGAGGAGAATCTACCATGAACACACAACTTACAGAATCCTTCTGCCACCGTCATTCGGCCCCCCAGTTTAATAAGCAAAGTGTCTCGAATTAAACCAAGTTTCTTCATCAATGGAGAGTCCCGAGGATGAGGGGACCAATCCCAGATAGACACCCCCCGGAGGAAGACCATATGGACCCATTTGACCCATAAGGAATTGGCTTCTGAATGGATATTCCACACCTGTTTGGCTAAGAGTGCAGCATTCCAGATCCTACAATTTTTCAGTCCCAGACCCCCTTCCTGTTTTGGCGTACAAACTGTGTCCCAAGCAACCCGACTTGTTTTACTCCCCCATAAGAAGAGGCGGCAAAGCGAGGCTATTCTGTCCAAGATTACTACTGGTATAGGGAAGGCCTGAAGCCAAAAACCAAGCACCCCTTGAATCACCGAATTGATGAGTTCCAACCGACCGGCATAGGAAAGAGTTTTGCCATTCCAGGCCAAGAAGTATGAGTCCACCACATCTAGCAGAGTTGAGTATTGGGCTACCGACACCTTCATAGGGGCGAGGGGGATGCCCAAGTATTTAACTGGGAAATCACCTAGGCAAAAATCTGTCAAATGGAGAATAGCATCACGGGCAGGACCCCATACACCCCCCAGGAAGATGTTAGATTTCAAAGGATTCACTTGCAGCCCAGCCACACGATTTAGCGCTTGCAGGCTATTTAGCAAAATCTGAACTGAAGGAATGTCACCCCGGGAAAAAAGCATAAGATCGTCTGCAAAGGCCAGATGGGTGATACCAAGGGGTTGGCATTTTGGGTGGAAATTAAATTCAGAATCCATACATGTGTGACGAAGAGTGCGGGACAGATATTCCAAGCAGAATAAAAACAAGATAGGCGACATGGGGTCTCCTTGTCGCAAGCCACGCCTACCCTTGAACATGCCATATAAGTTGCCATTGACGGAAATAGAGTAGGAAGTTGTGGTAACACACGCAGAAATTCAATCCACAAAGCCATTCGGAAACCCAAGACCTGTTAACATAGCAGATAAAAATTCCCAAGAAACCATATCATACGCCTTGGTGAGATCAATTTTGAGCATACATCTAGGTGATGGCTCTTAATCCTATCTATACTTAAGGGTAATAATAAATAGCTCAACTCCGAATGAAAAATCAAATGGATGCTCATCAAACTGATTGGAAATTTAAATTGGGAGATTAGGTCTTTGTAAACTTAAGCCTTATAGACAGACTATTATGGCTTAATTCAACAAGTTGGCTAAGCAATATTATTGTTTATTTAAAAACTTAGAGTGTGTTGAGCCTTTTTCTTATCGATTAGACTTACTTCATACTTAAAAAATCTACAATATTTTTTCATGTCTCTATATACTTAAGCAATGTCACAAGGACACTACTGCCCAGCAAGAAGCAAGGACATACAAGAAGAAAGCATTGCCAACTCACATGTGCCTTCATTTCTTCTTACAGTGCAGGCCTCTCATGTGCACAACTTTTTGGTTTGTCAGCCCATCCCTTCCCTTCAATCGTACCACGACCATGCCTCCTCATGGAGGTCTTCTTTAGATTGTACAATTACTGTTTTCGTTAGCAGTTCTTGTCCTACGGGACTTTATTTCTATTTCTGCTTTTCGATGTCTTCCAAGTTAACCTACCCAACAACTGAAAAAGGAAAACTTCTTTTCTTTTTTTCTTTTTGTGTACAGAATGTTGTCTTACTTGGACCCTCCAAGCTCTAACTAGTAACTACAAGCCTGTTGCACTATAGGCCCCATCTCATGTGACATGTTTGAATAAAGGAAATTTAGAGCATTATGGCGTATTATTCCCAGTAAAAAAAGCATGGCCCACGACCCCTTACTGCCGGATCACCAGTTTACCTCGTTTTGAGGTTTAGGTCTCTAAGCACTACAATTGCCGACACCGTCAGAGTCAAAGTGCACGACTTTTTCGCACCCAAAAAAACTAAAAGTACACGTTTCTCTACTCAGTTATCAATAGGTCATGATGGCAGCTGTTGAAGCCACCCCCGTACAATGACCACACAGCCCCGCCTTCTGGTTCTTGGGTCCGGGTTCTAGAAAGCAGAATAGTATGCATCTGTTTGGTCTGAACTCTGAAACGTAGGTGTATTCTCATATATTTATATTTAATGCTTCAGTTTACTTTCAATGCATTAGGAAGATATTCTGACCATAATAAGGTGTAATTATATTATTTTCTCTCATCCAAGCACACTGTAGAAACATGAGATCGTTGGTCGTGAATGTGGTATCGTATGGGGGATTAGAAAAGAATAAAAGCGTCGAATGGGGAATGGAGTGGACCCAGTCGGTCCTTTGTTTTTGGTATTGTTTGAGGAAAATAAGCCATGTGCTAATCGTATCCACAAAAGTTGGCTGTGTCGACCGACGGTGGTGGTTTATTAAATGGAATTAGGCATCTGAGTTGAAAAGGCTTTCGCTTTTGAAGTGACAGACCGCCCACAGAAAAGCTGAAAATGAAAGGAAGCAAATAGAAACAGATAATTAATGCTAAGCATTTACTTCTTTATTTTCCGTAATGGTGGGGTGGTCCTATCTCGTTTGACATTTTCCATGTTTGTACCAATTAGAATATTTTTCTTTTTCTAAAGGAGAGCTTTTGGCTTTATTGTCACATACATTAAAAAGATACTATCTTTAAGATATGCTCTCTCCCAACAATATTGTCTTACATTTTCATGATGGTGAGGTTTGGGAAAGTCCGGGATTGCTCATATCATAACTGTAAGAGTATGAGCTAAATTGTATTGAAAATTTGTAAACTAGTGTTCATAATTAATCAGTCAGTGTGATGCAGCAGTTGAAAAGAGACATGGACGAGGTTCTCTTTTAAGATTGTCTTCAGGAAGATGACCGTGACCGAAATCTTCAATTTTTCTAGGGTTTGGGAATGATGAGACATTTAGTAGAAGGCCTTCCTTGTTCGGAATCTTGTGGCCAAACAGAACCAATTTCCCCCTTTTAAGTTGAATTAAGTATAACTGTCTGAAGTCTCTTCCCCACGATTCAAGATCTAAATCTTTCTTTTTCTTTACCTTTATTGACCACCTTTCCATTTATGTTGAATGGTCCTCTCAAATTATTTAGGTTTGCTTTCAAATGGCAATGGGAAATTGTTCTTTGGAAGTTGATGATGAGAGTGTTCCTTTATGCAAGGGTAGAATAGTGCTTTGGTTCGCTTCGGGAGGGGTTCTCATTTAGATGAGCAACAAAGGAAGGCAGTAGCAGGAGGGCCTCAAGGAGACAGGAATAACTGAAGCATTGTCAAACATTTCAATGGCTAATACTGATTAATGTAGAAACAATTAATTCAGCAGCGATATCCACCTCTCAAATCTCAAGGCAAAGAAGAAGAAGAAGAAGGAATCCAAGACCGTCAGAAGCATCTCAATCTCAGGAGTGGGGACAAATTCCCCTCATTTTAGAGAACAGCAAGTTTGGATCACTTCGTGGTGTGTTTTGAAATGACAGGTTCATCTGTTTTGTTGCCCATTGGCCATCAACGGCACAAATGTAATTCAGCAAATGCCAGGGCCTTTGTGCTCGATAGGTCTATTCAACCAGTTTTCCCGTTCTGAATTCTTATACCCACGAACCCACTAAAATAAAACGCACAAAAAAGATTCCAACTTTCCACCACTCATTGCTCATTCAATCCAAAGTTTGATCCCCAGACTGGTTGAATAGACCTTCCTCACATCACGTCCAAAACTGGCCAGCACATTGTCCGATTATTCGCTTTATCCCTCTTATCACATCACTCATCCAATAATTCAGAGACAACTAACAGCATGCCACCGATGAATTTGGTTTTCCCACATCCACTCCCGTTGTCTGCTATCTACAAATTACCCTTTCCAAGTGTCTATTAATAAGAGCTTCTCTGGAGGATCTCCCATGAACCCTTGGGTTATATTGCATCTGACTTTATAAAAAAACACCTAAGGACTCAAATTTAGCAATTCTACATTTCATTAACACGAATAAATATCCAAGATTAAAGAAGTTATTACCTTATGGTGCAAACTTCCTGACTTTTTACACTACGCAGTTCAACAACATTTATAGCCGTACAGCAGAAAGTGATCCACGGAGCCAAGCTTTAGCTATACCTTTAATTGGCACGTGGACAACTTCGACTGCTCAAAAGGAAGCATACTGTGTTTGGTGGCAATAACTATTCCAAAGAGACTACTCCAAAAGGGCAGGTAGGAATCCTCTGAAGGACCACAACACCAGAGGTTACTGCTCCATTCAATATGGGCACGATATTCCCATTGCATATAAATCAAACCATCTCTATGCCACTTATTTATCATGACCAGTACGCAAAGTATATAAGGTGAAAGTAATCTCTGGATCGGAGAAAGGAAGATCTAAAAATTGTCCTTCCAAGGAAACTTGAGTTTTTATCCAAAAAGACAAAGGTCATGGGGTTAAGTAAATGGAGCCTCTCCAGACGAAGTTACAAAAAGTTGCCGTGCGGGTCCAACTGAAAATGAGTGGGATGCCACAGGCAGTGTGGAACGTGGAAAGGTAGAACATGGGATTAAAATTTCTACATATGTTCTGTAGGGGACCAGAAAATGATGCCAAATAAAACTATTAGGTTAAGACAAAATTGTTACTATAAAACTCCAGAAACATTATAGGAGAGAAAGGCATATACCCGAAAGAACTAATGAACAAGACGAGAGGAGTAAAATCTGTACGGAGATCATGGTGTATTTATTCACAAAGACTACTAACTCATGAACCTGAAAAAGAAAATTCCCCAGAGGTAAAAGGATGGACGATGGAGACTGCTCAAATGCTGGAGTTCCACCAATGGGCGATCACAGAGCAGGAAACAGATGCAGAATTTACATAATGCTATTGCTGAACTTGATGATAGTACACAACTCATCTCATCATGCAGTATGAGTAAGATTAATTCCCTTATTCAGTCGTTCAAGAATGCCGTTGGCCTTCCTCTTGGCCCTGGAAGTTCCATCTCGAGCCAGCTTTGAGATTGTTTCATAAACACTCTCCTCTTCCCTAATAACCTTCCACATGTTCCGATCATTAAAACAGATTGTATGAAGAATAGCAATGCAATTTTCCTTACTACGCTCGCAAGTGCTCTCTCTGATAATGTGAAGCAAGCAAGGGACACCTCCAAGTTCTCCTATTTCTTCAACAGCATGTTGATGACTAGAAAGCATTGCAAGAATAGCCAATAACTCATCCACATGGGCACCAATAATTATCTTCTCGACAATTACCTTAACTGCACCATCCCTCACAGCTCTTGCCTTGTTTTCATGCAAGATACAAAGATTAAAAATTGCAGAAGCAGCATCTTTCATGGCCAAAGGATGTCCCTCTTCCAAAAGGTCAGTCAGTGGCCTTAGTGCACCAGATTTCCCAATAAGTGCCTTATTGGAATCAAGGGCAGATAGTGTGAAAAGTGCAGCAGCAGCATTAGTTCTTGCTTCAATTGTCCCAGACCTTAATGTTTCCACAAGAAGTGGAATAACAACTGGCGTTTCGGCAACAAGTTTTTTGTTATTATCATGGATCGAAAGATTGAGTAGGGTCGTAATCACATCTTCTTGAAGCTCAGGATGAACTGCACTTCCAGACTTGCTTTCAGAGAGTGGACGCAGTAATTGTGGAATGGCATCAACAGACTCACTAAACAACGCCCGGAATGAGGGCATCCTCTTTGTCAACAATCGGAGCTCTTTAGCAGCTTCTTTCTGTTCAGGAAGCACTGAAGACATCTTTTGAAGCAGTGATAAGAAATGATCACGATCAGCTTCTGTCAACCCTTCCCCATGAACATAGTTGACAGAATCTGGCAGTTCTAAGCCCTGAATTTTGCACCATTGAAATATCATCTCCCTGACCAAGTGATTGGGGATAAGGACGGTGTGTGAGAGTACTTGTTGAGTTAGAGGACATGTCCTATTGCCAGCTTTCAGCCATTTCTGGATAAATGGTCTATCATAAGTCTGCACAATAAAACCAAACAAATGAAAAGCCAAATTAAATATAAAAAGGACTAATGAATGACTAAACTAACTACATACAAATACCCAGGAGAAAAACTGGAATATAAGAATTGCAACTGTTAAAATCTGGTCCTGTACTTAGATAGACGTTGAAAACGGTGAACTTGACAGTACTTCCGAAAAACACAAGGAAAAGGAGAAAATGTGGGAAGAAAACTCATATGGTAAGCGTTTTGGTAAGCCAAATTCATTCAGTCAAACCAATTGCCATTTCCCAATGTTTGAGAGACTTTCAAAGCAGCATCCAACACTTTAATTCCACCAACTACTCGATTTCAAATCTTTTTGACTGGTAATCACAACTTAGCCAATCCAACTAAACCCAGTAAAAGTCGTTAACAGCATTGTCACACGAAAAACCACATTCACCTTGTTTGATTTCTGAGAAAAAAAACCAGGGTGAGAAAAAAACAAAGCCCCTGCAACGCCAAATCGAGTAAAAGTTATCGTTTTTCAGAAGTAAATTTTAAGTTGCGACAACCAAATTTGAAACCTTACAGAAGGCCAACAGTAAAGTAATACAGAAGACTATATATTTTGAACAGTTGTGGTTGTTTCAATTGAAGCAACGAATTTTCTCTGACTTCTCTGAGAAACCAAACAGCGAAAAGAAAAGAAATCTAGAAACTAACCTGACCCGTAGACAAAATCACAGGATCTCTCATCAACTCCTTGGACAAAGGACACTTAAACTCCTCGGGACATGTCATCGCTTCCCTTAGTTCCAAAGACAGCGATCTCTTCCTCGTCCTGAGTTCCTTTAGAGCATGAAGAGTTTCTCTTGCCTGATCGATTGCTTCAACGGGGTAATCATCAACGTCGACAATAGTCCTCACTAGCTTCTGAAGCTCTCTCTTCAACTCCGTGGCCTTCGCCATGACCGGTGGATCGGAATCAAAAGCGCCGGTTTTGGCCATGTGACGGTGGGGTGAATCAGGGCCGTTGGATGAGAAGACTTTGTTGGATTATTATACCTTAAAATCCTCAGGGCACACTTGAACAGGGAATGGGAGTGAGAAACGGAAAATTTCTCTACTTCATTTGCTTACATCTCCCCTTCTGTTTTGTTTTGTGCTCTCTCTCTCTCTCTAGTTCTTCTATTTACAGTGACCTCCGAACTGAGAAGCAGCTGAATACACTCAAATCTCTCTGTTTTCACGTAATCCGGAACCGTGTCGTAATAAGTTGTCTCTCTCACACACACTTTTAATGGGCACAGGTTTTCCTCCCCACCAGAATGTCACGTTCTCATCAAAAATTTCCTCTCTTCTTTTTTTTTTAATGATACTACAAAAATCAAAGGGGTAAGTAGAAAAAAAGAAGAAGAAAGGGCATGTACATTTGGCTTGGCTTACCCTGTTAAATGTTAATCTTAATAATAAGACTACTGACTTATCAAACTAATGTTCTCAAAATCACCCATTGGCTCTAATTAAGCATGTGTAGTGTACTGTACACAATCAAAACAGTGAAGATAGAAATACATAGTGACTTCAGATGGGGGATGCATGGGACCCCATAGTCCAACATGTACGCAATCACGGAATCTATGGCCTAAACAGCTGGCATGACGCGTAGGTTCAAGAGACTGCAATCCGGTGCTCTTCTGGTAGCGTTCCCTCCTGGAACGGATTTCAAAGAGCCATCTATCTGGCTGACCTGGGTGTACATTTGGTGCAATCCATTAATATCACACCTGGCAGTGGCACTCTGCGACGACGCATAATGCGCTCTGTTGAGAGTTGAGACACGTTTCCTCCTTTTTCTACCATCTTTAACAAGTCATCCCATCCATTTAAACAAAACAAAGTAACGTCGGATTCGCGTATTGTGCACGACATGCTCTCTTCTTTTCAGGCGTGAATTGCCTCCTCTTACTTATTAGTGTTGACTGTTGAGCATTTATACTCTACTCTTCCGTAATTGGGTTGTTATCATTTACCACGGTTATCGAGAGGGTAATCGTTGTGCGGTCTGGCTTACTCATTTTGTCTTTTAATGTTCTTTCGGGATCACCAATCATGAGCATGCTCCCAACAGATGCATACCTATCCTTTTCGAGAATGCGTGGGAGGTCTGTCACCCAAAAATTACCGTGTAATTTTTGTTTTTCTTCCTTTTTTAAAAAAAAAACAAAGAAATGTTGTAATTCGCAAATAATTCAAAATTCAATCAGAAAGAGTTTTTTTCAACAAAAGGCCTAGATTTGGTGATTTCCGAATCATGGTTCGTGCCCTCTTTTACTTGGAGTTGAAGTCTGTACATTATCACGTTATTTTGTTATT